>JARQOC010000001.1:108109003-108665066 GCA_033576535.1 Allobates femoralis
AAAAACGGCGTGGGGCTTCGCCGCATTTTTCTTTGCCAGCCAGGTACAACTAGGCAGCTGAGGGCTGGAATCCCCAGCGTAGGGAGGCCCAAGCGTTCTGGGCCACCCCCGCTGAGAATTGCAGCTCGCAGCCGCCCCAGAAAATTGCGCATTTGTAGAAGCGCAATATTCTGGAGCTGTACCCAGCTCTTCCAGCTGCCCTGTGGCGGTGGCAGACTGGGTAATAAGGGGTTAATGCCACCTTTCTTTTAGCAGCTGGCACTAAGCCCGAGATTTATAATGTCATGCCAATGTTAGACACGGCCATTATAAATCTCTATTTAGTAGTAAAGAAGACACAACACCGAGAAAATTTTTTTTATTACAACAAAAAACACAAACACGTATTTTGACTCCATCTTTATTACTCCCACATACCCATCCAGGATCCTGGTAGAGGTCCGTCCGTTTGTGAAGATTCCCTAAAAATTATATTTGAAGGCTCGTGCAGTGAAGGGGGAGAGTTCATGGTCTGTGTCACCTGAGGTCGGATAAAGCAATGTGTTTCTCTGACCTCATGTGAAACTTCCCACTTCACAGCGTGACCCACATAGAGTGAGTTTTCTGTTACCGATGTGAACAGGGTGACATCAGTGTAGATCACCTGAGGTCAGATAGAGTGACGAGGATTAACTCTGACCTCAGGTGAAGTTTACTGCGTCACCCAGGTCCCAGCGTTACACAAAACTCACAGACCCTCTCACCCTCAGTCTCTCTCTCTACAAAATATATATACACATGCACACACACACACACACACACAAGTATGTATACACACACATGCACACACACACACGTATGTATACACACACATGCACGCACACACACACACAAGTATGTATACACACACATGCACGCACACACACACACACACATGCACGCACACACACACACGTAAGTATACACACACATGCACACACACACACACAAGTATGTATACACACACATGCACGCACACACACACACACACACGTAAGTATACACACACATGCACACACGCACACACACGTATGTATACACACACATGCACACACACACGTATGTATACACACACATGCACACACACACACACACATGCACGCACACACACACACACACAAGTATGTATACACACACATGCACGCACACACACACACAAGTATGTATACACACACATGCACACACACACACACAAAGTATGTATACACACACATGCACGCACACACACACACAAGTATGTATACACACACATGCACGCACACACACACACACACACACACACAAGTATGTATACACACACATGCACGCACACAAGTATGTATACACACACATGCACGCACACACACACACACACACGTAAGTATACACACACACGCACACACACAAGTATGTATACACACACATGCACGCACACACACACATGTATACACACACACGCACACACACACACACAAGTATGTATACACACACATGCACGCACACACACACACACAAGTACGGTATGTATACACACACATGCACGCACACACACACACACACGTAAGTATACACACACATGCACACACACACGTAAGTATACACACACATGCACACACACACGTAAGTATACACATGCACACACACACACGTATGTATACACACACACACACGTATGTATACACACACACGTATGTATACACACACACACACACACAATCTAACTATATATATGTGCATTTATATATATATATATATATATATAGATGCACATATGAAATGTGCCTAATCAAAGTGAATGTATATATGTGTGTGTGTAATCCATATGTACATGTGGATTACACACACATATATATGTGCAGTTTTGGGAGGGGGCCGCCGATACTCACCTTCCGAAGACGCTCCCGATCGTTGCCTAGCGACGACGGGACTCGGCTTCGGCTTCACCCAGCGCACTACGCATGCGCGGACCGGAAATGACGCGGTCTCCGGCCGTCGCGTCATGAAGAGCGGGGCGGGATGATTCCACTGGGCTCCCCCGCTCTTCAAATCCACAATGCCGCCCATTAGGGCGTTAGGAAGGGAGCGAGGCGGGGGGAGCGCGGCTCTGGGGACCCCGCCCTACTGTCAGGAACGCCCCACTGCCACTGATCATGTAAGTTTATAAAGTGTTTATTTCACCTTATATAAAGCCATATTAGGTCAGGCAGGGATGGTTAGGGAGCTAGTTAGGGTCTGTAGGGGCAGGTAGTGATAGTTTAGGGGCCATAGATTAGGTGACAGGTTCCCTTTAAGAAGTGTTTTTTTTTTCAAGCTACCCATAGAAGCCTATACTGTAGAGGCGTAAACGCATAACAACATTCACAGTTCAATATGTTTTTCAGATGCGCAGTAAGTAGGAGTTTCCATGAAATCACATCCACTTTGCTTAAACAGGGTACATGAACACGATCAGTGAAGGCAGCATTTTGGAGGCAGTATCTTGCCGCTGCATCCAAAACGCTGCATTGTAACAGTAGAAGCATAGCGGATGGGATTTCAAGAAATCCCATCCTCACTATGCTTCTCCCCGCTGCAGTGTTTTGACAGCTGCAGTGCAGGTTGTCGGCATTCCTAACCTCTGCAGCATGTTAATTTCATGCTACAGAGTCGGAAGCGAACACCAATGAGTGCATGCCAGGAGAAGCCCCCCTGCACCCACTGGAAATGGTGAATACAGGGCAGCTGCGGTGTCACTGCATTCACCCGCGAGTTCCCACAGGTCAGGAGAAGCTGCGTCCAAGGGCCTTTTCACATCTGCGTTTGCATTGCGTTTTTCCCATAAAAAACATTGAAACGCATCCTAAAACGCACCCATTGATTTAAATGGAAAACGCAATGAAAATGCAAGTAAAAACGCATGTCATTTTCAGAAAACGCATGCGTTTTTCCAGTGCAAAAACGCATAGAAACGCAAACGCTGCCCCCCTTAGATGTGAACTAGACCCAAGACGAAGCTCCTCTGGAATGTGAGCACAAAGCCTTAAGGCTTCATTCAAACATATGTGTGGATTGTATGTGTTATATCCATATTTTCACAGATCCAACACATGCCTAGTATACTCTATGGTGCTATCCGCATGACCATGTATTTACATGGGCCATATGTCCATGCAAAACACAAGAAGAAATGTCAATTTTTTTTCCAGCAGCACAGATAACACGGACCAATACAAGTCTATGTGTCTGTGAATAAGACATACAGCATACAGATGGCATCAGTATGTAATCCATGTGCTTTACGTTTTAATGTTGAAAACTATAGTAGAAGCTTTGCAGTTTCTTTATTTCTTGATCCATTCATGAAAAATACTGAAAACACATTAATGTTTAAGGAAAACTGTCAGGTCAAAAATCCATATGTACCATATGTAACTGCTATCATTTTCTAATTGCTCACTCTAAACTCTCCCTATTCATGTATTTCTTTAATTTATATTCCCCTCCTATCTTCTGTAAACTTCAAATAAAGAGAGTCATTCCATCTGTCACTGACAGTGAATGATCCACTTAGTTCTCTGCTGTCCACTCTCCATAGGATGAATATGCATGTCACATATTCACATCACATCACTGCACAGGAGATCAGTGGGGGGGGGCTGTATCCTCCTCTCTGCTCTCTGTGTTTGCATCATCACATTAGGTCAAATACAACACAGAAACTGTCACAGCACAACAGAATATTCTGCATACAGAAATAAATTGTGTCTAGATAAGGCAGATCTGTAATAGCTCTCTCCCTTGTGCCCTCTTCAGAACAAAACCTACTGAAACTGACACTGCACTGTTAGCAAAAGGGGGAGGGAGCTGCTGAAAGGGAGTGCATAATTACTTGACAGTTTATACAGCACCCGGACTATTCCTTTTGCTAATAATGGAGAGGACTAATCTAGGAGCTCTCTGCAGGTTCTGACAATGCTAATAACATGGAGACTACAAATGGGACAATAATGATTTTACGGTACATGTTTTTAAAAGGTCTGCCAGGCACTATTCAAGGGTAATATTAGTAACATACTGAAAAATAACCTGACAGTGTCCCTTTAAAACCAGACACATGGATGCAAAACACTGATGTCACGATACTGTTTTGTCATGTATGTGTTTCAACATGCCTGTAGTAATGATGACTTAAATACAAACGATTTTCTGCCCAAATTTGGGGGTGGCTGCATTTTTTTCCTGTACAAAGTTACATTTGTAGTGATACCATATTAATTTATTTGCCTTTTAATCACTATTTAAAATATTTTGCACTCGTTTGTTTTTTTTTAATGGAATTCATCAATTTTTTAGAGCACAGTTTTAGAGCTTGGGTTGTTACAGATGTGGCAAGAAAAAATGTGCACCAATTTTGATTATTTTAATTTATATATAAAAAAATCATTTTTATGCTAAAATAAGTCATGCCTTTAGAATGTTGTTTTTACATTTTACCCCTTCTTGTATGTAATACCTGATTACAATTAGCACCATATTGAATTTTGGCCAACATCTTGCAGTAATATCCCTATCCTTGTCCCCATCTTGTAGTAATGTTCCCTCCCTGGTTTCCTTCTTGTAGTAATCTTTCCATCCAGGTACTCATCTTGTGGCAATGTCCACCATCCTGCTCCCCTTTTTGTAGTGTAGTTATACCTCATCCTGATCCCCTTTTTGTGGTAATGTTCCCATCCTGGTCCCATTCTTTCATTAATTTACCACCCTGGTCCCCTTCTTGAAGTAATGTTCCCATCTGGTCCCATCCTGGTCCTCATCTTGTAGTAATGTTCCCCATCTTGCTGCCCTTCAGGTATTAATGTCCTCATTCTGCTTCCCTTCTTGTTGCCCCGAACTCATCCCCTCCTAGTAGTAATGTTTTTATTCTTGTCCCATTGTGGTAGTAATGCTCTCCATCCTGGTCCCTTCTTGTAGTAATATCCTGCCTCCTGATCTGCATATTGTGTTAATGGCCCCATCCTGGTCCCCTTGTTATGTTAATTTACCATCATGGTCCCCTTGTTGTATTAATTTGCCATCCTGGTCCCCTTGTTGCATTAATTTACCATCCTGGTTCCCTTCTTGTAGTAATGCACCATCTTGCTTTCCTTCTTGTATTAATATCCCCACCCTGCTCTCCTTTTTGTAGGAATGTACCATCTGTCCTTTATCTTGTAATAATGACCTCAATTGTACTGGTTTTACATATACACACACAGACAGATTTTCTCACCTGTCTATTCCTTGGCACATGTGGCCAGCAGGCATTGTAAACCCCTTGAGGATAGTAGCGTTGTACTTTAGTTGTATTGTCAGTGCGCGCAGAGACAAGATCTCTGCACATCGCGATACACTGACGTCAGCGTCTAGCCTCTTTTTGGCCGTTGCTGTCATTAGTATAACGGAGCAGCGTTTGTCCCTGGTGGTGCTGGCAATAAAATTTTACAAAAGTAAAGCACTTACGTCGTAGCCAAGGGCCCTGACCACGATTTTCACAGTGTCTAGGTGTTTGTGGGCCGCATGAAGCATCCTCAGGGGCCTCATGTGACCCACATATTTGAGAACCTTGCATTAAAGCTTGGGATAAGTCTCTTTCAAATGCTTTCATTATGGTCTGCATTTTTGTACCAGTATGTGTAAGCCAAAGTAGAATTGGATCCAAATCACAGATGTACTATTTTGTAGATTTGCTGCAATGATTTTCAGCAACAAATTGACAATGTAAAATACCAACAATAATGAAGATAAGATTTACCAAATCACAACTACATTTTGCCGATTATGTTCAGCTCGAAAGGGCCCGTCACACGTACTACGATATCATTAACAATATCGTTGGTATGTCACGGCTTTTGGGGCGGTGCAGCGATGTCGTTATGATGTCACAACGAACGTTGTGTGTGTGACACCTAGATACGACCAACGATAAGTTGTTGATTGTAGATTTATGAACATGTTTAAAAACCTGTCATCCGTCGTCCGTTCAACCTGCAGAATTTCGTGTGTGTAACACCTTGATAACGATGTCGTTTACGACTTCACCTATTCAAAAATGGAGGACGTAGTCAACCAAACGACCGCAAGTATCATTCGCTTGTCACAGAATCGTTGCTGCATCGTTCTCGATATCAGTACGTGTGACACCTCACTAGCGATCATTGAACATTGTTCCAGTGATGTAGGTCAAGTTGGATCGTTGGTCGGTGCGCCGATACATTGAAGTTTGTAGATGGCCCTTTAGATTGACATGTGATTTAGATTTTTGGAGCATGACAATTTATTTAGTAGCATTCATTGTCTTTTCCTTGTATCTTTGGCTTGTATCGCATATACTTCATTTGTGCAGTGATTTTATGGTAAAATTTGGAGCAACTTTGTCAAACCAAAAATCCTCCCCGTGTGTAGGGACTTAATTTTCATTATATAGGTTTATCCATGACTTGGGTTTAAAATAATAAAATGTAAAATACTGACTAGAGTTCTACTTTGGCCATTGGCCTTGATCATAATTGATCAGGTTTTTGCAACCTTTTTTTTCAGGCAAAATCAGTAAAATATAAGTGAATCATTTTTACTTTTACCTTTTAAATTTACAGCTGATTTTATATAAAATATAGTTTGAAAATACTGATCAAATGTGCCCGTGTGAATGAAGCTTTAGGTAGCTTACAAGTGCAGCTTTTCTTTCAAACACCTCATTAGGTTTTGCATTGATTAGTGAGCTCCATATAGATAACAACACAATCATTGATCCCACAACTCCAGGGAGGTCCTAGGATTTAATTCAAAGCTCTTTCAGCTGCCTTAAAAACAATAGCTTAAGCCCAAATGGGATCAAAATGTGTGCGGCGGTATTAATTCACTTGACAGTTTAAACCCATTGACTTTGGAAAGGCAAATGTTAGGTTAACGTGCTGTTATACCAAGGAAGATATACCCAGAGGATTTCCCTAGCCAAAGGTTCTGTATTATCTTCTCCTGCTGAAATGCTGTGTTTAGTTAATTAATGAGATATAATCATCAGGGATGGCATGTCAGTGGCGATAGGGCTGATTTCTATTTTAACTCCTGCTTTAATAGTCTTGTCTGGTGATAAGTAACTTTCTGCAGCAGCTGATGTCCTACTAGAGGCTAACGTTTCCCTACCAATTAGAGACTGAAGAACTCGCAGCGGTCTTAAACCATTTAAAACCTCAGCAGATGTGATAAATTAAACTAAACTCCCCTCTTCATCCTATGGCGCATCACTACACAACATCTATACTGTATATCATGAGAAGAGATGAGTGGATGTTTTGAAATTCAAATTTACCTCACTTTTCTCCAGAAAATTCAATTCACACCTAATAATGTAAGTGCACATTGTAATACTAAAAAGTGAATTGCCTGGAAATAAAGAGAAAGTGAGAGAGAGGGCGGGAAAAGAAAAGGCTGCTCTTAAAGGGATGGAGATAATAACATCTACTATTGCCCCCTCCTCCTACACTATAGGAATGTGATGCACAGTTTAGTTCTATTATCCTAAAAATACCTTTAATTCAGTGTGACACAGAAGCTGCTCTTTCTGTTCCCTCTTCCCCTCTGGGATGTAAAATCACACATGGGGGGCCTGTAATAGCCAGCCTCTTGATATAGCTTTGTGAATGCAAGAGGCATGGCTACGCCCGCAATTCTTTGATTGGAGAGAGACAGCTATGATATGTTGCTACTAATGTGCCCCTTGATATGTGACGTAAAGCCACAGAGGGAAGGGGGAGCAGAAATTGCAGCTCCTGCATCACACTAAATTACAGGCATTTTAAGGATAATGGAACTGAACTGTGCATCTCATCTTTATAGTTTATAGTGGCAAGGACAGTAGAAGAGTTTTTTTTATTTTCCTTAGAGTACCCCTTTAAGTATATCTGAGATTAATCAATTCAGTCACACTATGTGACTGTAAAGCTACATGTAAAATGGCATGGGGGTAGCCATGGGTAAGTTCTTCTCCTTTAGCACCCCACCACAGTATAGAAAGTTGGGGATTCTGGGTGTGTATGTGTGATGGTGCTATGATTACTGCAGAGTTTTCCAGGGACAATGTGTCGTCGGTTCGCGCTGCCACAAACAACTCAAATCAAAAGTTCACGCTATACGTTTATTGGATCCATCGCGCGTTTTGGAGCCTGCTATGCTCCTTCATCAGGAAGTGTATCATATCATGATTACTGCAGTCACCTTCATAGTCAGGCTGGTCACGCTCTATACAACCCCAGACCCTTTTGATGCCAGAACAGAAAAAGATGAACCTTCAACTTTCTGATATAGAGCCAAATAGGGTCAATGTGTTATGCTATGAACTCTGCACCTAGACTACTTGCAGTCATCCCTTACAAAGGCTCCTCATAGAGCCACTTTTTCCTTTTTGGGTAGACCCTCTTATTTTCTGAGGTTCTTCTTATATCTGGTCAACACTGGACTTACTCCCACAAAAGTTCTCTTTGTAGCAGGTATCACCTACTTGCCTTAATGGTAGCTGTCACAACTAAAGTTTTCCTTGCTGCACTTGCTCTCATATACTTGACACACACTCCCAATACTTGTCTTTTCTCTCAAAGATTTTCCTCACTTCTTCATTGCTCACCAAAGCTCTTTACTGAACTTGAAACTGACTCACACTGCTTTCTATCACTCCTCCTACAATGGGTTAAGCTCCCGTCACACACAACTGAATCGGCCAGGGTGGGTACTCGGATACCGGATGAGTGGGTGACGGTAACGGGGATCACGGGTGGTCGATTTCCCTTTTCCGTGCCCTAACCCTCATTAAAAGGTGATGATGGGGGATGGGGGAAATGTCACGACGCCACCTGTGGTACCTGGTAAGTTAGATACCAGCACTGCAGGACGGCCGCTGAGGTGATGTGATGCAGCTTAGGTGTTACAGCTCCCCACAATTGGAGCTTTACCTCATGGCAGCAAGGGATGGATGAGGGGAGTTGTTGTTCTTACCCCCTTGGCGATGAGAGGCCCTCTGGGCACCGGGGGAAGGAGGACAGACACCAATTCAACTCCAAACGTCACTTTACTGGTACAGGCAGATGTTATATTACACAGTTACAGTCTGGTTCCACGGGGACGTAGCCACAGGTTTCAGGTTGCCTTATAGAGTCTGTCAGTGTACCTTCCTTTATGGCTTTGGGGTCCCAGTCTTTCCTTACACAGTCCTTAACCACCTTTGTAGAGCTCCTCGCCAGTCCCCTGGTCGGTTACTGGTAGACACAGCTTGTTCCTTACCGGTACGGACGGGAGCGACAACAGACAAAATTCCTCCCGCCACCAGAATTTGTCCTGTTTTCTATAGTGTCCTGGACCTGTTTTGGAACTGAGGTGGAGGTACGTCTTTGTGGCACTACGGCTCCCTTATTCCGGTCCCGCAGTTGTACGGTTCACAGCGAGGGATAGACCGCTCACTGCCTCAGCTCTGGTATGCCAGTTGCTGTCCCCAGACGTTTCCAGCCGACTCCAACCGGTCCTGTATCGTCTCCTTCTGTCCTGGGTCACCCTCTTGAAGACAGGTGCCCTCCTGTCAGAGGCGCTGACAGGCGCGTCCTTTCTTGCTGCCTTCCCAGCACTAACTCCACTAAATTCTCTCTTAAGTCTCCTGCTCTAACCTAGGCCACACCCCCTTTGGGACCTACTGAATAATCAGTCCCCTACTCTAAGGTGGCCTAGTGTTGTGTGTGAAAGACAGACTCCATAAAGGAAAACCCCAAACCCATAACTACAGAGGCACTACACCTGCTGTTTGGGGTTCAGTACTCCCTGTGCGCCTAGCCATAGGGGGCCACACAACGATGCACAGCGATCCCGACAACAATAACGATCCAGTAGGGATCGTTGGTGCATTGTTACCTGGTCGCTGGGGAGCTGTCAAACAGGCAGATCTCCCCAGCGACCAGGGACCAGAGAGCCACCTCCACATCGCTGGTAACTATGATAAACAGCGGATATCTAGGCAGCGCGCGCTGCCTAGATACCTGGTGTTTATCATAGTTACCAGCATCCTCCCTGCTTACATGCAGCGCTAAGCAGGGAGGACGCTGGTAACTATGATAAACACCGGGTATCTAGGCAGCGCGCACTGTCTGGATACCCGGTGTTTATCATAGTTACCAGCATCCTTCCTGCTTAGCGCTGGTAACCATGATAAACACCGGGTATCTATGCAGCGCGCGCTGGCTAAATACCCAGTGTTTACTATGGTTACCAGATGTGAGATGCTGATCGCTGGTCTCTCACTGTCACACACAGCGATGCGTGCTGACCAGCTGGAGACCAAAGATCAAAAAATGACCCAAAGCACTTTGTAATGATCAGCGATCTCACAACAGGGGCCTGATCGCTGCTAAGTGTCACACGTAGCGAGATCATTAGCGAGATCGCTGTTACAACGATCTCGCTAACGATCTCGTTATGTGTGACGGGACCTTTAGTCCCAACGTTAACTACTTGCTGGACACATTTCACCTTTCACCCAGTTGTATACAAGCAAGCGTCTATATAGGAGTAAAAAGGAAAACAGTGACCTCTTGCGGCCGGTGGTTAGTACTGCAGCCACATGGAAATTAACACTTGTTACCACAAGAAAACAAATATTACACTAATATGATTGGCGTCTTTAAGGGGGAATCTGACAGCTTGTGCACATGCTTATGACAGAACTTACCTAAACTTCACTTGAATCTGTGAAATAATGTTAACAGACTCTAATTGTCCATTTGCTTGAGCACTAAAAGTAGTACACTAAAATGAGATTAGGCCTTTTTTCCCCCAGGTGGAATGAGCTATAAAATCTGACCTCTTATCCCTTCAATATGCAAGGGTACAATTGTGTTGGCTGGGCCACCATTTTATACTGACTTTGAAAGCCCCCTAATTGCATTTGCTGCATTGTATGATGGGGAAGGCCGCATGGCTGTGCCTGATGCAACTGGCCCCGTGTCTTCAGCAATGTGTGAAATGGCACAGGGGATTTTTTTTGGGGGGGAGGGGGCTGATTCTTGTGAATCGAATTGCAAAGTGTTCAAATTTGTGAGTCTTCAAAATTTCAAGAGATTCAATGTAAACTCAATCATGAGTTATAGGGGCTGTTCTAAAAATGGATAGATCCTAATTTAAATAGGTCAAAAATAACTAAAATAAATAATGAGCCGGATATTACATGTAGATAGTGGAGAGTGACGGGTCTCATATGAAGCCATTGTACTTACCATTTTAGAACCTCATTTATTTTTCTTTCTCCTTTTACCCTGTTGCAATAATCATGGAACCATGTTGTTTTGCTCTGTTGTTTTTCTACATCTTATTGTTGCTTTAATTCCCAAATGCACTGTATCGCAGATTGAAATGAAAAAAAAACAATATGATGCTAAAACTATTTAAGGCCTCATTGTTTTAAGACATTTGCTTGGTATACCTATATTTTACTGAAAACATACATATATAGATTGATCATATACATATACACCTACATGAAGAACTTTGAATACTGCTTTTTCTACATGATCTGATAAGTCACACTTTAACTGGATACATAATCACTTCTCTCTTTGAAGATTTTATAGTAATTATCCACATAAAAAAAAATGTACTTTGTCCTACGACTTTTTGATCTGCTAATTGGGTTTCCCTATCCTCTTATCTGTCACTTGACTTTCACTTGACCTTTATTTTCTTAACTGTCATTATCAATTAGCACTTTTTTTTTATAAATCACTGGATTTATTCACTGTATTTAGAATATTTAACTCCCTAACGACCAAGGACATATATATATATATACATCCTGGCCCATGTCCTGCCCCCTGATGCGAGCTCACGCTGTGAGCTTACATACTCCAACAAACATCTCAGCTGATCTGATTCAAATGGATTCCTGCCCCCCCTCGAAGTTATCTCCAGGGTCCAGCATGTGCGTTCCACACTGGCACACGGAAGTCCGAGTTGCGCATGTGCTTAACCCCCGCTCCATTCAGGAGCATAGAGCATAGGAGTGATAATTTGCATGCGCTGTTGGGAGAGCCGCTGTCTGCATGAAATCCTTAGTTGCTCATAACTGGAATTGCAATACTTTTGTGCTTGCCCATATGGATGTATGCATGTATGGGCAAGATTTGAGTCAAAGCCTCAGGAAGGAGCCCTCATTATCATGACCCATCGATTGCTGCATACAGGCAATCATATGAGATGTTTTGAAAACAAATTCAGATATAGGTATTACTTAGTTATTCTCATAAAGATATGAGTGACTAAGGGGATAAAGCATTGGTCAGTATTAGGTACAAGAGAAATGGGATTACCATGTAGTTAATTCTTGTCATTAAATAAACATAGGTGGAAGGCATGGAAGGGAGTAGGACCCGTGACTAGGCAAATGTCAGATCATAATTGACACATATCTTATTATATAAGTAGTTGGAAAATGGATAATGGGTTGCTCACAGTTTGAACACTCCTGACCATTCGTAACTACCTGGAAATCTTCTGTTGAGAAAGAGTAGGTCTGTTATGTACGATAAGAGCTATGGACTGTCTTCCATAGAATGTCTATACTCCAAAGCCCTTCTAGGCCAGTGAGAGTTACTGGTTTCATCTAGTTAATAAGCAGAGCAATTTCTAAACTGCATGTCAAATCTCTGTTCCAGAGGTGAAGTGGTGCAAGGTAGACATTTCAGCTTCCAGACATCTAGGACCAACGGGTAAAGGGATCGGGAGGACAGGGCAAGACGATTGCATGAAACATGTATATGTCTGGGATTCATTCAGTTGCACCCATGAAATAAATAATTACCTTAAGGGTATCTTTACACGCCGCAACCGCAGCGGGGAATCTGTCTGGCGATATGACGCCCTGGCACCATCGCCGTCAAATTGCCTCCCAGTTGCGGCGTGTAATTTGGAAATTTGGCGGCGATAAAAAACCTGCTGCGTGGTTCCGATTACAGAGCACTGCTTTAAAATCAGAGGCAATAATAAAGGCGAGATTCCCTGTTTTTGGCGTGTGAATGGGCGATAGTGATGGAAACTGCGTCGCCTATTGATTTCCCGTAGGCATTCCACAGTGTGCTGGAGTCCACTCCCCATCTGAAATGATTGGTGTGGGATACTGTGTTCCCATTGGCTGTCATTTGACACTGCACCATATTTGAAGAGCTGTCTATTCACCACCACACAATGGCAATGGCGTCATGTATTAGCCAGCCTTCCAGCTCAGGCTGCCCAATCATGACGCTATTGCGTTGTCCAATGAGTGTGTTTGGGTCGCGGTGTACAACAATTTGGCACGCCTATGTTCTCGCCGCACTGAACATGTACGCCCATATTCCTTTGGGGATTGTGGCGTGTGAAGCAGCGAGGGGAGTCTACCGGATGTTTCCTGCTGTTGGTGTGGAGATTTCCGGGGTGACACATCGCCTTAGGTTGAGGGTGAAATTGCAGCGTGTAAAAGCGCCATCGGCAATTTGAGGTGACCATGAAAAACGGGCACGCGCACGTTAGATCAACTCCGATCGCCACCAAAAATTACGGCTTGTAAAGACACCCTAAGGGCTCATGTACACTACAGAATTTCCCATCTGACTGCTATCAGCACTCAGACCTATGATAATGGAACAAAACGATGTTTGGGTGAGCGCTGGGATATGAAGACAGCTACACTTCAACAAGTATTTTACCTGTAAGTTTATTGTTCAAATCACACTAGGTCCCTCTCCCACAACATGTTTCGACGCTCAGGGCGTCTTCCTCAAGTGGATCCACTTGAGGAAGACGCCCTGAGCGTCGAAACATGTTGTGGGAGAGGACTTAGTGTGATTTGAACAATAAACTTACAGGTAAAATACTTGTTGAAGTGTAGCTGTCTTCATATCCCAGCGCTCACCCAAACATCGTTTTGTTCCATTGCCTGCACATCCATCTCCCTATAGGGAGAGCGGTGGAGCAGCTCCGGGGGAGAAGACAAACCTAACAGAGGAGAGGAAAACACGTGACGGATCACGTGCAATTACACAGGCGGACACCGAGGAAAAAGGGAAAGAAATCCACACCGTCCAGAGAGAGACCCCGTGCACTCACTACGTGAGCCCCCCTGTTGGGCGGACAGCACAACAGGAAAAGGTGAGTGTAACGGTGACTTAACAGAGGGTGGATATAAAACATAAAGCAGCGTGGCGCAACCAATTTCTATATCTCATTACTATGATAATTTATGGGGCTGTGCACATGTCGCATTTTATCCATGGCAATAATTAGTGTCATCTCCAATTTTGATCTGAATGTTGGCAATTAAAATCGGCAATGCGAGTGTATGGGTCTGTGATATATTTTTAACCACACTTAGTCTGATTTTAATGGACTGACAGAATGAAGAAACTAGAAAACCAGGTGCGATATGCTAATGATACTCGGCCTAGACTCTGCTGCAAATGTGACCGAGCATCATCTACTGTGCTCCGATCCTGTGATTGGATCAAAGGTGTGGAAAAAATTGAGACATTAATCAGGGAAGCTGGTGGTGATTGGATGCGGGTCTCACGGGACCTCACAACCTCACTTTAGCCCCGGAACATGAGCAGTGGCTCTGCTGAAACAGCACTGGTGCGGGAGGTGAGTATAAGCTGTTTTTTTTTTAGACCAATCATGTGGAATGAGTAGTAGACAATATCTTTAACTTACATTTTGTGTTGTATTGTGGCAGTATAAAACTAATTATTACATGTTAAGCAAGATACGCTCCTTAAAAAAAAACACTTCTCAAACATCTTATATATAAAACAACTTTGCTTTACCTACTTGTATAACTGAATTTATAAAAAGCCTCTAACTAGCTGAGATTTTCAATAATTGTTTCTGATATTTCCTGTGTCCGTCCATGACCATCAGATGGATTATCCCAGATTGCATGTTAAATACTTACAAGCCGCACAGAGGCTTTCTCAAGGTCACAGTGGAAAGTGCTGCAATTTCACGCACCGTTGCACTATTTTCATCAGAAAAAAATGCTGTAATAAATAGAATTACAGCAGCATTTGTTTCAATGGAAATCCCATTAAATTTTGTTCGTTCTGGTCTTCTGTAGTTAAGTTCATTTGCTAAATAAATTAATACTTAAACATGATTTAAATACGTTTCAGTAGCTTTTTTCCAAGTTTTGCTTCAATTTCCGAGTTTTGCATATTACTGTATTATACGGTAGTCAAATATTATAAGTCAAATATTATTTGAGTTGTACAAAGTGATAATACAGACTAGAAACTTATGGAAAACAACTGTTCTGTCAATCCTATATAGATATAATAATAAAAACTATTTTACCAAGTTCTTAATCTCATGTTACTACAGAGCCATTTTCTTATCAGTTCTAAGCACGCATCCGCCTATGTGTAGATGCGTAGACGCATGCCAGAATGGACACTGATGCATGAAGATCCCCATGAATGAAAACTTCCATTGAAATGCATGAAATTATGTTCGGCACATGAAAGAGAGAGAGACAAGCGCACACCAGCGGATGCCTGCGCATGCACCCTGCATCTCCATGTTAAAGATACGGATGCAGGTCAGATCCGTACGCATGCAAACTTGTACGCATGTACAGGCATGTACTGTTCGATGTTAGCGTACAGTACCTCGGACAGCTCCTGATTTCAGGAGACTGCTGCAGTGTACTGTACGCAAATTGCGTACAGTACCGCCACCGGCATTTTCAGTTAATTTCTAAAACCTGACAATTGCTGCCTTTGAATTAAACAATCTGAACAGCCAGGGTGTGATGTCAGCATGTGTCCAGGGAGTGTGGAAACTCCCTGGACACAAGCTGCCACTACACAAACATCGGGTTAACCATTCAGACACTGACTTATTAGCTGCATCTGCAGCCTCTGTGCTGACATGCCACACAGTGGCTGCAGATGGGGTTAACATGCTGCTAAACCACGGTAATTAAAAAATGGGCACAGCAGCCGTGTTTTTATTAATCATCTTGCACCGCTGCTGTCACAGTGGTGCAAGATGATTTGTTACTGTACCGGGAAACTGGCCGATTCAAACTCTGCGGCTTTGATAGCCACGGATATACTTTAAATGACCACTCGCACGAGGAAATCGCATTCAATCGTAGCATGCTGCAATTGAATTCGCATTTCTCTCGCAATGCGAGTGTAATGCTAGAAAATCGCGCTAATGGGACCAGTATCATTTACTGGTCCCATTGAAGAGGTGGGTTAGGGATGGGATAAGTGTTGTGGTGAGGTTGGGGAGGAGGTGGGATTGGATGGGGTCGAGTGCAGAAGTGGTGAGGTGCGATCTGGAGAGGAGGTGTGCAAGTTCTCCTTCAGTAATGGAGGGGAGGAGGGTTAGTGGGGGAGGGGAGTGGTCTGGTATACATGGGGGTTGTGGTGGTTGGGTAGCAAAGACATGTCTGATCTGTTCGATCTTGTTGGTGAAGTATGTTGCAAAGTCTTCTGCAGAGATATGATAAGTAGGAGGGGGCAGAGGAGGGAGTTAAATACCTAAAAATAAGCAGCATGTCATTCTTTAACACACTTACCTTCCGTTCTGGCTGGCACTTTTAGGTTTCAGCCGTGTCATACATCACTTTGGAAGGGGCCGTTTGACCCACGTGATGTATGACGCGACTGAAACAATGAAAGTGCCTACTGGTATGCAAGGTAAGTGCTGTACTGCAGTACTGCGGTAAAGTTCATGTTTGAAGATAAAGGTGCGACCAAAAAAAATCTAAATTTCATGGCTTTTTACGTGTGTAAAAAATATGAAAAAAGGGTTCATTATAGACTCTTTAATATGCATATGGCCTAAGTTAGTTTGACTTTACTGAATCTGATACTATTTGCACAAACAGGATGCAGACGACTAATGTTAAGGGCCGAGACGCCAATCTTTTGTGTGTGAGCGATACGGTGCTGCTATGAATGACACAGACTCCAAAAATAGTGGTAAATTAACTCTTTTTAACGGTTTTAAAAAGATAACAAATTCAAACTTTGCAAAAACTATATGGGCCCCAACAGCCCGATCACAGTGTACAATTTATGCAGCCTGAGGGAACTCACGTACATGTTTTTCAGAGAGGGAGCACAACTATCCCAGACTAAACCAACCCCACCCTTTTCCGCACATGGCCTACCCAGGCTCTTACTGCAGCCGCGGCACATGTTCCCCTCAGGATATAATCTTACACCCCCCCTCCCACGCTATGTACAAAATATTTCGGGATCCCTAATTCCCTTATATAAATCTATCTCACAACCTATTTACAGCAAATGCAGTTTTGCCTCCTGCATGAGGTGAAAACTCTTTAACTTGGTAACGTACAAACAGTTTACAGGGTGTATGTCATTTCACCCTAACAATCAGCCACTGAGGTATATAAGATCTTCCTTACACTGGGACATTGGGCACAACCCAGTATAACAGGGATGGTGATAATTCTCTCAGTTCTACAGCGTCATCCACATTCGGCTTCTTTTTGCATCTCTCACTCGTGCAAGTCTCAATATTTCATATCTTGTATAGATCAAGCCTGGTCGGTCTCTCCTCATGAGTGCACACAAAATAGTCCTTTGTAGTTTCTGGCTAAGGCTATGTGCGCACTGGGCGGGTTTTCGGCGGTTTACCTGTGTAAACCGCCGTTTTGTTTACATTAGTTTTATTTAAATTTATGTTAATCCAAACCGGCGTTTGGATTAACATTAAAACTAATGTAAACCGCCCAAGGCAGTGCACACACCGGCGGTTACACAGCGTCATCCGTTGCTAACCCGCAGGTTTCCCAGCGGGTTAGCAAAGAATGAGCATGTTCTAAAAACGGCGGTTCTGCAGCGGCTGCAAGCAGAATCATGTGCTGCTTCCAGCCGCTGCAGATTCGCCGCCGAGAACCGCTGTGCATCCGCCGGCTACCGCCCGGCTCACGCCGCACATACCCGCCAGGAAGCCAGTGGACGGCGCCGGAGCTTCCTGGCGGGTTCCGCCAGCTGCCGCCGACCAAACCGCCGGGTAAGTGTGCACTTACCCTACCATCACCCTCTCTGACTATCCCTATATATTGACGTCAATCTTATGTAACTCACAGAACAGGCTTATCTTTCAGTCCATGGTGTGATCAAGACCTGGAATAATTCTAATTTTGGCACCACTGCAGGGGATTGCCCCAGGTTACACTGATGCAAGGAAGGACTGACACCTTGTTGCTCAAGCACAACCACCTACCACTTCCAGACCTGAAGGGAGCTCTACTGGCTGCGTTAAGTCCCCTTTAAGAAGATCCAGGCTGAGAGGAGGAGACACAGTTAGTCCCAGGAGACAGTTGGCAGTTAGTTCGTGTGAGGAGAGGAAGAAAGAGGAGCAAAGCTGCTGGTTCTTGGTTGAGAGAGTTTAGGCCCGGACCAAGGGACGATTGTCGGCTGTTCATAAACCCCAGGAATGGGCCGGAGGCAAGTAGAGAAGATAGGAACAAGAACAGGACAAAGATATACCCCTTTAGCACGAGCCACGGACACTGGAGTCCGATGCTGCGGGCCTGCAGACCGCAGTGGAAAGCCCAGCAAACTCAGGAGATTAACCCTGAGATAGTGTAAAAGAGACTTTAAACTAACCAAACATAGGACATGGCACAGGAGAACCGGGACCCCGCAGAGGACCTCATTGTTAGTTTAAAGATAATAAAGAAGTGGAGGTTCAGGCTCAGGCAGGACTCATCCTTCAAGGCAGAGCACAAGATAAAGGAGGCCTCATTATCCTTAAAGGTGTTAGTCCCTAAATTGCCACCAGGGACCTGGTTAGTAACTTGGTTGTACCTGTTTGAGACCACCAGTAAAAGTACCGAAACAACCATCTCTGTGTCTTGTTCCAGCTATAACTCACCATTGTGCCAGAAAAGACCTCATCACTGCCTTTTCTCACCATCATCCTCCATCACTGCCTACCTCACCATCTTCCTTTATTGCTGGCGCTTTAGGTAAAGCTCCACCTGTGGGAGCTGTACCACACTTGCTGCCATCCATCACCTCAGCGGCCGGCTGCAGCGCCGGTACCAAATTACCGACACTACAGTGGCGTCACGTTCCCCTGTAAATAATTCCTTCATCCCCTTCAAGTGATCCCCAGGGCACGCACCTGGATCCCGTGATCCGTCCACGTAAGCCGTACTCCCTACTCAGCAGACCCGTGTACCGAGTACCCCCCTAGCCCTGGCCGCATCACTAACACTGTTCAAGCCATGGCGCACCTTCCAAAGGTCCACGAGCCCGCTCAGAACAGTTGAACCGTCTTCTTTTCTGTGTAGATCTCCACAGGCATCTGTCACAGTCAATTTACTCAGAGACTGACTATAAAAATTACTTCCTGGTTCCAGATCCTTTCTAATGTGTCCACTCATGACCTTCCAGTAGCCAACTGAGTTACTACAGATCATTTATATTAACAGTGTTGAACTTAAAATTAGAAATACATTTCAGCATCCTTACACCTCCATTATAGAGATGGTGCACTACAACATTGTACCTATTAAAGCCTAAAATATCGAGGTAGTAATTAATAACAATGTGAGGAAAACAAACAAAAAAAATCCCTTGTGTTACTACCTAGCGCGGCAGATTATTGTGAGCTGCCAAATGTGGTTAGGACAGAAAATATTCCTTGCAACATCATCAGCAGCATGAGAATAGTGTGTAAAGCTATTGAAATCATTATCTTTTATAGCAGTAGATCTGAATCCATTATAAACAACCGTTTCAAGATTTTGAGGTTTAAATTATGGATAGCTGCATATTCTTAGCCTGGTGGTCGGCAGCCTCGACAAAGCTGATAGAAGGGAATTCCGTATCTTGCATCTATTGCAAAACCCTGATAAAATATATACTTACACATCGTATTCCCTTTTATTACAATAGCTTAGCTTATTCATACCGGTGGCTTAATAATAACCTGCAGGGCTGTGAAAAATTTTAAATTTATTGCCGTTGCCCTGCAGGGGCTGTCAGCAGTAAATGACAGACTGTTCTCTCAATGTGCTGCAGACACAAGATGTTGTAATGTGCTGGTGCACAAATTGTTACTCCCAAGAGGCCTGAAGGATAATATTAAACATTTCTGTGACGGAGCAATTCCAGTAATAATGGCTAATTAAGTAATTGTTATTTAAGTAGTTTCTTTAAAATATATAAAGTAATTCCTTAAAGGCTTTTTTTTCAAATTTTGGAAAACCTTTGTCCCCCAGACTCAGTTTGGTTTTTGAAATAACAAACCAATTGGGCTTTGCTCACGCCCCCTAGGTCCAGCACTGAGAATTTGCCGTTGCTATCAATGTCTGCTATTGTCTAATGTTAGGATTCAAAGGTATTATGTATTACCTGTCCGCATTGCCACAGAAGACACGTAGCCAAAAGCTTTAAAGGGATCCTGTCACCTCCAAAACATGTCCCTGCAGCATCCTATCACTAATCTCACACTTCTTTTGTCTCCTAAAAGCATCCTGTGAAAGTGCATAAAAACTTTTTAATACTCATTAGTGATTATAATTAGCAGTGACTATATTCTTTAGTCACCAAGGCGGGCTGTTTTGCAGCTCCAGGATCCACCCTGTCTCTGTGTGCTCTGCTGTGATGTGCAGGCATTGCCCTCCCCCTCTATCACTCACAGAATGCAAATCATTAGTCCTGCCTTCAGTTTCACAGCAGCACAGACAGAGGCTGGATCCTGGAGCTGCAAAAGAACCCCCCCTGGTGACTAAAGAATATGGCCCCTGCTAATTATAATCACTAATGAGTAAGTATTAAAACGTTTTTATCCACTTTGACCTTATTCCCATTAGTTATTGTGGTTTGCATTGCATTTTGGATTTTGGTTAGTTTGACCTGCTTGCTACTTGTGCATCTGATCAACAGCCACCATGCTGTTTGCCACCTGGGAAGGGCTCTGCCAATGTCCCCCCAGTTCAGAATTGGGAGGTGGGTGAACAGTACTCCAGCCCTCTTGATGTGTGGCATTGCAACAGCTTGCAGCCAAATGTGGTCAAAATGCTGCACTTGCTGGTTTGCAGAAGGTCATTTTATCATAATCCAGCTTTACACATGCCAAATTGCATTTACAACACTTTGCAAATTTAACGATTTATAATAATGCGAATAGCACTGTAAATTAATAAATAGCCTACTCAATTAAAGAACACTAAAAAAAGCGTTTATTTAACTGGAGGAGGCTGATGAACAGATCTTGTAAAGCAGAGGAAAGTGATTGTCATTTCCCTTGAAAATATCATGATAAATGATGGACAAACCAGAAATTTAAAGGTTGCGATCGGTACCAGACACCTAGTGCTTGTGCACGGATCCCAAACACTGACTTCTCAGGAAACAATGTTGCTATTTAGGTTTGGTCACTCATATAAATCTTGTTTAAAGTGCTGCAGCATAGCCAATCAACAAGTTTTGCCAGTACAAAATGTGCCTTAAAGCAATTATACTTACCAAGTTTCCATGCCACTGTCACACTTCTAGCGGTTCTGCTCACTAAACTGTATGCATATTCCCTTTTTCCCCCACCCACCCTCTGTGACAGCATCTTTAATTGGTTCCAGTCAAACTATGACCCCACTGTCTGTGATTGTTTCATCTACACACTACGGTATAAAATAAATAAATAATTGAAAGTAATGGCATGGGATCCCCTGTATTGGATACACAGCACAGATAAAGGAGACATCTGGAAGCTGCAGCTCCCAGCTATGTTCTTTACCTTGGCTGGGTATCAAAATACAGGGGACCCCACACAGTTTTCTTTTTAAATATTTAAATAAATCATTTTTAAAAAATGTTGTGGGATCCCCCCAATTTTGACACCCAGTCAAAATAAAGAAGAAAGCATGGGGCTGGTGTATTGTCAGCCTTGGGAGGCCTATGTTTATTGAGCCCTCCCCTAAAAGTAGTACTCCACAGCCACCCAAAACATGACACATCCATGAATTTGTCAAACCTTGGCGCTTTACCTGGCTCATTCCCATTGCCTGGCGTGGTGGCAATCAGGGTAATATAAGGAGTTAATGACAGCTGTGTTTTGTCAAACATCCCAGCTGCCACAAAGCCCTGGATATAGTAATGGAAAGATTTCCGCCCCAGTAATAATTCTCTAAGTCAAAAGAAATAAACAGAAGACACAGAGAAAATTCCTTGAAAAAAATACCCTGTTTGGCTGTGGTCACAGTTGACATGCGTTTTTTTAGTGCCTTTTAAAAACGCATGCTTTTTTACATGCGTTTTTCATGTCATCATGAGTTTTTTAAGATGTGTGATGGCCCCCTGCGTTTTTGGCTGCGTTTTGGAATCTGCACCCAAAAATAGTGCATGTACTATTTTTTGGTGCGTTTTGAAAAACGCATGCGTTTTTATAACATGGGCCCCTTTGGAAAACGCATGCAAAAATGCATGTACAATTAGTACCTTTTAGTGCCATTCAAAAACGCATGCGTTTCCCATAGGAGTCCATGTTAAAAAAACGCATGCGTTTTCTAAAACGCATGCGTTTTTTTAACATGGGCTCCTATGGGAAACGCATGCGTTTTTGAATGGCACTAAAAGGTACTAATTGTACATGCATTTTTGCATGCGTTTTCCATAAGGCCCCATATTAAAAAACGCATGGGACTGTCACACATGCTTTTTGGCTATTAGGGCATGCGTTTTTTAACATGGGGGCCTATGGGTGCGTTTTTTACATGCGTTTTTGAAAACGCAGGTCTCCAAAAACGCATGTGAAAAATGCTACTGTGACCCCAGCCTTTCTCCAAATTATTAAACCCCAAAACACCCGTGCAGGCCCAAATTCATCCATAGACATGGCATCCCATAATGAAACTGGGTCTGCTACATCCTGAGGAAGCAGTTAATGGTCAAATTAAGAAACGTGCCAAATCACTGTGGCCTCTGGAACACACTGACAGAGCCTAAACTGTGAGGGCGCTGACGTCAATGAGTTCACCTGAGGTCATAACTGGCAGTTTCTATGGTATGCCAGCTGTGACCTCAGGTGAATTCACCTAAGGTGAACTCATTTAAATCAGGGAGCTCATTGAATTCAATACCAGTAATCTGGCACCATTGAATTATTACCGTTAGTGATAAGTGAATGTAATTGATACTATTCTTTACTCGCATGGATAATACAGTATTCGCGATAGCCGTCACTCGGTGAGTATCACTGGGGCTCATGAGTGATGTGTGGATCATGAAAGATCTACAAGAGAAAAGCGAGAGAGAAGGGGCGCAACAGTGCGGTTACCAGGGGGGCTTTATTTAGCGTGGCGTACTAATAGGTGGCCACTCACCTTATCGGGCTGTGCTGTCCCCGCACAACCCGGTAATACACTTGTTAAGGCGCCCTTCACAGGCTCTACCTCATCCGCACACCGCGTGCTCCGGGGGCTCCGAGCATCCAGTCACGTCACCGCAGGTTCTTCAGTTAAAACTCCTGTTGCCAGGCGACGCCAGGTCCTCACGTTAAGCTGCACTCTGCGCTTTACCCTCAGAGAGGGATTTATATTAGAAGGCAAACAAACTGTAAGCGGTCTAATTGGAGGCGCTCAGGCACAAAGGCAGCAGGATCGTGAAAGATCTGGCACAAATTGCCAGCTCCCTTCAGTACACAAAGGGAGTCAGCCCCTAGTGAGAGCAGATTGAATGTTAGGATCTGTCTGGGGGCACAGCAAGGAGTTTTATTTAGTGAAAACTCGAAAAGACGCCCTCCCGCCCTGCCCAGAAAATGCTCGTTTTATAGAGGTATGTGTGTGGCGAAGCAAATCACTAATTGAATAACATTGGACTCGCTATTCAGATGAATTCACAAGTATTACAAAGTACTCGTTACGAGTATAGCGATTATAAATATTTAGCTACTCAGGCTGCCTTCAGACTGCGGCAGCGTCCGGTCCGGGGCTGTCAGAAGTGACAGCCTGGACCGGAGTTTTCCTCCATAGAATCCTGTCGGGCAAAACGGAGCTGGATCCCGGCGGGTGTTAATTAGCTGCTATCCGGCTGCTGTGTCGCCGGATGAATCCTGCAGAAGTGGGGATTTTCTGCCGATTCCAAAACCGGTGCATGCAACGTTTTTGGAATCGGCAGAAAATCCCACTTCTGCAGGATTCATCCGGCGACACAGCAGCCGGATAGCAGCTAATTAACACCCGCCGGGATCCAGCTCCGTTTTGCCCGACAGGATTCTATGGAGGAAAACTCCGGTCCAGCTGTGACTTCTGACAGCCCGGACCGGACGCTGCCGCAGTCTGAAGCAGCCTCACTCATCACTAATTACCATCAATGTTACTGGATTACATGATTACCTGGCACCATTGAAGTCAATAATCTTGAAACATTGAACTCAATGTACCAAATCTGCATGTCCTGGCAGCAAAATGCACGAAAAATGCAACACATTTTTGACGTGTATTTAGTGCAGTTATGTCATAAAACTGCATTCCAATTCTTATGTCAGCAAAGTCAATGACAATTTAGAAGTTGTGTGAACATGTTACTTTTTCTTCCCTTGCAGATTTGGTGCAGAAATAAACCTACAGTTTGTCAATTCTTGTTGCATTTATGTAGCGTAGTTAACCTAGAAAGCATTAAAAAAGAATGAACAATGCATACAAAAAACACGTAAAAAAAGCTGTGCAATGTTGATGCAGTTTTCTGCAAGGAGATGCAGATAAACGCATTGAACTCAATGCCAGATTACCAGATTAGGCTATGTGCGTCTGTTGAGTATTTGGTTGCAGAAATTTTGTGGTGGAAATACATTGCAAAAACACAGCAAGAATCATGCTGCAGTTTTATTCCTGCACCAAACCGGCAAAGGAAAAAGCAATGTCTCATTGACATTTCTGGCAAAAGGATTTGCATGTAGTTGTGTGACAAAACACCAGTAAGGCTGGGGTCACAGTTGCATTTTTCACAAGCGTTTTTGGAGACCTGCGTTTTCAAAAACGCATGTAAAAAACGCACCCATAGGCCCCCATGTTAAAAAACGCATGCCCTAATAGCAAAAAAGCATGTGTGACAGTACCATGCGTTTTTGGTGCATTTCCAAAAACGCATGCAAAAACGCATGTACAATTAGTGCCATTCAAAAACGCATGCGTTTTCCATAGGAGCCCATGTTAAAAAAACGCATGCGTTTTAGAAAACGCATGCGTTTTTTTAACATGGGCTCCTATGGAAAACGCATGCGTTTTTGAATGGCACTAAAAGGTACTAATGTACCATGCGTTTTTGCATGCGTTTTCCATAGAGGCCCATGTTATAAAAACGCATGCGTTTTTCAAAACACACCAAAAAATAGTACATGCACTATTTTTTGGTGCAGATTTAAAAACGCAGCCAAAAACGCAGGGAGCCATCACACACCTTAAAAAACTCATGCTGACATGACAAAACGCATGTTAAAACGCATGAGTTTTTAAAAGGCACTAAAAAACGCATGTCAACTGTGACCCCAGCCAAATAACGCATAAAAAATGTGTCAAAAACTAAATACTAAACGAGTACACATAGATTAATCCTAATCCATTGAGTTAAATCCACTTCTCCTGTTAAAAAAACACACCAAAAATGCAACGCAATGCATTTTTTTTTCCAGGAGATGCAGATTTGGTGCAGAATATTCTCATTGAACTCCGTGAACTCCATTGAACTCAGTCATGGATTACAGATTACCGGATTATTGACTTCAATAGTGGCGAATAATCAGGTAATCTATCACATTTGAAGTTAAAAATCCTGTAATCCGGCACCATAGAATTTAATGCTGGATTACCAAAATTAAGTTTGATGAGTTCACCTGAGATGGAGTTCACATGAGGCTTCAGCTGGGGTATTATGGGAACCGTGGAGCTATGATCTCAAGAGAACTCAGTGTCACAACTCTCACAGCTGTTGCTCCTACAGTGTGTTCCTGAGGCTGCAGTGACCATGCACTGTGACCTAGGGATGTAGGAGAGCCAGGATCTTCGTGGGATGTCGAGTCTGTGGATTACTTAATAAAGTGGTAAAAGAGGGTGTGTTTTTTTTTAAATAAATGATTTTTCCCTGTGTTTTGAGTTTTTTTTTACTTAAAAAATTAGATTTAGAGACATCTCTTCCATTACTAATCCAGAGCTTAGTAGGAACTGTGAGTTTTTTAAAGCAAACGGCTGGGGCTGCAGCCTCCAGTTGTCTGCTTTATCTGTGCCTTGCATCAAAATTTGGGGGACATCATGACATTTTTCCTATTTTTTATTTATTGTTGCATATTACTTTAGGGAACCAGACAGGTAGTGTGAGGGCAACCAATCAGAGATGTTGGCACAGAGGATGGCGGTGCAGTCTGACTGCAACCAATCACAGACACCGTCAAAAAGGGTGGGTGGGGAAGTAGTGTAATATTCATAAGGTTTAATGAGTAGACCCAGAAGCAGTGTGACAGCTGCGCACAAACGGCTAAGGCTGGCTTCACACTGCAGTCAGGTCAGATCAGGTCAGGTTTTGTGTGCCAAAACCAGGAGTGATTCCAAAACCTAGAACAGGTGTCAATCTTTCAATTATACTTTTTCTCTGCAATTTCCTCTCCTGCTTTTGGAACACAAAACCTGACCTGATCTGACCTGACCTTACCGCAGTGTGAAGCCACCCTAAGTATAATTGTTCTGCTTTACTCTCCATGTTGCATCCTTTTGCAGCTCCATAGCCCTTACTACCACCATTTTATAGCAGTAAAGTTCAGATTGCCGCAAACTTATATGGGGATCAGGGTTCAGGCTGACGTTTGGGGGTTTTCTTTATGTCCAGCCAGACCGTGTTGAGTCAATATTAGATAAAATGGTAGTAGGAGCTATAAAGTAAAGAAAGTGCAACTTTATTAATTCACTTCAGCTTTTTGGTGCAAATAGATTAACCAAATATAGTGTATGTTCCAAACCTCGTATTTTTGAAATCCCTTGGCAATCCTCTCAATGCATATGAATGTGCCAAACATTTGAATGGACTCATTAATCAATAGTTTCTGACAATTTTCTACATAGAAAAGTGTCGTAAAATAACTTCAAGTCTGAGCTGCAATGTTGTTAGCATGACACAAAAGAATCAGAATGACGTGCAGCACTTTGACGCGTCTGACGCAATCGCCACAGGCTGGTAATATTGCCACACTGTATGAACATTAATAATTTGTCTTTACAAAATCACTTTAAGGACATGAAATAAGCAGAATTCAAGTTACCGTATATACTCGTGTATAAGCCGACCCGTGTATAAGCCGACCCCCCTACTTTTGCCCCCAAAACCTGGGAAAACCTATTGACTCGTGTATAAGCCGAGGGTGGACTCCAGCACAGGTATACAGCCCCCAGCAGTGTGGTATACAGGCCCCCCAATGGTAGTATACAGCAGCCTCCCAGTGGTAGTATACAGCAGCAGCCCCAGTGGTATATACAGCAGCAGCTCCAGTAGTTAGTATACAGCATCCCCAGAGGTATATACAGCCCCAGTGGTAGTATACAGCATCCCCAGAGGTATATACTGCCCCAGTGGTAGTATACAGCATCCCCAGAGGTAGTATACAGCAGCCCCAAAGGTATATACAGCAGCCCCAGTGGTAGTATACAGCAGCCCCAGTGGTAGTATACAGCAGCCCCAGTGGTAGTATACAGCAGCCCAGAGGTAGTATACAGCAGCCTCAGAGGTATATACAGCCCCATTGGTAGTATACAGCAGCCCCAGAGGTATATATAGCCCCAGTGGTAGCATCCAGCAGCCCCAGAGGTATATACAGCCCCAGTGGTAGTTTCAGCACCCAGAGGTTATACAGCCCCAGTGGTAGTATACAGCAGCCCCAGAAGTATATACACCCCAGTGGTAGTATACAGCTGCCCAGAGGTATATACAGCCCCAGTGGTAGTATACAGCAGCCCAACAGGTATATACAGCCCAGTGGTAGCATCCAGCAGCCCCAGAGGTATATACAGCCCCAGTGGTAGTATACAGCAGCCCCACAGGTATATACTAGCCCCAGTGGTAGTATACAGCGCCCCAGAGGTATATACAGCCCCAGTGTAGTATACAGCAGCCCAGAGGTATATACAGCCCAGTGTGTAGTATACAGCAGCCCCACAGGTATATACAGCCCCAGTGGTAGTATACAGCAGCCCACAGGTATTACAGCCCCAGTGGTAGTATACAGCAGCCCCACAGGTATATACAGCCCCATGTGTAGTATACAGCAGCCCCACAGGTATATTCACCCCAGTGGTAGTATATACAGCCCCAGTGCGTAATATACAGCCCCAGTGGTAGTAGATTGCAGCCCAGCGTGTATACAGGGCCCCAGCAGTTATAACAGGACCCCTAGTGTATATACAGCCCCAGTGGTAGTATATACAGCCCTTAGGTAGTATATAAAGCCCCAGTGGTAGTATAATACAGGCCCAGTGGTATGTGAATTCAGTACCCAGCGGTAGTATACAGGGCCCAGTAATCCAGGGCCCCCCCAGCGTCTCATCCAGGTCACCTGAAAAGCAAACTTACTTATCAGTGTCACGCTGTCCGCGCCCGCTCGCCTCTGCCGTGACAGTGCCGTCTGCGATCCTCCTTCTTCATGCGGCGTCTTCCGGTTTCTGTGCTCGTCGCAGGAATGAGTCATTCCCTGCGACGAGACAAGGAACCGGAAAGACGCCGCATGAAGATGGAGGATCGCAGACGGCAGACCGGGCAGAGGCGAGCGGTCGAAGCGGACACTGAATAAGTATAGTTTGCTTTTCAGGTGACGGAGAGAGCTGGGGGGGCCCTGGATTACTGGGAGATGCGGGGGCTGCTGTATACCGATGTATACATCGGTATGTACCGATGTATACATCGGTATACAGCACTGACTCGCGTATAAGCCGAGGGGGGTACTTTTCAGCCCAATTTTTGGCTGAAAAACTCCGGCTTATACGCGAGTATATACGGTAGCTTCAACATTTAGCAAACAAACAGCTGCCAGAAAATTAAGGCAGTTATCCAGACATTAGCTGTACAGAAAATCATATGTCTAGATTAGAGATCAGATTGTTTTTATGAACTACAAAATCTTTGATACCAAGGTAAATTTTAACAAAATGTGTATGTAAAAGCATTATTAACAAGAGTTAAGAGGCTTACTTAAGAAATATATATATTTAACAAGTAACTGTTAGAAATGATCAAGCACAGATCTTTGAGGCAAAGTGTCTGGCCTGTAATAAACTGTAAGTGTCAGTATTCAGTGTCAGGGCTCAGGCACACTGAGCGAGATGCATGCAAAATACTCACATGAGTCTCGCATGACTCACCTGGAATGGCCACTGTCTCTCTGACAAGCGTGTGTCAGATGCATAGAAACACATGCAGCTGATGCGCTCCTGTCCAGAGAGAAGGCGGCCATTCCAGGTGAGTCATGCGAGACTCATGCGAGTATCTCACTTTTGTCTCGCTCAGACTGATTGTTGTACAACCCCCATTCCAAAAAAAGCTGTGATGCTGTGTAAAATGTTAAAAAGCAAGAAAGCAATGATTGAAGACATACCGTGTTTCCCCGAAAGTAATACCCTGTCTTACATTTTTTTTGGGCCAAAAGTGGCCCCCGGTCTTACTTTCGGGGGGGTCTTACATTGGGTGCCCCAGCAGTGTGGCCTACAGGCCCCCTCCTGCTGGGACACTGCGGGAGCGGGTCGCACGTCACGTGCGCCTGCTCATTACATATGCACTGCATCCCCCTGTCAATCAGCGACAGGTGGAGCAGTGCATTATACGGTATATATGGGCCCCTCCTGCTGGCACACTACCCCCTGTTCTGAGGCCCCCACCGCTGCTGCTGCTGCAGACATCTTACCCTCCAGGGTCTTCTTGCAGCAGCCAGCGCGTCGTCCTCTGTCCTGGCTGTCTCCCGGATCATGTGACCCGTCGCAGCGCATGACGTCATCGCGATGCGACCGGCCGGTCACATGATCCGGAGACAGCAAGTACAGAGGACGGACGCGCTGGCTGCTGCAAGAAGACCCTGGAGGGTAAGATGTCTGCAGCAGCAGCAGCAGCGGTGGGGGCCTCAGAACAGGGGGGTAGTGTGCCAGCAGGAGGGGGCCCATATATACCGTATAATGCACTGCTCCCCTGTCGCTGATTGACAGGGGGATGCAGTGCATATGTAATGAGCGGGGCACGTGACGTGCGACCCGCTCCCCCCCCCTCCGCTAGGGGCCTTACATTGGCCCCCCGGTTGTAAGACCTTACAATCGGGGGAGGCCTTACATTAGCAGGCCCCCCTTTACCCTAGGCGACCTTACAATCGGGGGGGCCTTACTTTCGGGGAAACACGGTATTATATTCACAACATCATACAGATGAAAAGTTTAAAATTAGCCATTTTAATTTTTTACTTGAAAAAAATCTCACTTAGAAGTTGATGGCAGCAACACATGAAAGAGGTTCAGACAGGGTCAAGACTACCTGTGGCATCCTTCTTCTTGTTACAACTCTCTGCAATTGTCATGGAGGGGAGGAGACCAGTTGCTGTAGGTTTTGGAACTAATGTTGTCCTAGTTTGTCTGATATAGGATTCTAAATGCTCTACACTTTTGAGTCGTCTTTGCTAATGTTTAGTTTCACAGTATGGCTAGGGTCACACTTCATATTTTTGTTTTTTTTTAAAGTCTGATCCAATTTTGAGCTTTTAAAAAGCTCAAAACCAGAGCAGGAAACGCTCCTCATAGGAGCCCATTATGGTAACCGGATTGCTTTACAAGCAATCCGGTTACCGGCTCCGGATCTGCAGCCTGCGTGAAAAATCATGCAGGCTGCAGTTCTCGGAGCGGTATCCCTGCCGCAGCAGATTTGTTATAAAGGGCTCCTATGGGAGCCAATGCGGCTGCCGCAAGGCATATGTGAATGCCTGTGGCAGCTGGCGACTTTGTTCATCCCTGCTGCGCAGGGATGAACAAAGGGTTAACTAATAAGAATGCATGTGGGCAACATGTCTCTAGGGGGTGTCCACCCCTCTAGAGACATGCTGTCCACTCAGGACTGCATGTCAGGGTTAACTTAGCTGTTAACCCCTGAGCCGCTATTGTAGCTTTCATTCATTCATTATTACAAGCTGCCCGGGTCCTGCATCAGGACCACTATACTACAAACTTTGCATTAGCATTTTACAGTACAGCATCCTCAATGTGGATGCTGTACTGTAAAATGCTTAAGCAAAGTTTTTTAGCATAGTGGTCCTGATGCAGGAGTCGGGCGGCTTGTAATAATGAATGAATGAAAGCTGACAATAGCGACTCAGGGGTTAACAGCTAAGTTAACCCCTGACATGCAGTACTGAGTGGACAGCATGTCTCTAGAGGGGGTGGACACCCCCTAGAGACATGTTGCCCACATGCATTCTTATTAGTTAACCCTTTGTTCATCCCTGCAGGAGCAGGGATGAGCGGAGGGTTAAATGTTATTAATGAATGTGGGCAACATGTCTGTAGGGGATGCCCACCCTTCCTACAGACATGCTGACCACATAGGTCGGCATAGGAAGGGTTAATCACATTTATTTTACAGGCGGTGACTATTGCCGGCTTTTAATTAAACTAAATGTTCGGGGGCTCTTATCAGTGAAGCAGATACAGTGCACATTGCATGCACTGTATCTGCTGCTCTCCAAGGTCCTGAAAGCTTAAACAGTAAGTCTATGGGAGTGCTGCTGCCATAAAACTACTGTATAAGCTAGCAACACCCGGCGAACATTTAGTTTCATTAAAAGCTGGCAGTAGCCGCCTGTAAAATAAGTGTTATTAACCCTTCCTATGCCGACCTATGTGATCAGCATGTCTGTAGGGAGGGTGGGCACTCCCTACAGACATGTTGCCCACATCTTTTAACCACATTAACCCTTTGCTCATCCCTGCTGCAGCAGGGATGAACAAAGTATCCGGCAACCGGATTGCACATTCAGACCAATCCGGTTGCTGGATTCCGGCTTAGGAACACATTTTGTTCCTTAAATGTGTGTGAAGGTAATTGCGATTACCGCATCCGGATGTGGATGCGGTAAACGCAATTACACTTCAAAGTGTGACCCTAGCCTATGTCAAATATGTTTTATTCAAGTAAGGTTTCAACTTCAGGCAGCCAGTGTATCCTCACACTCTTCTGTGAAGCCATACTGTTGTAATGGATTCAGTATATGGTTTGGTATTGTCTTCCTGATGTGTCTAAAGGCCCAGTTACACACACAGATAAATGTGCAGATTGTTCGCAGAACTCTGGTTGCAGTGAAATCATGGACACATTGTTCCATTTGTACACAGCCACAAAATGTAACAATGTGTCAATGATTTCACTGCAACCAGAGATCTGCGAACAATATCTGCACAATTATCTGTGTGTGTAACTGGGCCTTTAGGCTGCGTTCACATACAGTGTAATTTTTGTGTCTATTTACGCTGCGCTTTTCCTGAACAAGTGTATCTGCATCTGCATTTTCCGCCAAAGGGAATGGAAATTCACTTTTACCGTTCAGACGCTGCGCTTTTTTCGGCAGTGCTTTTGCAGGAGAAAGCAATTGGCTTTCCACACATTTTGCAAGAAACATGTGTGGCTGAAGCCGCAAACCGGTAACCGGATTGCTCCGGATGTATAATCCGGAGCAATCCGGTTACCGTACAGTTTGCTCATCCCTGTTACGGAATAATTTCAGGGCATATTCCTGAGCCCACGAAGTGATTTCATAGCCAAATTATGTCTACTTTTAATGTCAAACGTTTAACTTCTGATCTGTGTTCTATGTTCTGTTGGGAATAAAAATAAGACATTTTCATAATATTGCATTATGTTTTCTTTACACTTTACATGGCAATAGAGGTATATGGAAATTCAAATTCACCAAAGCATAAATAATATAAAAAATGTAAAAAAAAGTAATAGAAAAAAAAAACTCATACTCACTTTACTGCTTGCTTCTCTGTCCCCTCTGCTCATCACTGTCAACAGTCTGGTTGTAATATCGTTCATCCGGTTGTCATTGAATCCTCTTATCACTGCTGTGAGCGTTGCATCCCTGGTCTAGTCATATTAGGCGAAGGCTTCTATGTCTGATGAGGCCCAGGTGGATTCTGCACAACTGAAGGTAGGCTGACAACGTCATGATATCACAATGTGTGCCATGACCTTGCGTACACATATGAAGAACCCTCCAAGACCTCATCAGAGCTCGAAGTCCCAACCTATCACAAGAGACTAAAGGAATCAGTGCTCACAGCGGTCACAGGAAAATGCAAACAAGTGATGTTGAGCAGTAAAAGTACCAGAGAGGTATACAGTAACCTGAGTATAAGCATTATTTAACCCTTTTGCCTTTTATGGTTCAATAGCATGGTGGCCATCAGAGAAAAGTACATTCATTAGTGAATGAAGATTATTGTAATATTAGGGTAGAATTAAATTCCACTCAAATGTATTAACTAATCCCTACACAGCGTCTCAACTTTTTTTTTTGCATTGCAGTTGGCATACTTGACATACAGGTGCATCCTGTATGTCAAGATCCACTTTATAGCAAAGCACAATATTTAGGCAATAGGAGGAAAACACATTATATTTAAGTAAATCACTACTTGGAATGGTTCTATTGTATATATAGAGAAAGTTGATCATTGTATTTAAAGAAGTATAATTTTAGTTATACAATCCACAGGACTAGGAGATTCAACAGTCTATACAAAGAGATAAAGATCCCATTTTGTTATTGGTGAACAATAAGGTATTTACACCAAATGTCTGTTGTATAGGATGTATTAACAACATACTGACATAGGGAATTATATTTGTTGAAAGGGAATGGATTATGGTGTAGAAATTAAGAAAACCCGTAACCAAGAAAAAAGACTCTTGATGATACAGGTAGCAGTTTTCCTTAATACAAAAACTGAAAAGCTATTAAGAATAGAGGAGGTATTTATATTATATGTCATTGGCAGAGAGAAGAAAGAAGAATCCTAATATAAACCAAGCACTCATTAGAAGGAGTAATGATTTTGAAAAGGTAAAAAGGCCATTTTATAGATAAACAGAGGAAAGCTGAGATCTATATATAAATACTTATATACTGTATATTTTTAGGACTCCACAGATATCCCAGGGGAGCCACAAGGCCATCAAAGAAAGTGTACATCCCTAGTACAAGAATAAATCGTTAGCGTGCTAATAATCGAGGAATATCTGAATTTTGGTTTTAATTTTTTATAAGTATTTATTAAAATAATTTTTTAAATTTTTATAGAATTTTTTTATTATTCACATGAAAATATAATGTTTAAATAAACATCCGGAATAACGGTTAATTAATATAGTCTTGGTATTGTTAATCGATAGCCATTGTTAAAAGGGTTTGTTAGCGCTGGGCCCACATCAAATATATTTTTTTTCTGATCGTGCATGGAACACGGTCTGATCATACCACATCTCCTGGGCAGGGGAGGAAGTAAAAGAGTATACAGACATTACATAGTACAGGATAACAGATGATTCTTTTTATGAGGAAAAACATTTCTCTGCCTGTTTCTAGAAAATGTTTTACCTCAAAGAAACAATTATTTGTGATCATGTGCTGTAATGTCTGTATATTCTATTTAATCCTCCCCTGCCCGGGATCAAACCAATGCTCCGTGCACAGTCAGAAACAAAAATGAAACTGTACATAGTAGGAGCAGATTTATAAGATTATCTCAGCACAGGAACATTTTTTTTAATCATATCCAATTGTGGAATTTCTTATTATTACAAGATCTATTGAATAAAATGAACTTTTACATTAAATTTGTTTGTGGGAAAATCCCTTTAAGAATGAGAGGTTCAATCATCCTAAGCAAATATCGGTATTACCATAGACTATAGAAATTAAAAGAGTTGTATTCCCACAGCAAAGATTATAAATGACTAGTAAATACTACTGCATATGTCAAAATATAAAAAAAAAATTATTAATGCTATTATTAAACATGAATTGTCTGTGAGACACACAAAGTATGGCTCATATGGCAGGATATCAAAGCAAAAAAAAAAAATAAAATCATGGATTAGTTGCTATACATACATCATACATCCAATAGAAAGCCATTAATATTTTTAAAGTGCACACAACTTAAAGTAATTGTAAAAAATTGCTTAGTGATAAGTGATCATGAGGAGATCTACTGGGATTACCGTTATATAAAACATCTTTTAAGACATATATATTCAAATAGCAGGTAATACTGATTTAGAAAGATGAAAATAACATCCCCTGCACCCGACGTACGTTTCGCCACTGCTACTTCCAAGAGACGGATAGAGAGTCTAGCAAAGCATAGGGTTTATATACCAACATGTCATAGGGACTCCTCTTGTTCAGAAGACATGTGATGGGAAGGTCACATGACGATCATGTGATCATAGGACCTTCCCATTATTTAGTGGTATCAGTGAGAAATATGAATTTAATATTGTTAAAAAAGGAGAGAAAAACTGAATATTGTCATCGATTCAAAGAGTTCTAAAACAAAAATTAGGTTGAGTTTGCTTCTTTATGTAACACATTATTTTACTTCTTTTACTCTCAAAAATACTTCAGGTTGTTTTAGAAATGAATTACACAACTTATAGGTGACATTAAATGTGGAAGCATTCTTCCTGATATAACTTTAAAAAAAAAAAAAAATCCTCGCATTTTCAATGGTTGTATAGATTTTCATATCCACTGTAGGTCCATGCATAGAGGGCAATTTGCCGCAACAGTGGTGTTGTGGCTCCTATGGCTGTTAAATGCAACTCATAAGACAGTTGCCAAAAATGTAGCAAAGAAACGCATTGTGTGCACATGGCCTAACAAGGAATACAGCTGTATATATGAAGGTTGATGGAAGATCTCACCCTTTTCTTTGGTGGAGCTCTAGAGTGGTCATGTATGATCCAATGCAGAGCTACATGCAGAAATCCTTAGTCTGAATTCTACTTGTTCAAATCTTTATACCACAAGAAAAGGGAAATTGCACATTTTAAAGGAATTATCTTTATTTAGCCTTTCAAATAGCAAAGAATGTTCATCGAAGAAATCATTTTTTACCTAATGTTTTTGAACAAGTCTATTTAAAGGCAGCACTTAACACCCCTTTACATCTCTCTTCTCCTGCTCTAAAAAGCTTGTATTAAACCCCCGCTGCCTCCCTCTTTTAGACTTGGCATGACTCTACTATAGTACAGTTGGACTGCAGAATACTTTATTTTACTCTTGAAGTCTTTATATCTGTTCTCACTAATTAAACTCACATATTGAAGACCAAACAGCTTTGCAGGTGTCCCAGGCTTAACCATTCAGCTGTGATAAAGATGGAGAAGTTAATGATAAATGTTCCTCCTCACTTCTGAAGTAGCACAGCGTGTTTGACACTTACATATCGGCTTTTTTCTCTATTATAATTAAAGAACTCTTGAATGTGGATTTTGCATAATTTGCTCCTTCTCTCATTAAGATTTACCATAATTGCTGCAGAGAAACTTACTAAAGTATCCTATGCAGACAAAGATGTGAGATGCGTGTAGATCCCTATATTACTGTGGACAGTAACAGAATAAAGTGAACAAGAGGTGGTTAACTTCCATATATCAAAAAGCTGCAAGTGAAATATATCTTAATCTTCTGTCTGGTCTGGTCTTCTATACACTAGTCCCAATTCCTTTACCCCCCTATCCTACCACTACCTGTCCCTGCATCTTGCTAGCTCATCCCTAACCATCCCTGTCTGACCTAAAACTGCACTATAAAGCTTTAGAAAAACAATTTAATAACTTACATTTTCCTATGATAATGAGGGCTCCAGGCCATCGCGTAGACTGAGATGGGCAGACTCCGGGTCTCTATTCTCCCCCTCCCCGAAGGCTCTTCTTTTCTTTTCCCCTGTTTTGAAATTCTTGCCTCCTCCTTATAGTTTGACGCGGAGATAGAACATCAGTTCCGGTCCGGCACATTGTGCTGGTGTATGGGCTGTATATGCGCAGTGTACATATTGAAGCTGGGCTGGCCATCTGATAAGCCCCAACAATGCACCAGATCGGAACTAATGCCTGGCTCAGCATCATACTATCAGAAGGAGGTGGGAATTTCAAAACGGGGCAAGAGGAGAAGGAATGATGACGCCCACTGGGGCATGATGAGAGCCTGCAAGGGGAGGGAGAATGGAGACCTAGAGAACGCTCATTTCAGTCTATGGATGTACACTGGAGCCCTCATTATTATAGGAATAAGTAGATTATTAAATTGCTTTTCTAAAGCTTTATAGTGCAGTTTTAGCTCAGAGGGGGGTGGTTAGATATGTGTTAGCAAGGTGCATAGACAGATAGTGGTACTATGGGGTAAAACGAGCTGACAGGTTCTCTTTAATGACATGTAATGTGCCCCACCTGACCATATGCAGCACAGTGCACATCTATGATATGTATCATACCACACAGGTGAACAGAGGATCTGTCCAGAATGAAGGCAGAGGGAAGGGCTCATTTACATGTCATATTTTTACATACAAGTGTTATCTATGGTTTTCACGGATAGTACTCGTACTTGTGATTGTCCATGGGGTATTCACTTGTCTGTGATTTTTTGCGGACCAAGCGGTCAGTGGAAAATTGCGGAGACATGTCCAATTTTGATCTGAGTGTAGTCTGGTTTTGAAGGACTTTCGGAATAAAGAAGGAGGAGACATGTTTTTTTCATTTTTCCATGTACGAGAAAATTGCAAGATGCAGGATGCTACCTAACACCATTAAAGTGAATGGGCAAAAAACTGGATCCTGTAAAACCTGATCTTGCCTGAATCAGTAGTGTGAAACCAGCCTTAAAAAGAAAAAGTAGAAGAACAGATTGGAAGACTGGCAGTAGTGGGACAGGTGCAAAGAGGTCCAAACTGGGCTGAGTATAATATTCTTTTTTTAACCCCTTGGCAGGTGATTCAATGCAACTCTAACTTAGGCTAGGGTCACACTTGCGTTTTGACCCTAGTCTAACGGATTGCGCTTAAATCGTAGTACTTTTCCAGAAAAAGTATTTTAGTACTTTAGGGGTTCAGCTTAAGCAGAATGCACAGGAAATGTTGCAGACACTGTAAAGCGCACTCCCAGCAGCTTTGTGTGTGGCTGGTTGGAAGGTAAATATCAGGTAACTAGGGGCAGCATTCTCCCGCAGCGCATTGCGTTAATGCTAAGCGCTTCTGGGAAAAGTTCTAAGTGTTACGTGCAATCCATTAGGCTAGGGTCAAAACGCAGGTGTGAACCTAGCCTTATTCAATGTAAAGTGACTTTTTCCTCAGAATCGCACAAATTTGCCCAAATCAATTTTCAGTGGATCTACTCAACTTTATTTAATATAGAAAATAACCAAAATACATCATACGCTAATGGTGATGCTATAAAATCACTCTAGCTGCCAACTACTCTTGAACAAACAACTGGACAGCATGTGGAACAATGGTTTATAGTCACTTTATAGCCATGGATTCATCAACTAAGGGGAAAATCTGCATGGTGTCTGTATGTTCTCTTTTCTTGTAAGGCTTTACAAATTACAACCACCCAAAAATTACATGCTGAAAGAAAATTTAAATTACGAGCCACAATGAGGATTGCAACTGATGTCAATGTCTGTAAAGTCCCATGGAGTATGTTGGCGCTGTTTAAGCAAGCATAATAAATAAATGATAACACAGTATGACATAACCATAAATGTAATGCCATTTCAGTCCAGATTTACAACAGACTTTGTAGGAAAGTTACCAACAGTTCATAAACTTATTGATAATCTGTAAATATCAGGCACATTTTTCCATTGTCCATGGAAAAATTGCTGGGATTTTTCTGTAGGCTGGGGTAACTCAGCACATCATGGTGACTGTACTTATCATTATTTTACAGTTCACAGTGAATACCAGTAATGCATTCATACCAGTAGATGACATCTTAGGCAGATATTATTCATAATCATTTTTAAGCATTGTTGGTTTTAACACATCCATAAAAATGTTGCATTGGTGGTAGGTAAGAACTAAAATGTCATCTATAGGGTATAAGTATTTGGTGAGTTTTTTTTACCTCAGTATTTGTAAGCCAAAACCAGGAGCGGATGAAAATTCAGAAGAGTTGCACGTGTTTCTATTAAAGCTATGTGCCGATGCTGCGTTTCTCCAGCATTTTTTTGCTGCAATATTCCCATGTTTTATTGACAAATCTATAGTACAGCACATTCCCATAGACTGTGAGCCCTTGCGGACAGGGTCCCATCCCATCCTGTTCCTGTTTGCAAGGACTGCATGAATATATTGAACTTGTCCTTGTCTACCCTCTTATCATGTAAAGCGCCATGGAACTAATGGTGCTTTATAAATAAACTAGCTGTGAGCCCGATGCAAATGCATCGGGATTCTAGAACGTGCATTAATTTGATTATAGTAGATAGCTATTTTTTATTTTATTATTTATTTTGTTTTGTTTTTTTACTATTTTTATTATTATTAAATTTATTTATTATTTGTTATTTTAAGTGAATTTATTTGTATTAAAATTATTTTATTTTATTTAAAAACCGCATCTGCGGCGCGGTTGCGGTAATCCCCATACAAAGTATAGGGGGACTTGCGGCAGGTGCGGCAAAACCGCACTTGCCGCACCTGCCGCACCTGCCGCAAGTCCCCCTATACTTTCTATGGGGATTACCGCAACCGCGCCGCAACTTGCACTTGCGGCGCGGTTGCGGAAATCCTTATGGGGATTACCGCTACCGCGCCGCAAGTGCTCGCACTCAGCCAGCGACTCGCAATGCGGCGCGGTTGCGGTAATCCTTATGGGGATTACCGCAACCGCGCCGCAAGTGCTCGCACTCAGCCAGCGACTCGCAATGCGGCGCGGTTGCGGTAATCCTTATGGGGATTACCGCAACCGCGCCGCAAGTGCTTGCACTCAGCCAGCGACTCGCAATGCGGCGCGGTTGCGGTAATCCTTATAGGGATTACCGCAACCGCGCCGCAAGTGCTCGCACTCAGCCAGCGACTCGCTGCCGCACCTGCCGCAAGTCCCCCTATACTTTGTATGGGAATTACCGCAAGCGCGCCGCGGCTCAGGCAGCGACTCGCAATGGCCTCGCGGCCATTGCTCGCGCTAGGGGGACTTGCGGCAGGTGCGGCGAGTGAGGTAGCGACTCGCAATGGCCTCGCGGCAATTGCTCGCGCTACACAGCGACTCTCAATGGATCCCCATTGAAAGTATAGAGAGACTTGCGGCAGGTGCGGTGGCTGAGGTAGCGACTCGCAATGGCCTCGCGGCCATTGCTCGCGCTACCTCAGCGGTACATCGCTAATTTTGTGGCCGAGCCTCTGGTTCTATTTTCGGCCAGCGACTCGCAATGGCCGCTTCGCGGCCATTGCTCGCGCGTGGTGACGTCACAGTGTCACATAGCCACGGCGTTTTCGGGGGCCGACACGAAAATGCCTACGGCAATTATAGAGTAGATAATAATTATAATAATAATTCCCTGCAAACTGTATGGGAATATAGAAGTGTTGTGCCCACACTGCGGATTTTCCATAGACGGAAGTGACGTGCATTTTACCGAGTCAAAACCTAAAGCATGTAAATTCTTGCTCAGTGTTAGCTCCTAAATACGCAGCACTGTTCACACAGTGAGTATATGCTGTGTATTTAGCGTGGATTTGATGCAAATTTTGTACTGATTAAATGGGGCTCTGCTGTATTTTTGTTCACCAACACAGATACAGCAGGGAGGTATGAGCTACTATTCACCCCCAGCTGCCTAGTTTTACCTGGCTGGTAATCAAAATACAGGAGAGCCCTCTTTTTAAACTATTTCTTAAAATAATTAAAAATAATGATATATAGCATTGCTGTAATATTGGTTTCAAGCCAAATTCAACTGGGCAACTTGGGTCTAAATCCTCAGTGTGTGGAAGCTCAGGCATTCTGGGCCCCCCACACTGTAAATTGCAGTCTTCAGCTGCCCCAGAAAATGTGTGGATCTTTGAAACCTGTTGCAGATTGTGGCACATAGCCTAACTCTTTGGGCAGAGACACACTATGTGAAATGCATGTGAGATACTCGCATGTGTCTCGCATGACTAACTCTGAATTGCCTCTGCCTGTCTGGATGGCAGCGTGCAGCTGCATATAAACACAAGCAGCTGATGTGCTTCCGTTAAGAGAGGCAGGGGCCGTTTCGGGTGAGTCATTCCAGACTCATGCAAGTATCTCACATGCATTTCCCATAGTGTGTCTCTGCCCTTCCTCTGATTGTTTCACTTTCTGGTTTTGTCCACATACTCTTTTATATGTACATGTTTAGTATTACATATTATTAGTATTACATAGTATTAAATATTGGTTTATATGTACATGTTTAGTATTACACTTGTGATATAGCACATGTATAATAGTATAATAATATTTTTTATTTATATAGCGCCAACATATTCTGCAGCGCTTAACAATTCAAATTTCACATTTAAACAATCATAAGAAACAATTAGAAAATACAATACAATACCAAAAACAATACATTACAATACAAAGCATAAAAAAATGGCAGCCCTGCTCATAAGAGATTACAATCTAACAATGAGGTGGGGGTGACAAAGTACAGGTGCATATTTACAATGATGGTACACCTAATTTCTTGGGGTAGAGCATTCCAGAGAATTGGTGCAGTTCGGGAGAAGTCTTGGATCCAGGAGTGGGAGGTTCAGATTCATGCAGAAGTGAGTCTAAAGTCACTTCTAGAGCAAAGAGAATGGTTGGGGTGATAGACAGTATGTCTATAAACATGTATATCACGTGAGTGGGGTTCTAGAAACATAAAGCCATGTGCACACATTGAGTATGGCTAGGGTCACATTTTTTTTTTTTTTACATCCTGATCCGGTTTTGAGCATTAAAAATGCGCAGCCCATAGGCTGCAATAGGAAAACCGGATCCGGTTTTGCAGCCTGCGGTAAAAATTATGCAGGATGCATCTATCACAGCTTTTGCAATACCGGATCCGGTTTTTGTAACATGGGCGTCTATGGGACCGGAACCGGTTTTAAAAATTGCAAAAATCCTCATTCCAAAACCGGATGCATTAATAATGCTTTTTATTAATAATGCATTAATGCATCCAGATCCGGAATGAAGATTGTATTTTCACAAATTTTAAGAAGTATGAAGGCACAGTCCAAAACCGCATCCGGTAATGGATGCGGTTTCCGGATTGTGCCTTGTAAGTGTGACCCTAGCCTATGTAATGGTTTTTTTAGCTCAGTATTTGTAAGCCAAAAAAAGGAGTGGAACACTCTCTCACTTTCTCTTTCGTCAGGAAAAAAACCCAATGTGTATCCATGACTTTTCCTCAATCACAGATTTTGCTGGGAACTGAAAAGACTTGTTTTTTTTGTTCATATTATCAAAACAACAAGGCAGAAAGCACAACAAAAATTCCCTGTGTGAACATAGCCTTGTGTTTCTAAAACCCCATTCACATGACATGCACAAGTGTACCAAGAGGATAGCACAATACAGTGTGTGGCCGAGTGAAGTCATTTACAACTAAAGTGATAAAACCTTGAATTCCTGTTTATTATCTCAGTAGTTTCATTTAACTAATGACATTAAATGGTGGCGATCTATATCACCTGTGAGTCGTGAAATCTGCCCAAATGGAGCTGGATGCCTAAACTGCTGCAGTTTGCTTCTTGTTAATTGCACTAATTGCGTACATGATTAGCATTATGGATCAGACGCTAACAAAAAAAGACAAACATTCTAGCTAACCTGAAAAGGCGCTTAAGCGGAACTGGAGAGCTGTATCCCAACGGTAACATTTGCTGCACTGATATAATGATTTGGGCAGTGATCCATTTTTTTTATTTTTTGGGTTTCAAGAGAGATGTTGAATCTATATGAGCAAGAACGCAGTGCAGAGACGTCATGTACATATGCTTATTTGATGTATCTCTTCGTGTATGATTGATGAATGTGCAAACCTGTGTACATTATTATGCAATCTATGCACGGCCTGACATTAAAAATAGCCTTTAAAAAATCCTATTTCACCTAACCGAGTTCCTTTGAATGTATAGTGTTTTAAAAATTACTACATGTCATTATCCCCAAGTGGTTTTTTTCCTCTTAAAATTAGATTCTGCAAAGGAAAATGTTTTCATCTATATTTTGGACTTTATCTACAAGCGTAACATCTTTTATTGAAATTGATGAAGCTTTCCAAGAATGGCAAATACCGTATTTTCCGGCGTATAAGACGACTTTTGAAACCCTGAAAATCTTCTCAGAAGTCAGGGGTCGTCTTATAGGCCGGGTGCAGGGCTCCACCTACTGGCAAAAAGACAGGGCGGCATCTGCAGGAGGCCTGCAGCCCACGACATGTGCACTGGGGCCGGCCGCTCTCTGCCTTAATTCTCCAGAGGAGAGAGACAGGAACAGAGCGACACTTTTGCAGCCTCCAGCATGAAGGAGCTGGATATCAATATAACCCCCGGCCCCTACTGCAGGTACATCGTCTGTCACTACTGCTCCCTCCCCCTCCTCGTTGTGAGGAGAGGAGGGTGAGGGTTGTGCTTGTGATTATGGTGGGGTCAGTCACTGGCACTGCTCAGTTTTTCAATCACCAGAGTTGTATGGAGGAGGGGATTGTCCTCCTCCGAAAGTTCCTCTTCTTCCAACCCAGCTCTGATGATAGAAAACAAGGAGCAGATGAGGAAGAAGATCCTGAATTACACTCCGTCCCGGGATCCCTGCGACCAGGAGGAATGTGTGGTTATAAACACCCCCCTCCCCTCCTCCCCTGCAGCAGCACAGACCTGCAGACTGGAGGGGACAGCTCACAGTTTGTCACAGTTCACATTTGCAGTATAAACACCCATATTCTGCTCAGACTGTCTCCTTTCACTGCTGAGGGTTTGTTACAGTGTGTCAGTATGGCCAACTCTCTGTGATCTCTACACTGACGCAAACCTTCTGCTGTGATACTCCCCAGGCCAGTACAGGTTTCCATTCATTGACAGCTGGCAGAGCTACTGGAAATAGTTGAAATGAGATTCTCCTGTAGTAACAGTAGTTACTCTTATTAGGTATTTCTTCTGGGTGATATTGACAGGAAAGTTCGTCCCATGTACCCCACCACTATTGACACGACCCTCTCTCCTGTCACCTACCCCCCTCACCACGATGCTGGCATGTCCACTCCTCTCCATGTCACCTACCACTTTCCTTACTACGCTGGTACAGCCACCCTTCCCCACGATGTTGGCACGTCCCCATCCCTGTGTCTCTTAAACCGCCCCATTTGGAGCTGGCATGTCCCTCCTCTCCATGTCACCTACACTTTCCCCCACCCCAGCACTGGCACATTACTCTCTCTGTGTTTATAGAATATGGAGGACTATGGGGGTGCATTATACTATATGGAGGCCTATGTGGTTGCATTATATGAGGACGACTATGGGGGTGCATTATATGGAAGATTATGTGGTGTATTATACTATATGGAGCACTATGATGGTGCATTATAATGAGTGACTATGGATGATGCATTATAATATATGGAGATAATTATACCATATGGAAGCTATTATAATATATGGAGGGCTCTGTGGGAGGATGATAATACTTGAAGGGGTATGAGGAAGCCTTTATACTTTATGGAGGGCTGTGTGGGGGTCATAATACAGTGTGAAGAGATGTAGGGGCCATTATTCTATATGTGGGTCCATTATACTGTATGGAGGGCTGTGTGGGGTCGCAGTGGGCATCATACCGTAGAAGAGGGGTAGTCTTATACGGCGAGTATATTCCAAACACTATATTTTAACTTGAAAAGTTGGGGGTCGTCTTATACGCCCAGTCGTCTTATACGCCGGAAAATACGGTATTTGGCAAACCAAATATAACTTTAACGGAATGGGTTACCAACACTGAGCTCATATGACCGTCCCTGTGAGTAGTAGCCTTGTGGTGACACTATATACAGATGTAGCATGTTCTAATATGACACAGCTCATATCCGTGTGCCGTACAGACCTATAGACTTGTTTGGCTCTTATCATTTGTGATATTGCAAAGAAGCAGAAATGGGAATAAGACCATTAATTAGAATGGGTGCATGCTGTATTCATGAAAAAAACATGTACATGCTACACAGACATGTGAATGAGGCCCTAGGCCGGCTTCACACCACAATTTTTTCGGGTCTGTAGCTGTCCGGTGTGATCCGGACAGCCCTGGACTCGATTTTGTATTAATGTATGCCTATGGTGCCGGATGGTGCTGGATGGCAGTGATTTGCCATCCGATTTTGTCCCTGTCCGGTGGCATCAGGCTACATTTGATTTTTGTCCCGAACACAAAATCGCAGCTTGCAGGATTTTTATGTCTGGACAAAAATCTGACAAAATCAGATCTTGCCGGATCCTCCGGGTTCCGATGCGATCCGGCACCCCCTAACATGGGAGGCTATGGATGCCAGATTGGAGCCAGATCACGGAAAATCGGATCTGGCTGCGGGACGCCGGGTGCTGAAGTTCAGCGGCGGCCGGTGCTGAACCTCTGCACCTGGAGAGCTCCTGGCTGAAATTTCAGAACCGCGGCCAGCTCCCTGCTAGACGCAATTCTGAAATTTCAGGACTGAACAGCGGCATCACCCACACACTGCCTATTCTGGCAGAAAATAGGACCGGAGGGCATATTAACCCCAGTTCTGTTCTGTCCGGAGCTGTTAGGATGTGTCCGGTGCATCCGGCAAAACACCTGTCAGCAGAAAACATGGTGTGAAGCTAGCCTTGTACTGTGTAATGCCTACTGCGATGTCTGAGCAGGTGGTACATAAGTCAGATCGTCAAACAACATCATAGAAGAGCAGCCATCATCATGCAATCTCCCTCTGATCTCACATTAGTAGAGTCTACACAGATACCAATGAGCAGAAATAGGATGCGGTCATCAATAATCTCATTAAAATAAATAATTTTAGGAGCTAGTAAAAATGGCACCAAATTAATTAAAATGAAGCTCATGAAATTATACATTTTTTTTTTAATTTAAAGCATAACCGTCATTTTAGTATTTATTTCATAAATCAATAGTACACATGAAAATAAGCAACTTTGGGTGACTATAAGGCAGTGTTTCCCAACTCCAGTCCTCAAGGCACACCAACAGGTCATGTTTTCAGGATTTCCTTAGGATTGCACAGGTGTTAGTTTAATCACTTGCACAGGGGATAATTCCATCATCTGTCTAATGATAAGGAAATCCTGAAAACATGACCTGTTGGTGTGCCTTGAGGACTGGAGTTGGGAAACACTGCTATAAGGGATCCACGTCACTTTACAGCTCAACATCACTCAGGCTACAGATTGGATACAGAACGTATCCCCAGGAAGTCCACGCAACAAAAACACTCAATGATGCCACCACTTACTGAAAGGGAGATAAGTCCCAATGTCATGCACCCAATGTACTCACAATGTATGTACAAAATAGGAAAATAATAGATATAAAATGTGCAATAACAGTTATAAAATTAAAGGTGAAAAACAGGAAGTCATCTGTAAGAAACGCCTTTTCTACACCCAGGAATATGGGTTAGAATGTGCACAAGTCCATTTGGTTCTCAACTTGTGTCCAACTTAGGTTATATAAACATGGCATGGAAAAGTTGTAATTCAATAATCATGGAATGTCTTATGTCTGGTGCCACTCTCTGTCTGCAAAACACAATTTTATCACTTTATCTAGAGTTGTGCCTCCTTAGTAATTAGGATATACACAGTCCTTCCACAATCACAGCCCCTTGTCAATTACTGTGTATCTACTCTACATGTCTGCTCTCCTTTAGATAATTACCATTCACAGTGGGGTGGAGGCACAGATCCATGGCCCCAGATATGCACAATAAAAACTACATTTATGACACTGACTCTTTGATTCCCTCTATGGCAGTTACCACAATGATTTAATTCTTTTTAGATATACATAGACTGGACTTTTATAGAAGTGTTGGGATACCAGAAATGTTTATTTTTTTAATTTCTTTATTTTTAAGGGAGGAAATAGGGTGATTTTAATGGCCGTGGGGACTCGGTACCTGGGGATGTCACTGATGGCCTGTCCGGGGCCGTGGCCCTGGTGGTTGCTTAAAAAAGGGGGTTTTGGAATAAAAATAAAAGAAAAAGAATAAAGTTTCGTCACGTCACCTACGGTACCTGGAGATGGCACCAGCACTGCCGGCAGACCTCTGGGATGATGTGTAGGCAGCCAGATGTTGTCGCTCATCGCAGGCGGAGAGGGGTCCCCAGGGCAGGGTCTGGTAACACTTGCTGTTCTGTAACTTTATAGGAATGAAACACTGCAGACTTCCTGGCTCTGTACGAGTGTTCACTGGTAACTTGTCATGACAGTTCTCTGATATACAGTCACACAGATTTGGGTAGCTGGCCGGGTAGTCACTGAATCATGCAATGTCTCCCCAAGACTCTCTTAGATGTTCCTTTCGCTTTACTTTCAGTCCCTCTGTGTTTTTCCTTGCGCTCTCCTTTCTTTCCGTGCACTGCCCTGCACGAACCCTCTTCCTACCAGACCCGTTGGGTGTAATGAGGATACCCTTGTCTCTAAGGGGCTTAACCCGGTTTGGAGCCCCTAGTGGGGCTGTGCTTTGTGGACAAGGTTGAGGGCTGTTTGACAGACCTGCGACCCACCGGTGTTGGCGACTCAGGGTTGGACTCGCCTGTACCGCGCTCGGAGCCGATTCCACTGTTCGGGACTAGGATTCCCCCAGACCAGATAATAAAAGGATCGGGTGCTGGGTGTTCCCCGACACCCTCAGGCTTCCTCCTTCTCATCTTGGCCACCACTCTTCCTGGGTGCGCTCCCTGGACGTTACCTTAAGGGTCCTTCTCTGTCTCTCTCCACAGACATTCTGATTAACTTCTTCCTGCTCTCATACTGCTCTGGCCTGAAACTCCTCCACTGGGACTAGGTCTTCTAGCAGAGGATTTAATCCTGTAGTCCCCTGCTCTAGAGTGTGTGGATGCAGGATGAAAGCCTCAGTTTAACATTACATCCTCCAATAACTGGGGTATCACACTCACTGGCTTGGGTGCAGTACCCTACTGTGGCGCACTGACCAGTGGGCGCCACACTATTTATATGGATTCACCTTAATAAAATGGGAATGGTTGGTGTTATCAACTTCTTGTGTTTGGCAGATTAGGATATGGGAGGGGAAAAACGTTTCCAGATGGGTGGTGACCATGGTGTCCATTTTGAAGTCATCTGTTTTGGATCCAACTTTATTTTTTCGATGGAAGAGGGTCATGTGACACATCAAACTTATTGATAATTTCATAAGAAAAACAATGGTATGCTTGATCTTAAGATAACTTTATTCTTTCATGAGTTATTTACAAGTTTATGTATCTAAAGGGTTGAGAATGCGCAAATAGGGTCTTATCTTTTTTAGACAGATGTATGATGTGAATATTGGTATTGCTCACCTGATGTGGTTGTGTAGCACACAACCAGCGTAATCGCTCAGAAAAAACAGCTGCTGCAGGGACCGTACTTCCACAGATGCGGTGCTCAAAACACAAGGTTATTCGGACGAAGTACCTTTATGTCCGCGCTGCTGTCAGACTGGTATACCAATGACACTGGACGTCTAGGTATTTGGAGATATAGATTTATTTCCTTATTTCCAACACGTTTCGGAGCCACGTGCCGAGCTCCTTCCTCAGGGAACATCTACAAGTTTATGACCACTTATAAAATGTGTTCAAAGTGCTGCCCATTGTGATGGATTGTCAGTGCAACCCTCTTCTCCCACTCTTGACACACTAATAGCAACACCACAGAAGAAATGCTAGCACAGGCTTCCAGTATCCATTGTTTCAGATGCTGCACATCTCGTATCTTCACAGCATAGACAATTGCTTTCAGATGAGTGATAAGGCAAACTTTTTTGTGAATAAAGAAGTTAACAAACAAAATCCTCAGTGGGTAGATCCCTCCAAGACTGTTGGAACACAAAAATTGATGGTATGGTGTTGAATATGGGGTACAAAGATAGTGGGGCCATTCTTCATCAATGGAAACCTCAATTCCACTGGATATATGAATCATGTAGAAATTTCAGATATTCAGTGGTGTTGAGGTTTCCATTGATGATGAATGGCCCCACTATCTTTGTACCGCATATACCACACCATACCATCAATTTTTTTGTTCCAACAGTCTTGGGGGATCTATCCACTGTGGGTTAGTGTCAGACCAATAGCGGTGGTTTTGTTTGTTAACATTCACAAAAAGGTTTGCCTCATCACTCATCTGAAGGCAATTCTCTATGCTGTGAAGATACGAGATGTGCAGCAGCTGAAACAACGGATACTGGAAGCCTGTGCTAGCATTTCTTCTGTGGTGTTGCTATCAGTTGTCAAGAGTGGGAGAACAGGGTTGCATTGACAATCCAACACAATGGGCAGCACTTTGAACACATTTTATCAGTGGTCATAAACTTTTAAATAACTCTTGAAAGAATAAAGTTATGTTAAAACCAAACACAATATTGTTATTCTTATGAAATTCTTAATAAGTTTGATGTGTCACATGACCCTCTTCCCACTGAAAAAAATAAAGTTGGATCCAAAACAGCTGACTTCAAAATGGCCGCCATGGTGACCACCCATCTGGAAAAGTTTTCTTCCTCCCATATACTAATGTGCCACAAACAGGAAGTTGATATCACCAACCATTCCCATTTTATTTAGGTGCAACTATATCAATGGCCCACCCTGTATATGCATACATATATATTTTTTTTAACTTTTCAAAACATTTTTAATTTATTTTTCAGCCCCCTTAGGGTACTTGAACCTGTGTTTATATGATCACTTATATTATATACTGCAATAGAATAGTTTTGCACTATATAGTAACAATTATAGTTTCCTATGTAGCTCAGCTTGGGGCAGTGCTTCAGAGAAGTATTAAGATGGCAACTATAGGAGCCTTGGTTATATATTGGCCCCTTTGGCAATCACTCCATTTAGGAGCTACTGTCAGAATTTTACAAAAGCATGATGAATGGTTAGCAGCAGTGATAGGAGCTTAGCTCTGCTCGCTGCTGTTAGACACTGATGCTAACTATGTAACATAGCCGACATCTACCATATGTAGATGGCGCTCACCTCCTCAGGCCTCTGCAAACATTTACACTCCCCATACATGTACATAATTTTAAGGCCTGAATCACTTTCATATCCACATCACTTTTTTGCATCACTTTAATAATGTTAGGGATGGGGCAAAAATGTTTTAAAACACATATGTTTGCCGCAAGTCAAGTATTACTCATTTTTTTAGCACTTCTAGCTTTCAGCTAATAGACCAAAGGTATCCATACATAGGCCAGGGTCACACTCACCATTTTTAGCAGATGTCAGAGACACTGACACTGCATGCAGTGTTTCTTGTGCGCTCCTGAAAAGCGGCCGCCCAAGACACTCTGTGTGCGGCCGCTGTGCAGGTAATTCAATGAGGTGCTATGGTACCGCGTCCTGCTGGAGTGCATACTTTTAACGGTATCTGCTTCAGCAGAAAATGTCTACGTTTTTAGCGGATGTCTCCGACATCTGCTAAGAAACGGTGAGTGTGACCCAGGCCATAGATAGCTATCAGCCCATACACAGAAATGATTGACCGAGATAAGTGCCCCTGAGTTCTTTATGCACAAGAGTTGCCAGATTGCCCTGGCAGAGGCTTATCTCATTGACAAATTCTATCCAGAGAGTCAGGAAGCCCCATAAACATTATATGGTTGACTGATCCTGTACTAATGTGTATAGGGGGCCTTAATGTTAATAGAATTGATAACAATCCAAAGCTCTAAGGCTGCCTTCAGACTTGCAGATGCATCTGCAGCATTTTGCAGATGCATCTGCAAGCATCTGCATGCAGACCGCGGCCCCTATGTTTATAATGGAGCGCACGGCGGTCTGCAGATGCTTGCCATTAGTGATCTGTGCGCACGCGGATGCCTGCGCACAAATCACACACTCCCGCCCGCACCATGGACGCGACATGTTGCGTCCCTGGTGCGGGCGAGAGCGTGTGATTTATGCGCAGGCATCCGCCTGCGCACAGATCACATATAGGTGTGAATGGGTGCGCACGGCGGTCTGCAAGCATCTGCAGACCGCCGTGTGCTCCATTATAAACATAGGGGCTGCCGTCTGCATGCAGATGCTTGCAGATGCCTCCACAAAACGCTGCGGAGGCATCTGCAAATCTGAAGGCAGCCTAATAGTAGTGACATTCCCAACAGTAGCAGAGTTAAGAATAGTCTAATATTTATTCTCATACAGAATTTTATACAAATTGTTCATTATAAAAATCTAATTAAAAATCGTCAATGAATATGATTACATTGTTGAGATTTTCCTAATTATATTTATTATCCAGTATCCTGAATATTTGGTGTTTCACCATAACCTTTTATACATAGTACTTTAAATCTAATTTCCAATTTATTGCCTTCTCTTTCTCCATAACTGAACAATTTAAATTACACCGCGTCAGTTAAATATTTTTCTAGCCCTGGAGAATGAATTTGGCCGGCAGTCGTTCTGCTGTTTGGTCTGAATTGCTGATACTGAACATTCACATTTCTTGAAAGGTTTGCAGATGAGATCTTAATTTGTGCAAGAATTTAGCATTGCCGAAGCCAAAATGTTGGCAATGTTTGGAAGTGATCACCTTAGGGTGAAATTAGATGGAGGCCAAATTACTTGTGTAACTCATTCCAGGCAATCAGACGTGTATCTAGTTACTACTGTGTCAGTTGTTTTCTTGAGGCATCAGAGAGTTAACTGTTCAAATGTCAGCAGAAGGAAACTAATTTGGGGCCATGTACTTATGAAGGAAAAGGTCCCTGTAAAATGGGGAGACTCTGCAATCCATTTGCCCTGCAGAAATATATTTTTCTATAACAGTTCATACAAATCAAAGTTATTTTCAGCATGGAAAAGGCCGGTAATTTGAAACAGAAATACACATTAGGCACTCATTCCTTCACTTAGGGCCTTCAGAGAAAAGAGATGGACTTCAGAAATGTGACATTTTACATCTATCTCATTGACCATGGTACTCATTAAAGACTCCCCTGATCTCTATATTCTAGTGATATTTCAGTAGGTGAAACTGTGATGGTGACAAGTAGGGACCAATTGGAATCATATTGATTAGGTTGTGTTCTGTTCCTTAGGTTGTGATCAAAGCTATGGACGGTGACAGATCCATTATACAACAGTCTGCCCTCTTGACTGGTACCTTCCTATTGTTACCTTAAGGTACCTTTACACGCCGCTACAGAAGGTTAGGAACAACTGGGTGCTTCACGTGCACGAGCACGCACCAACGGTTGCAAACGGTACCCGTACCTCCTTTAAACGCTGCTACAAGGTGCTCTACAGAAGGTTTAATCTATCCCTGGAGGCACCGCTGGGAGCTCAAGTTACCTTCTGTAGAGCACCGTCCCTCATTTACACGCCGTGACAGAAGGTAATATGGGAGGACCTGGTGCAGCAGGGACAACACATAGGCGTGCCAGAATTGTGGATTACGAGACGTTCGTACGCTGATAGGACAAAGCAATTGCATCATGATTGGCCAGCCAGCGCAGGAGGCTGACTAATACATGACGCTCGAGCAATTGTGTAGTGTGACTGGTCATCTCATTAAATATGCCGCCCTATGCAGCGACAACCAATCGCAACGCAGGAGCTTTCACCAATGATCGCTGAAGGGGGGTGGTTTCCCGGAGGCTGTGTCACGCCCCGGGGAGTTATCTTGGTGGCAAAAAAACCTTACCCTACCGTATTTAGACGCCGTTACCATCGGGTTGAAATCAACCTGTTTTAGAGCACTGCTCTGAAACAGGTGCCGAAAGTGACGGCTGGCAACAACCTACTTTACACGCCGCTACCTCGGGTTGATTTGACGGTGCAAGATACATTTGTCTCCGTAACCCGGTTGTTTTCTACCTTCTGTAGCGGCGTGTAAAGGTACCTTTAGGGATATCACAGTGCAGGTGTAGACATAGGCTTTCTCATTATTGCATAAACATTTAGAGACTTTGGGGCTATACCTACCGTAGTCTAAATTTTCCCACTCTCTGGTACAGTTGAAAGTAAAATAAGATTGGCAAGACATTGATTAGTGCAGCATTTTTCACTTGCTTGGACCAATGAAAAACAATTGCGTATGGAAACCTTGGCCCACCTCTACCAAATAACTATTCACAAATGAACCAAAAAAAGTAAAAATACCATACACAATGACTGTAAATCTTGCTTTACTTCTGCCTGCAATGCGTGAATCTGTTACTGGACTGACCTCCAAAGCTTTCTTGATTTCTTCCTGGAATTTTCTTGTGAGCCAAAATGAGACAGGTCGCTTACAATTAAGTTGTCTAAGTTCATAGTTAAACTGGCAAGAAGAACTGTACTAGAACAAACATGGTACCGCAGGCAGGTATGCGCTGCGCTACCCCCAGCTGCCTTTTTTTTACCTGGCTAGAAAACAAAAATATAGAGAAGACTTTTTCTTAATTATTTCATGAATTTCATGAAACTATTAAAAAATACCGATGTGGGGCTTTACTGTATTTTTGGTTTGAAGCCAGTTAAACCTTAGGCAGCAGGGGGCTGTAATCTTCAGTGCAGGGTGGCCCAAGCTTAATGGGCCCTTCCACTGCAAATTGCAGCCTGCAGCCACCCAAGAAAATGGCACATTCATAGAAGCCCCCATTTTTTGGTGCTGTACCCTGACTCTTCCAGCAGCCCTCGTGGTGCTGGCAAGCTGGGCAATAATGGGGTTAATGTCAGTTTTGTATTGTCAGCTGGCATTAAGTCCGAAATTCATGGTGTAAGACCAATATTAGGCCCTGCCACCATGAATTTCTAGTAAACATTAAGCAAAAAACACACACAACACAGAGAAAAAAAAATTATTGGAAATAAAACAAACACATTTAGGGACTCAAATTAACATAACAAAACCCTTCCTACAATGTAATCCAAATACGAACATTTTCAGGTCTGCTTTATTTCTGCAAGAAGACACACACATCTGCTCGCAGAGACGAGCAGACTACATTGGCAGCCGGATGCCATGTGAAAGGTCATTTGAGTTCACTGCTGAGCTCAGTCAGCAGTAAATTTGGGTGACCCCATGAACAGCATCACATGGAGTCCAGCAAAAAAGTGAGAGAGAGAAGTGCTTACTTTACACCTGGGATCGGTGTGCTGTGCAACGCTGTTCATGGTGTCACCCGAGTTCATCGCTGATGAGACTCAGCGGTGAACTCACTGGCCTTTTACATGGCACCCAGCTGTAATATTTGGATTACGTGGGTGTTTGTCCTGACACCATGAATTCTAAACTTAGAGCCAGCTGACAAAGTTGCCATTAATCCCATCATTATCCAGCATGCCACCATAACCAGGGCCACTGGAAGAGCCAGGTAAAGCACCTGGAAATGGTGCTATGATGAATGTGCCATATTTCTGGGGCAGCTGCAGGCTGTGGTTTTCAGCATGTGGGGCCCAGAATGCCTGAGCCTAACCATGCTGAGAATCCCCCCAGACCCCCCGCTGCCTTGTTTTCCCTTGGCTGGTGATCATAAATAGGGCAAAACGTATGCATTTTTTTAAATTATTAAGTTAAATAATAAAAAAAAAATAATGGGCTTCCCTACATTTTGACTGCCAGACAAGGTAAAGCTAGGCAGCTGGGGGTGGCAGCCCACGCAGTCCACTTTAGCTGCACTGAGAATCAAAAATACAGTAGCTCTTGCAAATTTTTAAAATTAATTATTTATTTTTACAGTACTATGTCAGACAATAGCTGAGGGATCCAACAGCCAATCGCAGAAGCTGTCACAGAGAATAGGCATCTGTGTTGGCTTCTGGAGTAACCTAAAACCAGCCCATAAATTCTAGCATCTAGAATGTATGGTCTGAGTTCTGATTACTCCAACAGCCAATCACAGATGTCCATTCTCTATTACAGCATTTGTGATGGCTGTTAAACCCTCTGCAGTGAATATCCAGGAAGAAGGCACAACGAAATGGCAGGACTCAGTAAGTATAATGATAATGTTTAATAATGATTTTCTTACTTTTTACAGCTTTCGAACCTGAACCTGAACCCAAACTGTAACTAAGACTTCCAAGGGAGTTTGTGTTCAGGATCTGTGCATGAATACTGGTATTCGGTATGGACCCCAAACTTTATAGTTTGGGTTTGCCCTTCACTAATTTCTATAGCCACAAGAGTGCACTTGGTGTGCGAGTTTCCAGTAGCACGAGCTTTGCACAGTACATGGGACTAAAACTGGTACAATTTTGGGACTACTACTTACTATGGAAAACATCCATGGAGTCAAAATTGTCCCTACACCTGTAGCAAAATCCCATTGGGGAGTCGTTTGTAAAATGAGGTCAGTTTTAGGGGGTTCTGCTGCACCTGCAAACCATAACAGCACAATCTGCACCTACATTTGGGGCTCCTTCTCTTCTGAGCTTTCTACTGTACCTGAAAAGTATTTCCTGATTACATGTAGAGTATTGGTGCACTCAGGAGAACTTGTCCAACAAACTGTGAGGTCCATTTTTTCCTATTAGCCGTTATAGAAAAAAAACAAAAACTTGGGGCTAAAATATTTTAGTGGTAAAAATTTATAAACATTCTTTCCTCACTGCCCAATTGTGTAAAATAATTTTAGGCACATATGGTGTCAACGTAATCACTGCACCCCTAGATAAATTCATTGGAGAATGTAAATTTTAAAGTGGGGCCAATTATGGGGGTCTGCTGTTCTGGCACTTCAGAGGCTCAACCATTGTGACATGACTTCCTCATATCATTTCCGTAAAATCTGCACTCCAATATGAAGCTTCTTTTGCACTTTGTGCTATAACTCAAAAGTAGTTTTCAACCACATATTGGGTATCAATTTATTCAATAGGAATTACATAGCAAATTGTAAAATTTATTTTCCCCTATTACCCTTTTGAAATTAAAGACTTAGGCCAAAAGCAAATTTTAGTGAAAAAAATTGTAATTTTATATTTACTCAATTCTGTGACTCGCACGTGAGTTAAGGATGCTCACTATATTCCCCAGGTGCAGTTTCCAAAATTGGGTCAATTGTGGGGATTTCAGCTGTTTTGGCATGTCAGGGGCTGTTCAAATGTGACATGTCATCTGCAATCTATTCCAGTCAAAATTGTGCTCCTAAATTCAATTGAAGCTCCTTCCCTTCCAAGGAATGTCATGCACCAAAAAAGTAGTTTTCTATCATACCGTGGGTAAAAAAATATTTAGTCAGCTACTAATTATGCAAGTTCTCCAACTTAAAAAGATGAGAGAGGCCTGTAATTGACATCATAGGTAGACCTCAACTATGAGAGACAAAATGAGAAAACAAATCCTGGAAATCACATTGTCTGATTTGGAAATATTTTTTTTTTTTTAATTTTTATGGAAAATAAGTATTTGATCTCCTACAGACAAACAACATTTCTGGCTCTCACAGACCTGTAACATGTTCTTTAATAGGCTCCTCTGTCCTCCACTCATTACCTGTAGTACTGGCTCACCACACCAGAGAAAAGTGTTATCAATCTTCAGGAAATCTGTGCAGCACTTTAGCATAAGAGGGATTGGTTTCATAAGAGGGGTTGGGTTTCTTTTATTACTCCCCTTTTAGCTTTAAGACAAACCCTCCTCTCTCCCTCTCTTTCTCCCCTCTCACTCCCTCCCACTCTTTCTCCCCTCTCACTCCCTCCCTGTCAGTATATACCAGGCACATTATGTCTGACATTGTGCATGGAGAGAGCACAATGTCAGGCATCCTATATGATCCAGATTATCAAACCATCCTTCCCCCTGTGTCTCCAGATTCTAGTTCTCACTGCTTCTTCTGCACAGAGACTGGAGGGGATGGGGTCTTCTGCATTGTGACCATGCGATCAGAAAGTCAGAAAAGAATCAGCGAGAACTAGAAGCCATAGACACAGGAGGCAGGGAGTGATGATCTGGGGTACATAGGATGCCTGATATTGTGCTATCTCTATACACAATGTCAGATGTAATGTGCCTGATTATATAGTGACAAGGAGGGATGAAGAGAGGGGGAGAGAGAGAGGAGGGAGGAGGATTTGGCTTAGAGCAAACAGAGGAGTAATAAAAGAAACCCAAACACACATAATGACATTCTGTTGCACTTATGCAAATGTGCTGTATAGATTTTCTGATATTTGATAATGGCTTTCTCTGCAATCAAACCTTAAATCATTGAAGTAAAGGTATGAATGCATTTAGTATTCCAGAGCCTGTAGGGGACTGGCTTCACTTTCTAGCCCTAAATCCTGCTACCGTATATACTCGTGTATAAGCCGAGTTTTTCAGCCCAAAAATTGGGCTGAAAAGTCCCCCCCTCGGCTTATACACGGGTCATACGGTATGCTGTGGGGGGGGGGGGCTGTGACCGGGGGCTGGAGGAGGCAGGAGGGGGCCGCGGTGACAGCAGGCGGTCACGTGGGGCCGCCTCATTAGTGCAATGAATATGCACGGCATCCCCCCGTCCATCAGCGGCGGGGGGATGCCGTGCATATTGCACTACACAGCCCCCCTCCTTAATATGCATCCCCCAGTAGTAATAAACAGCCCCCCCCCTCCTTATCACGTCCCCCCCAGGCTGCGGCAGCTGTGAAAATAACAAACAGTTTATACATCACCTTCCGACGCAGCTCTCCGCTCCTCCGGTCCTCAGCATCTCCGCTCGCGGCTTCTTCTTCCTTGTTGTGCCGGTGTCATGTGACCGGGCGCAGGAGATGACGTAATTTCCTGCGCGCGGTCACAGAAGTCGGCACATCAAGGAAGAAGAAGCCGCGAGCGGAGATGCTGAGGACCGGAGGAGCGGAGAGTTGCGTCGGAAGGTGATGTATAAACTGTTTGTTATTTTCACAGCTTCCGCAGCCTGGGGGGGACGTGATAAGGAGGGGGGAGGCTGTTTATTACTACTGGGGCTGCTGGATACTACACTGGGGCTGTATACTACCACTGGGGCTGCAATACCACTGGGGCTGCTGTATATAGGGGCTGCAATACCACTGGGGCTGCAATACCACTGGGGCTGCAATACCACTGGGGCTGCTGTATATAGGGGCTGCAATACCACTGGGGCTGCAATACTACTGGGGCTGCTGTATATAGGGGCTGCTGTATACACCACTGGGGCTGCAATACCACTGGGGCTGCTGTATACACCACTGGGGCTGCAATACCACTGTGGCTGCTGTATATAGGGGCTGCTGTATACACCACTGGGGCTGCAATACCACTGGGGCTGCTGTATACACCACTGGGGCTGCAATACCACTGGGGCTGCTGTATACAGGGGCTGCAATACCACTGGGGCTGCAATACCACTGGGGCTGCTGTATATAGGGGCTGCTGTATACACCACTGGGGCTGCAATACCACTGGGGCTGCTGTATACAGGGGCTGCAATACCACTGGGGCTGCTGTATATAGGGGCTGCTGTATACACCACTGGGGCTGCAATACCACTGGGGCTGCTGTATACAGGGGCTGCAATACCACTGGGGCTGCTGTATATAGGGGCTGCTGTATACACCACTGGGGCTGCAATACCACTGGGGCTGCTGTATATAGGGGCTGCAATACCACTGGGGCTGCAATACCACTGGGGCTGCTGTATATAGGGGCTGCAATACCACTGGGGCTGCAATACCACTGGGGCTGCTGTATATAGGGGCTGCAATACCACTGGGGCTGCAATACCACTGGGGCTGCTGTATATAGGGGCTGCAATACCACTGGGGCTGCAATACCACTGGGGCTGCTGTATATAGGGGCTGCAATACCACTGGGGCTGCTGTATATACCACTGGGGGCTGCTGTATATCATACTGCTGGGGCCTGTATACCACTGCTGGGGGCTGTATACCTGTGCTGGGGTCCACCCTCGGCTTATACACGAGTCAATAGATTTTTCCAGGTTTTGGGGGCAAAAGTAGGGGGGTCGGCTTATACACGGGTCGGCTTATACACGAGTATATACGGTAATTGGTTCCCTTTAAGGATATAAAAAATAAAAAAAATTGAAAATTGTGAAAGTTTCAAAATTTTCACCAAAATTCCGAAATTGTCACAAATAAACACAAAAAATATCAACTTAAATTCACCATAAACACAATATTAGGGATGAGCGAGTAGAATCGTTACTATTCGGTAGTCGCTGAATAGTAACGATATTCGGGCTACTCGCTACTCCCCGAGTCTCTTGTGATTTTTCGGGAATAGCGAGTAGTCCTTTAACTTTCGCAGTGTATCTACTTATACACTGTGAAAGTGCACTAAAAGTGAATAAAAGTTGGTAAAGATAAAAAAATATCATACTCACCTATCCGACGCCTGCACCAGACCGGCAAAGAAGACATCCGATCACCGACAAGGACCTGTGAGTCTCACAGCCAATCAGATGGCCAGATGTCACAAACCACCTGATCCCTACCAGCCACCTGATTGGCCAGATTGCCAGGTCCTGAACGTGCATCAGTGACCTGGCAATCTGGCCAACCAGGTGGCTGGTGGCGATCAGGTGGTTTGTGACGTCTAGCCATCTGATTGGCCAGATCGCTACCAGCCATCTGATTGGTTGTGAGACTCACAGGTCCTTGTCGGTGATCGGATTTCTTCTTTGCCGGCCTGGTGAAGGCATCGGATAAGTGAGTATGATATTTTTTAACAACTTTTATTCACTTATAGTGCACTTTCGCAGTGTATTTAAAGATACACTGCAAAAGTACTTGCCTGCCCATTTTAACATTGGACTCCTTATACTTGCAATGAGTACTGAGTACCGGGACCTACTCGTTGCGAGTATAGCAATTACGATTATTGCGGTACTCGCTCATCCCCATACAATATATCACTAAAAAACAGTCTTGTAATCACTGGGATCTGTTGAAGCGTTCCAGGGTTATTATCACATAAAGTGACACTGGTCAGAAATGAAAAAATTGGCTTGGTTAGTAAGGTGAAAACAGGCTGGGGGGGGGTTAAATAAAGGTCACTTAAATATGAAATATCTAATCATCACATTACACCGTTGTTTCAGTGTCCCACATTTGTATGTATGGCGTGTTTCTACATATTTGATGCCCAGAAAAAAGTTAACATGTAGAAAAGTAGGATTACTAATTATATACAGGTGTTAAAATGCTATTAGCTATTGACTGCCATTAGTATCCATCCGTTGATGCCAATAAATATGCAGAATAAAGAGTTTCATCAAGCTGATGTCCAGTTCCCCTAGTATTTATAGACTGCACTGTGGAGGAAGGATCTGCTCCTTGCTTCTCTACAGGAATCTACAGCAGTTAGGCATTTTAATGGGGTCAGCCTAACCAATGGACCTTTGTGGCTACGTACCTATCATTTAGCAGCTTTGCTGTGTTGAACTGACCATTGATTTCTTAGGACCCTTTCAGATTTTGCTTCACCTCGGAGATAAGCAGCCTTCTAATTGAAATGAATTGTCATGACTCCCACAAAGAAGTGGCGTAGATTCTGATTAATTTCTCATTAGCATTGCTAACCTGCTCACCGTAAAAAGTGACTGCTTAAAGGTTAACCTGAATGGCAATCTTGTATTGTCATGAATTTGCATAATGAGATTTTATAGCTAAAAGCCAACACGACATATTGTAAACATGAAGACCAGGGTGTTTTGTGGAGTTTGGAGACTAATACGTGACTGTAAGCACTAGCTCCACAAACACAATTCTGTATGTGTAATGCAAACCTTTCTAGGATTCTGATCATTGCGATGATCAACCAGTGGGAAAGGAGATCTGTCACACTTATGAGAATAATGAAGATAAGTGGGAGATGATAGAAAACTACCATAGAGATATAGTTTACAGTGTGTGACTTCTACTGTATATATAAAAAATGTTTGTTCTACCAATAGGTTAATACCTATAATCAAACTAAAGCTTTTATAACTTTATTATATTGAATGTTTGATAGCATCTATATTAAATTTGAGCAAATCTGATAGCATCTATATTAAACTTGATCAAATCTCCCAAACTATGTTTCAGGCAAATTTGCTCAATTCACTGCAGATAGTCAGTGTACATCAAATAAATTAGATGTAAGTTGATTTGACCTAGAAGGGGTTAAAAATATCACTTACTGAACTAGACCCAACACTGGCCCTCTTCTAGCCTCTTTTGTCTTCTGTTTTCTATCCTCTATTTCACTTGCAGCCAAGTCCGTTCACGAAGCACCACCCCACCACTTGGGGGGCAATGACATCACTGATGTGTGTTGAGCTGCATTTCACCAATTGGGATGCGAGACTCATTTTTGCTGTGCGTTGTTCAACACATGATGGTCTGAAGCCTTGTAAATGGAAGTCTAGACTAGATGTATGATATAAAATAAGAGATAGAGGATGTAAGTTTGAATATCGAAGAGCTGAAGGACTCACAGCCATGGGACAAGTACAGACCTAAGGGAGGTGAGTATAGCATTCTTTAAAAAACTTATTCACAGTCCTCCAAAATCCTGCAAAATGGGATTTAACCACCATTTTGTGGCGTTTGCTTGGCACAAAGAACATTTGCCTCAAAATGATTATTTCATATCAAATCTATATCTCGTTGCACCACTGCAAGAGCCGTCTGAGTACACCAACCAGGCAGTCATGGCTCCCTATGTAGAATAACATTAAACTATAGGGGTTATACAGATTGGAAAGTCCTTACAATGAACTCAGATGTATGAAATTCATATTGTAATTGGCAATGTTCCTCTTAAGGGGAAAATAATGCCTTACCGAGTAAACCCTTAACTAATTGGCATATGTGGAGACCAATGACTTTAATAAGCTCCCTGCAGTCTTTCACAAGCTGAGAGTAACACTTTCAGAGATAGTCCTTACTTTTAGCTAATAAAGTGGTGTCCATAGCAGTAATAGCCTAACACCACATAATTCGAGCTATGTACATCCTAGTAAGAAATATTTTTCTAAGCAGTTAGCATGTACAAGTCATATAATGAAATAAATGCTGACTACAAGGCAAAAATATTCTACAATCACAGTATCCATACTGTAGATTAATGAAAATGCAAGCTTGACTACTTACTTAACGAGAAAGAAAAAGTGCTAAGGGCTAAACCAAGTTAAATTCCATATGGGAAATTATAAAGGAAAGCATTAATTAACTCCCTAAATGTAATGTGGATCATTAAAATATGCTGAATTAGATGGTGTGCTGTAAAGAGTCAATGTATAAAAAAGTTACGACAATTATCACATATAAAAAGAAATTTACAACACCACTTAAATACTAGAGCCTAACGGTAAAATATCATAGAGCATCATGATTGTCCCTTGATTAGTCTATTGACAATGTAAACATATAATTAAATGGGTTTTCTGGTCATGTTATATTGATGCAAAAACTACTAGAAAAAAGCAGCATCAAAAATACTTACCATCATTGCCAAAAGCAGAATCAAAATGCACTCTCAGGCTGCAGTCAGAGCCCAATTGTAAAGCAAGCCCAGCTGCAGGCTAATAAACCACCTCGACCAGCTATGTGTGGGAGGCAGACTGCCATGCATACACTGGGCCTGCTTAAGGCACCATTCACACTGATACAAATGATGCAGAGTGTCTGAAAGCGACCCAACCGCTCCGCTGCTTAGCATTGGGCCACACAGTACGTACCTCTGCACCACTAGATGAATGGCGCCCCTAGGGCCCAACTGCACCCTGGATAGATAAAAAGTGCAAAAAGTCTCTTATATGATGAATAAAAAACTTTTACAAATGGGATTTTGGTTCATGCAATGGCCAAGACATTTAAGCTGATGACCCACGACAAGGGCTCCCATGCTCATCAGTCCTATCAAAAACTTGTGCAAGGCCAAGACATTTAAGCTGATGACCCACGACAAGGGATCCCATGCTTATCAGTCCTAACAAAAACATGTGTTATATTGATGACCTATTCTTAGGAAAAAAAATATTATTGGATCATTGGGAGTCAACATTCCTCACCCCCACTGCTAAATTGCTATGGTGGCAGCTGGCTGTAAGCATGGAGCAGAGCTGTCTCACTGCTATAGTAAATAGCTCATTATTGGTGGATGATGAGTGCCCTATAGATGGGTCATCAATATTAAATGATTGGACAAATGTAAATAATTACAGTGTGTCAGGAAACATTTATTCTTGTACTATTTGAGATTTTCTAATCAGTCACTTTGAAGTCATTATCATGTGTCGTCTAATTTAAAGGGGTTCTTTAATTCTCATGTTTTTATATCCCATTTGGGATTTCTAAATTGATTAAGGGGGATTGTCAATTCAAGATTTGAGAGCAATTTCAAAGAGTATTTCCATTTTTTAGGATCTATCCTGTCCTGCATTATTCAGACTACTCAGTGGTTTGAATCAGTATTTTGCAATGCTTGGTAACCCCCAGGGGCTCCAGCAGGGACATCGTTTGTTATGTTTTTATGGGATGCTTATAACTAGAAATGTGGCAGTGAACCTTTCTATTTACAATTTCTTCAATATTGAAATAAGAAAAAAAAATGTAAGGCCCATTTAGGCGGATCATTACTCAAAGAATTCTTGATCATAGGAATACTTGTTCCTAATTTCCAGATCATCTAAATAAGCTGGCAAATACCAAATAAATTAGAGCAATCTTGATTTTGGGTGAGATGATTTTTAAAAAGAGCTTATATAATGCAGTTAGCTTGCAGATATGAGTTAAATATACAGACTAATAATGTTAAAAGGTGCCCAGCTTTGGTATTGCAAGGGGGACTCCTAGAGTAAAATGAACTTTTTGCCTCCTGGGAGCTGCCGGCTTTCAGTCATACTAGCGTGCTCAATGCACTGTGAATAGTAGCTGTATACACGACCCAGCGCTGTGATTGATGGCTCACTTCACTTATGCGATGCAGAGCCAACTGTCAATCAAATGCCTGGGCATGTTCTCAGCCGCTATTCACATTGCTGTGAGCAGTGACTGTAGCATCACAAGCATGACAATATCACTGAATGCTGGAAGGTCAGGGAGGAATAAAGTTCATTTTATCCAATATGCCGCACTTTCAGTATGATGGTCAGGCACCTTTCTAATCCTAATAATCTGCAGATTTACCAGATATCTGCAGGTTAATACTGTTATGCGACATGACAGGTTTCCTTTAAGCAATGTTACACAGCAATTAAACTCCGTGACCTAGGAATAAACAAAAATGACCTAAAACATAACTTTTAATATTAAAAGCTTAAAAAGATAGTTATACCCATAAATATTATAAGTTGTATCACCAGCAGACCAACTTGTGGTATCTATTTAATCTAACTTCTACGACTTACCCCTTTGCAGATTATATGGTCTCAGTGTCTGCATCTGGGTTTACTCATTACTTAAATTTTTATGAGGAAGGTTCAGGGACGGCACCGAAACAAGTGGGGAATAAAGAAGCATCTTTGGAAGGTGTCTTGTCTCCCTTGTCTTTCATCTTTGATGGCAATGCTGATCATACAGGCACTAACCCCCTTTTTTGGATTTCTAAATCTGCTGATGGTCTGGCCAATAGGGGCCATGTAGGGAGAGAAAAGAAGAGGGCCAAGGACTGAACCCTGAGGGACCCCAATAGTGAGAGGAAGAGGAGAGGAAGTGGAGCCAGCGAATGATACACTTAAAGAGTGGTCAGAGAGATAAGGCCCCTTTACACGGTGAGACTTTCAAGCAATCCCAGCCAGTCTCTCTGCAGTAGCTGGTGAGCTGTCAAACAGGCAGACTCACCAGCGACCAGCCAGCAGCGACATCGCTGGTAACCAAGGTAAACACGGGGTAACTAAGCAGCGCACTGTCCTGGTTAGCAGTGCCCAGCGTCTAATGTGCGGCACTGGGCACTGGCTGTGAGGTCGCTGGTCGTTGGTCTCTCGCTGTCACACGCAACGATGCGTGCTGACCAGCGGCAGACCAAGGAACAAAAAATGATCCTGAACGATGTGCAGTGATTAGCGACCTCACAGCAGGGGCCAGGTCGCTGATGCGTGTCATACACTGTGATATCGCTAAAGAGGTCTCTGTTACGTCACAAAACCTGTGACGTTTCAGCGATATCGCTAGCGATGTTGCATTGTGTGAAGTATACCATAGGAAGAGAACCAGGAGAGAGCCGTGTCCTTTATGCCGATGGAGCGCAGCATAGAGAGTAGGAGATGGTGGTCGACTGAGTCAAAAGCTGCATAGAGATCAAGAAGAATAAGCAGAATAAGCATGATCATTAAAATATTGAATACCTTGTTAAGGTATCAGCTTGCAGTCTCTTTGCACAATTGTTCTTTGATACAGTGCAGCAGTATATACAGTAGTATCTGTTTTACATTCTGTGCGCAGTACCCGCAGCCCAGGTGATTAGATGTCAATTAAAGGATTGTTCTCAGTAGCAAACAATAAAATCATATTTGCCTCAACACCATTTTCCACAAGGAACACAACACGGTGCTGTTTGCAATTGTTTATTCTCTGATCACATCTAGCAAACATCTTAATTATACCTTGCGGTTTATGAATAACATGCCAAAGTGCTAGGGATTTGAAGGCAGATAAAGAGAATTACTACGAGGAGAACTGATATTATTTCTCTTTGTCTGAAACCTTGTGGCAGCAGGATGAATTCCAAGAACCGGGAGCATTTTCATAGCTAATTGGTCATGTGGTTGACACATATTTTGTACCAAATGTGTCATACAGCAGAATATTAAGCACTAATATTAAAATGAATGGGGAATTGAAATGTGCACCTGATGATGTGGTGCAGTTTTCTATTTTTCTAGCCAAGTGTATGATGAAAAAGATTTTTAAATCTAGTGAACATGTGCCAAAGGGGCATCAGTCATAGTGAAAGGCATTGCATGCCCAGGGGATGATTGGATTGGATTTAATTTAAGATTATATAGAGTTTTTCTTCCCCCTGTAATTATTCCTACGTCTTTTGTTCTAATGTGTATTCTGCGTCCTATTAAAGTTACAGACCCCCAGAAGAACAATGTTCTTGCAGAGAAAGTGTTATCTCGTAGGAGGCATCAAATACGGTTTCCTTATCTGGCATTATAGCACAATGTATTTCTTTTTATCTGGATCATTTGTATGGGGTCCGGTCTGAAAGTTCTAAACAAGTATAATACACTCAAATACCGTATTTTTCGCTTTATAAGACGCACCTGATTATAAGACGCACCCCCAAATTTGGTGAAGGAAAAGAGAAAAAAATTATTTTTAATGTTAAATGGGGTCCGTCTTATAATGCCAGTGTCCGTCTTACAAATCAGTATATATGTCCCTCATCCTGGTACATAAACCCCCCCATCCTGGTATTCCGGTATATATGTCCCCTCCATTCTGGTATAAATGTCCCTCATCCTGGTATATATGTCCCCATACTGTATATATGTCCCCATCCTGGGATATCGCTCATCATGGCATACATGTCCCCATGCTATAAATATGGCCCCCCCATCCTATATATTGCCCCATTCTGGCATATACATTCCCCCATCTTATCTATATGTTCCCCAACCTGTATATATGCCCCCATCCTGTGTATATGTCCCCCATCCTGTACATATGTCCCCCAAACTGTATATATGCCCCCATCCTGTATATATGTCCCCCATCCTGTATATATGTCCCCCATCCTGTACATATGTCCCCCATCCTATACATATGTCCCCCATCCTGTACATATGCCCCCCATCCTGTGTATATGCCCCCCAACCTGTGTATATGCCCCCCAACCTGTATATATGTCCCCCATCCTGAAACCATGCCCCCCATCCATTATATATGTCCCCACATCCTGAAACTGACCCCCCATTTTGTATATATGTCCCCATCCTGCTTATTGCCCCTTTTGTCAATGCCTCTTCCCCATTCCCCCCCTCCGGACCCCAATGACTTACTGACATGCGGCTGCTGAGCGGGGGTCCGGAGGCAGGTTCAGGAGGATGAGAGGGCAGGAGCAGGGCCGATGCTGCAGCGGGGGCACGGGTGCAGGAGCGGAGTACCGGGGATGAGAGGTGGCAGCAAGCGGTGGGCGCCGCCATGTTTCTTTTGGCTGGCTGCATTCACTAACTGTGCAGCCAGTCAGGTAAGACTTCAACAAAATGGCCGCGGCCATAACGGAGACCCGCGGCCATTCTGGAGTCTCTACCTCTACCGGCCGGCTGCACACTGCTTAGTGAATGCAGCCGAGTAGAGGGAAGATGGCGGCGCCCACCGCTCGCTACCGCCGGTCATCCCCTGCAGCTCCGGTAGGGCAGCTGTGCCCCTCAGCCCATGTAAGCTGCCTCCGGCACCCCCACTCGGCAGGCCCCCCCTCCCCCTGGTAATATTTTATTATTTTTTTTAAATTGCATATTTAACATCCGCTTTTTAAGACGCACCCCCTTTTACCCCCCCAGTTTGGGGGAGGCAAAAGTGCGTCTTAAAAAGCGGAAAATACGGTACATGTTTTCTCTCTTTAAAGTTTCATTTACACAAATTGATCAGTGACATATACTTACTGTAATTATTTACCAATCAGCGGACACCTAAACGCCTAATAACACAAGCAGACGGCATTTAAAGATGCACACTGAATAATAATAATAATAATAATCTTTACTTATAACGCTTTAAAATTCAGAGGTTCATATACAAACGATCATAAGTAACAATTATAAAAATGCAAAACAATAATTAAAGCAGAGAATGTCAAAATCCAATACAGTAATTAGAGCAAAAATAAAGGTGACCCTGCTCAAAGGAGCTTACAATCTAGTCATGTTTTTTGAGAATGACACCAAAATTATATTTTCACATGATCTGCTGCCCTCTGGTTTTTATTTGTGTTTGTCTGATGTTTATATCACATACAGAAATATAATTGCAATCATATTATGAGTACCAAAAGGTTATATTGACAGTTAGAATGAGTTAATGCAGCAAGTCAATATTTGCAGTGTTGACCCTTCTTCTTCAGGACCTCTGCAATTCTCCCTGGCATGCTCTCAATCAACTTCTGGACCAAATCCTGACTGATAGCAGTCCATTCTTGTATAATCAATGCTTGCATTTTGCCAGAATTTGTTGATTTTTGTGTGTCCACCCGTCTCTTGATGATTGACCACAAGTTCTCAATGGGATTAAGATCTGGGGAGTTTCCAGGCCATGGACCCAAAATCTCTGTTTTGTTCCCTGAGCCATTTAGTTATTACCTTTGCTTCATGGCAAGGTGCTCCATCATGCTGGAAAAGGCATTGTTGGGCATCAAACTGCTCTTGGCCGGTTGGGAGAAGTTGCTCTTGGAGGACATTCTGGTACCATTCTTTATTCATGGCTGTGTTTTTAGGCAAGACTGTGAGTGAGCCAATTCTCTTGGCTGAGAAGCAACCCCACACATGAATGGTTTCAGGATGCTTTACAGTTGCCATGAGACAAGACTGGTGGTAGCGCTCACCTCTTCTTCTCCGAATAAGCTGTTTTCCAGGTGTCCCAAACAATCGAAAAGGGGATTCAACAGAGAAAATGACTTTACCCCAGTCCTCAGCAGACCACTCCCTGTACCTTTTGCATAATATCAGTCGGTCCCTGATGTTTTTTCTGGAGAGAAGTGGCTTCTTTGCTGCCCTCCTTGAAACCAGGCCTTGCTCAAAGAGTCTCCACCTCACTGTGCGTGCAGAAGCACTCACACCAGCCTGCTGCCATTCCTGAGCAAGCTCGGCACTGCTGGTAGTCCGATCCCGCAGCTGAAACAGTTTTAAGATACGGTCCTGGCGCTTGCTGGTCTTTCTTGGGTGCCTTGGAGCCTTTTTGACAACAATGGAAGCTTTCTCATTGAAGTTCTTGATGATGAGATAGATTGTTGACTGAGGTGCAATCTTTCTAGCTGCGATACTCTTCCCTGTTAGGCCATTTTTGTGCAGTGCAATGATGGCTGCACGTGTTTCTTTAGAGATAACCAGGTTAACTGAAGAGAAACAATGATACCAAGCACCAGCCTCCTTTTAAAGTGTCCAGTGGTGTCATTCTTACTTAATCATGACTGATTGATTGCCAGCCCTGTCCTCATCAACACCCACACCTGTGTTAATGGAACAATCACTAAAACGATGTTAGCTGCTCCTTTTAAGGCAGGACTGCAATGATGTTGAAATGTGTTTTGGGGGTTAAAGTTCATTTTCTAGGCAAATATTGACTTTGCAAGTAATTGCTGTTAAGCTGATCACTCTTTATGACATTCTGGAGTATATGCAAATTGCCATTAGAAAAACTGAAGCAGTAGACTTTGTAAAAATTAATATTTGTATCATTCTCAAAACGTTTGGCCATGACTGTACAACGAGATTCAGGTTACACAAAGTACAGGGGCTTATTACAATGGATGGTTCAGGCATCTTGAGGAAGTGGGGAATAGATTAATTACATGAATGGCCACCAGCAATCTGTTTAGAGCTTTTGGGTTTGGTGGAGATTGAAGGAGAGTTATGTCCAGAAATAGTGAATGAGCTATATACAGTATAATAGGACTTCTATTAGGGAGCATGATAGCCGCGCCGAAAAACAGGTGTTTTTACAGAGAGCCTGAAGCTGTGTAAGTTGTGGATAGTCCTAATTTCTTGGGGTAGAGCATTCCAGAGAATTGGTGCAGCTCGGAGAAGTCTTGGAGCGGAGTGGGAGGTTCGGATTAATGAAGATGTTAGTCGAAGGTCATTTGTAGAACGTAGAGAACGGGTAGGGTGATAGACAGATAAGAGGAGGAGAGTAGGGATGCTGCACTGAATGATCTGTAATATATCGCTCATTGTGCATAGGTTGCATTATTCTCGGCAGTGCAATTTCTGTTTACAGGTTGATGCACTCCTGAGAACAATGAGTTTTCTGTAGCACAAAAGATAGGTTTCACTTTGTTAATGAGAGTTTTGCCAATTTTTAGGTGATTAGCAACCTGTTTAGACTCATTCAGATAATTTACAATAAAACGGACCTTAAGGGCCCTTCACATAGCATTTTTCAATCGGGCAGATCGGTAAAAAATAACGAGGTTCTGGCATTATAAGCATAGCTTCACATGGTCACGGTTGCTGGCACGTGGGTAAAGGCCATACAAGATATAGGCGGATTGTGGCAGGTGGGCAAGTGCGTGCACTTGGTGCATGTGCGGTAGCTAATCATAAAAATGTGCTCAGCTGTTCATTTTTCACGGCCGCCCAATGCGATCCAAATACCCAGCTTGATGCCTGCCGCAAGTCCTATACCTTGTAGGCATTACCCAACCGTCTCAAGTGCAGCTATGGTAATCGCGGCAATGGTTATTTTCACCGCATCTGCGACGATTTGAAAAAAGCTATTGAAATGGCCTAAGACCTCCTTCACATGTACATGTTTCAGTATGTTGGCATTTATTATACATTCACAGAGGCTACATGTGCCCATTATAAGCTATGTAGCTGCTCATATGTCCGTTTTTTTCCTGGCAGCATGGATGACAAGGGCCAATACAAGTTATGGGTCCATATAAACATGGTAAGCACACGGATGGCATCCGTGCAACATCCGTGTACCATTCGTGTGATGTACATGTATATCATTGAAAGTATAGAACTAGAATCATGAATGTTAGAGAATGTTGAAAGGGACCTCTGGGTCATCTGGTTCAACCCCTGCTCAAAGCAGTATTCTCTAAATCATCCCAGACAGATGTCTGTCCAGCCTCTCTATGAAGACTTCCATTGAAGGAAAACTCACCATCTCTCATGGCAGCTTGTTCCACTAGTTGATCATCCTCACTGTCAAAACGTTTTTCTAATATCTAATCCGACAGATTCATGGAATGGTAGAGCTTTTAATTTCGTCTTCTATATCCTACGGGAAAAACACAAATGAGATTAAGCTTGAAGGTTATAATTCTGACATAATTTACACCAAAAACTGTTTCATGACTGATACCATATTTATTTTGTATTAGAAAGACTGGTCTGGATGAAAAAGAGAAATTATTAGAAGCAGGGCCAATAGGATGTTTGACACCATGTGCAAAAAAGGGCCAAAATCGTGGTACGTAATTTGGCACAATTTATAAGTTGTATAATGTTAAACTAGACATTGTTAAAATTAGCAGACTTATCAAAGAGCACAAACAACTATCATAAATCTGTCTATGGCACTAAATATACTAAATAAAATACCACTGTTCACTCAAAAGAAACAAGCCTAATAATAACAAAAACACAGTGATATATAGGTGGTATAACGGTAAGGGGATAAGGAAGCATGATGAAAAAATGGTCAAAGTGATCTGGGGAATAGTTTGACCCTGAAGCCTGGGGTTCCCTAGCTCTTCTTTTTCCGAGAATTACCTCTGAAAGTAAGGACGTCTGGGCCACCACCCTTGTCCTCTGCTCCTAATCAGCCCTAGGCTAAGATCCCCCTCACCTTCACCCACGGACCGGGAAGCACAGCAACTACTACAAAATGAAATCACCAAGGCTTCAGCAAAAGGCACACACTTCTTCTCAGTTCCAGTCTCACAGAGACTAAACTCTATCAGCGAACCTGCTAGTGGAAAGGGAACTATTTAAACGCTAGGGGTGGGTCACTTGTTAATCCCACAACTCCTTACCTACAGAGTTGTCTACACATAGACTGAAACCCAGCAGCATCTACACATTAACTCTCGTTTAAAATACAGAGCGCTTTACACATATACTGCAGAGCAATCAATGTGCACACAGTTCTTTAGCACAAATGAGAAACACTCTGAATCGTTCAGGGGTGACCATAAATAGCAGAAACATCTACATGTTAAGCACTTCACACAACAAATATGAGTCAATTCTAAACAGATCCTGTTGCAGTGAAATCATGGATACATTGTTCCATTTTGTGGTGTACAACATGAGCAATTATCCATGATTCACTGGGAACAGAGATCTGTTCAGATATGACTCAGATATCTGTTGTGTGAAGTGGCCTTTGCCCTGCAAGCCACTTAAAGGGAACCTGACCCCTCCAAATCACCCCCAACCCTATTAATACCTGTCCCTGCACCATGACAGATCATTATTAGTGGTCCTTTTCTGTAAAAAAAGCACTCTGTAACATTGGAATAATCAACAATACACACTTACAAATCTGAGACTTCTTGTCCCTGAATAAGTCTCACAGGGCGTCCCTGTGAGACTCTAAGCCCTCCCTAGGTGCTCATTTTCACGCCCTGAATGATCCACCCTCTCTCTGTCTGTGCTGCTGTGATGTGCAGCTGAAGGCAGGACTAATGATTTGCATTCTGTGAGTGATAGAGAGGGGGGAGGGTAAAGCCTGCACAAGCAGAGCACACAGACAGAGAGAGGGTGGATCCTGGAGCCTGCAAAACACGCCCTAAGAGCTAAAGAATATAGCCCCTGCTAATTATAATCACTAATGAGTAAGTATTAAAACATTTTTATGCACTTTCACAGGATGCTTTTAGGAGACAAAAGAAGTGTGAGATTAGCGATAGGAGGCGTTTTGGAGGTGACAGGATCCTTTAAGGAAGAGTGTTAGTTTATATAATACCATACTGCTTGACAGCAAAATATCAAAACTATGAGAATGAGAATACATAGAATATTTGTCAAAACATGATACAGACATTTTGCTTTCCTCTAATGAGCAAGTGACACTGCCAGCTTTGACATCAAATGATCTTCTTTTGTGTATATGTAACCAAATTCAACTTTATAGTCTCAAGCATGTAAAAGGACCTTCTGTTGAAACCCTGGAAATCTAATTTCTTTTAACAAGAGCAAATATTTCAAAATAGTTTTTACTTCAGTTGATGTATTACTGACACACAAATGCAAACTGTTTGGGGGCTGTGGTGTGCATGCCAGTTAGATAACCCTGATACCAGAATGAAATCTATTAGGCTATTAAGACTGGAGGGTCATGTGAAGAAGTGCTCCAGAATGTAGATCAGGGGTGGGCATTCCATTGGTGCATCCAGTGTATATGCACAAGGGCCCAAGAAGTAAGGAGATGGATTTGTGCATTATGATGATCTATTGTACAGCAAAAGGCCCACATATTGTCCTTTCACAGATACCCTCTTCTGTGTATGTTCACTACTATGTGGGGTGACTGAACTCACTTGGTGTGGAACCCCAACTAAGTTTCACAGCATATTTGCATGTGCTCCTCTTTCACACCTGTTAAGCACCTGCCATCGTTCTGGGCCCTTTAGCTATGATAGGGCATTTTTAAACTTCCATGGCAGAAAGACCAGTCAGTATTTTAATAGTTTTTAGTGTCACATATTAGAAGTGCCCATGAGAAGTCCTTTTTTGGGTTGCGGTTTCCTAAAGAGTTCCTTCCTGATCAGTCTGGTGGGAGTGTGTAGTCATCAGGTTCTAATCTCCTCTGCAAAACCCAGGTTCTGCTTCTCTGAGAATAGGACCAATCTACACTGAGCTACCATATCTACTGGGGTGACAGCCCAGGTGGATATAAGGATCACAACGAAATTTCCCTAAGCTTCGGCAAGAGGAAAGTATGGACAGGAAAGATATCCACCGCATAGTGTAACACAGACAGTGGGATGGTAAAGGGAAGAAAACAGTAGGGAGCAGGGGATGGGTCTGTCACTGACCTGTGTCTGTCCCTTCCTGCCTTAACAGCACTAAGGAGGTCCTTCTCGCTGCCGCTGTCACATGTCTAGTTCATCTCTGTCATCTAAGGCAACACTGGCTAGTGCATAGGCCAGTGAGTGCACTAGACATCACCTCTAGCATAATAACACACAGGGATAGGTAGACAGACAGGGGTAAGATGAAAAGGATATCACCAAATGTAGGTAGAAGCCAGACTTTGAGAGGCTGGTGTTGCTCCTAGATGGCAGGTCTCAAGCAGCAGGAGTTCAGGAAGGTGATACACAGAAAACTATATAAATGATGTCAGGTCATGTCACTATTTAAAGGGTGGTAGGAGAGGTCAGCAAACCACATCACATGACCAGCAACAGCAGTAGCAGAGAAAAACAGGCATTAACCCCCGAAGGATAAAGGAAATAAACACAGACCCTGAGTTGTAACTGATGACTGGAAACCAAAGACTCCTGTCCTTTACTGTGGCCTTCTGGTCTGAAGGTATGGTTTATTTCAGGCCCTTCTCTTTTATGGAGTGGGTTGCGATAGACTGCATGCTAGTGCTGTTCCCATTTTCAGCTCACTCGGTTGGAGAATACAATCTTGGGTTTTGTCAATAAAAATATTTCTGGAATTTGACAAGGGTCATTTAGGATTAAACTGGTCTGAACTAAAGCATCAATTATCAATTGCTCATTGACAAATAACCTATGAATTTTCAATATTGATGAAGTGAACTCTAGCATTCCTGAACTATGGCTTTAATTTAGATAACAAACGTATGTGATGTCATGTTCTAAAACTTCTCAAAGAAAAGCTTTGTTCTTATTTATAATAAATGCAAAATAAGGCTAGGGTCAGACTTGCGTCATGCATTTGCTCAATGCATGCCCTATTTTCATGTGCAAATGATGAAAAACACATGCGTTACCGCACCCATAGGCTCCAATGCAAAAAACGCATTGCAAAAGTGCACCAAAAAAAGCGGTATGCAGTGTTTTTTGATGCTTTTGCAAAAACGCATGCATTTTTTTAACATGGGTGTCTATGGGCAATGCCTTAACGCATGGTACAGATATGTACCCTATCAACGCATGCGCTAGAAATTAACATACATGCCATGAAAATGGCAAGGGGAAAAAAGGTTCCTTTAATTCATCCCTCAAACAGATGCAAGCTCCAAGTCTGACCCTAGCTAAGGGAAATTACCGGTATATAAAAACTGTTCTTCACATATGGAAACTACCGGTGAAGGATTGTGCCTTTTTCCTGCATGCTTTTATTTAGTTTGCTGAGTTCTTTTAGTTTTTATTGTGACACTGCTATGAATATGTGCGACTGTCTGTATGTCTCGGTAACGCCTTATTAATATTTTTTGTCGCATTGCTCATTAACGCATAAACAAGCAAAGCTAGTATTATGTATTTTCTAATACCGCTAATAAGCCATATGTAGGTACTTGTTAATAAGCCAATCCAGCCTGTTTATTCACACAAGCCATAATTACAATAAAAGAGAGCCATAATAAGATCTGTCAACAGCACCTTCAGGCGACAATACGAGTTTCTTTTTATGCTTGTATGGAATAAAAAGTTAAAAAAGCAAAAAGTGTGAAAGATGTTCAGCTTTTACGTTTGTCGTCTATGTTGCGAAAATTAATTAGCTAGTCACAACAGGATACTTGTTACATTGCTTGTTCCATGGGTCTAACTCATTTCTGTCCTGTGTATCAGTTTTGAAGTCATCCTTGCAGAATTTCTTTTCAAAGAAAAAATGACAAAGTTTTCCAAATGCGGTAGCTACAGAATGAAATAATTGTATTACAGGTGAATTATTGCCCATTTCATAACTTTGACAAAAACAGATTACAGGATAAAGAAAATGGAGTGTCTTCATGTACACACAAAGGAAATGAATGCTACCGCAACCTTGATTTGTAGTTTAATTATTGCTTCATTATCGGAAACATGAAATCATGGAGCATAAGATTCATACTGTGTCTTGTAAAATGATGACTCGCGAGCGGAGCTTGATATCATTTACATAACAGGCTGCAGATAATATTTCATGCAGGTTATATCCTGACTTGCTTTAGGAAATTGCAGATGGTAAAAGTAGGTTTGCTCTTTGTTTTGGTTTGATACGGATATTACATGTGCCAGTATCAATAAATGTTTACTGGATTTTTAGCATCAAAATAGCATGAACAGACCTTGTGAGCAAACCGCTAGTGTATCTGTTCCCGTCAGTTCAAAAGGGCTTCTACAATCAGACTTGGTGCAGGCGGTTGTTTAGCTCCCCGGTTTTCACCCTTCAACCTTCATACCGGGCTTTGGACTTTGCTCCAAGGATTCTGAGGCATAACAGTCAATGACTCATCTGCAGAGTAGATGTTGAATGGTGAAGTGAGATGAAAGTAACAGAACAGAACAGGTCAGAACAGAATATAAGGTGGAAGCATTAGTTCCCATCTGGTGTGGATATTCTACAAATAAAGTGTTGCAGAATTTTACAGTACCAGCAAAACAGATGACTTTCATCTTAATATCATCCATATATTTCATTTTTGTGTGCGATATGTATCCAAACGTAGATAATCCTGTGTTGTTGTTTTATAATCCGCAGCATATCCCTTACTGGTGCGGCTTTTACCCATCAATTTCAATGTGGACACTGAAATCTACGTGTAAAATTGGCACGATTGTTTTGTTTCATTTTTTCTGCATTTTCTTACTAAGGCTAGGGTCACACCGAGCGCTGCAGCCGGATTACGTTACAGCAGACCTCAGCCTGCTGTAACCGCCAGCGGTAACGTCGGGAACTTCGGGTGAACGCAGCCCTTAGTTACCCGATGTGTACCATAGTTACTGGCCACACACAAAGCTGCCTGGACTGCGGTAATCCTGAGCGCAGAGAAAAGCGTTGCCTGCACGGTTTTACTCTGCGCTCAGGATTACCGCAGTCCAGGCAGCTTTGTGTGTGGCCAGTAACTATGGTACACATCGGGTAAGTAAGGGCTGCATTCGTCCGAAGTTCCCGATATCACCACTGGCGGTTACAGCAGGCTGAGCTCTGCTGTAACGGTATCCAGCTGCCGCAGGTGCAGCGCTCAGTGTGACCCTAGCCTAAGGCCAAGCTTGTACAAAAGTATTTGGTGCATTTTGATGATGCAGATGTTCCACACCATTTATGCTAAAATTTGCTAAATTTTGTTATTTGCATTTTTTTGCATTGTGTTTTCATTTTTTTCATTTTTTGTAGTTTAATGTTCATGTTTTAAAGCTTTCATGATCGACGCCATGTCCCTGCATTTGATGTGGGCTCAAATGCTGAGCCTGCATCTTTTCTCACAATTGACAGATGAATTCATCAGCCCTCAAGTCCCTTTAAGGCTGGCTTCACACCGCGATACAATTGGGTCCAGGGCTGTCCGGGGTGAACCTGACAGCCCGAAACCCGATTTTGTGGTAATAATGCCCTATGGGGCCAGATGGAGCCGGATGACAGCTATCTGTCATCCGGTTTCCATCTGTCCGGTAGGATTCGGGACAATTCAGATTTTTCTCCCAGACACAAAAATGTTGCAAGCAACATTTTTTTGTCCAGGGCGAAAAATCTCCTCCGGTATCCCTGGGGATCCAGGGCAATCTGGCACTCCCTAACATGGGAGTCTATGGGAGGATCCGCGAAGATCCGGGAACTGGACACCAGCGGCTGAAGTTCAGCGTGAGCTACGCTGAACTTCAGCACCAGGGAGCTGTCCCCTGTGAAGTGGTTCAGCACCATTTCAGCAGGGGACAGTGTGGCACCCCTGCGGGAGATTGCCACAGGTTTCACCAGTGCAAGGAAGGACTAACACCTTGGTTTGACACAGCACACTCCACTTTCCACCCCAGACCTGAAGGAAGGTGCCAGGAGGGCACTGAAACGCGTAGGAGGTAATAAAAGAGTTCCTTTTGAAGTTCCATCTTCATGTGCATTTCTTTGGAGTGAGTGATTTTGGCAGCGCGGACCGTGATACACCATTTCTTCCCTGCAATCTAATGTGTATCAATCACTGACAGCGCAATCCAAAGCCCCGCGGCAGGAATGGTGCTGTTCCCCGCCAAGATCGGAGGTCCTGTGATGCGAATCACAGGACCTCCACTTTTACCTCAACAGCCTGAGGTTCTGGGATGACTCCAGAAGCTGTCTGTAATGCCATCCTGCATTTAATGTCAAAGTGACATCACCGGCAGGAAGAGATGAGTTTTCCTCTATACACAAGGTCTGCAGCCCATCTGTACAGGTGCATCTCAATGAATTAGATTATCATTAAAAAGTTATTTTTTTTTAGCAATTCAATACATAAAGTGAAACACATACATTATATAGATCCCTGAGGAAGGTGCCAGGAGGGCACCCAAACGCGTAGGAGATAATAAAAGATTTCCTTTTGAAGTTCCATCTTCATGTGCATTTCTTTGGAGTGAGTGATTTTGGCAGCGCAGTCCGTGATACACCATTTCTTCCCTGCAATCCGATGTGTCTCCACATTTGAGTGGACGGTGGAAGTCCAGCAGCAGCCATCTGGAAACTATCATTTATACGCCTTCAAACCAGTTGTGGGTGTCACAACTGCCACAGGTGAGTGGATTCTTTTCTCACCACCTCTACATTCAGTGCCATAGTGATAGGGCACTATTGCGCCTCTTGTTCCCCCCCCCTTCCTTTTAATTGATACACATTAGGTACACATCTCAGCTGATGATATCAGCTGAGATGTGCAGGGGATAATGTGAGCTCAGTGCGTGAGCTCACATTAAAGGGAGAGAGGTAGCATATGATGTGCCCAGTGTGTCATGTGTCGGAAAGAGGTTAATGTGACCTTCTCTACACATGTGAATGCACATGTCCAACTGTTTAACATTTCAGTACTTTTTCCACAACTTGCTGTTCTCTAAGGCTAGGGTCACATTAGCGTCAGCATCTTAGCTGACTAATCAGTCAAAAAACATAGAATTCTGCAGGCTAGCAATTGATTCCTATGGGTGACGGACTTACAGCGCAGGCTGCCACTTGACACAGAAGTCCCGAAGGTTCACATCTTGCGCTATTGCAGAGCGCACAGGAAAGCGCTGCAAACCGCGTTTCCTGTGCGCTCTGCAAAGGCGCATATCCGGGCGTTCTCTGTGGAGCCGCCGTCTCCAGTAAACATCAGATTTCTATAGAAATGTATAGAGCAGGCGGTGCATAGCGCTACATGCCAATAATGCTATGCGCTGCTCCTGCCAGGCACTACATTTTTAACAAATTCAGCAGTCTGAGGGCAGACGCATGTCTGACCCTAGCCTAAGGCTGCAGGGAGCCTGCAGAATTCTATGTTTTTTGACAGATTCGTCAGCTAAAATACTGACGCTAATGTGACCCTAGCCTAACAAGGAGCATAATGGCAAAATTTCATGGTGGAAGTGTTACAGTGAGGGCTGGTGTGTTGCCAATATAGAACTACACAATGTGAATGGTACAGTGACAGCACCTACTACATGACTAACTTCATTAATCCAGTCATTGTGCCTCTTCATGAACAACCCAGGCTACATTTTACCTTCATGGACGACAGTGCTCCAGCTCATCGAGTTCTCATTCATCATTAGGTAATGGCTGCTGAAGTCTGTAGTAACTGAAGCACTTTCTCCAGACCTGTATCCCTTAGAAAAACTATGGCATCAGCTGAGTACATCAATGACCTGAGGGCTGCTCTTTAAGAAGAATGGGATGCCGAATTGGAAGACAATAACTCCACTTGTGAACAGCATGAGACGTCATTGTCAAGCTGTAATTCATGCTCAAGGCCACATGACAAATTGAGAAAATTACATTTTTTGATGGAGTATACCCAGGGCTGCCACTAGGAATTTTGGGGCCCCTAACTACCAATATTTTGTGGCTCCCCTGAGACTCTTCCCAGCCTCCAACCCATGAGACTCTGCCCAGCCTCCACCCTTGCTTCACCTCCACCCTTGCTCCGCCTCCACCCTAGCTCGCCTCCACCCAAACATACATTTATATAATATATATATATATAATATATATAGTGAAAAATTGAAATAGCACCAAAAATTATCTGAATTTATATGCAAAGCTTTCCCAACCAGAAATCCAGATGGTTCCTTACAATAGAGTAAAAAAAAGGAAAATAGCACAAAAAAACAGAAAAAAGTGGACTTTATTGCCCAATGCGTGGCCATGCTATTGGGCAATAAAGTCCACTTTTTTTTTATTTTTTGTGCTGTTTCCTTTTTTTTTACACTCTCTATTATGTATTACATACACATGTGCACACACTTGAGGCTGCTATGGGCTGAATACATAATAGCTGTATATACAATAGAGAATACACAATAGAGATGGCTGCTAGCTGTATACACAATAGAGATGGCTGAGGGCTGTATACACAATGGAAACTGCTGCTGTCTATACACACAATAGAGAATGCACAATAGACACTGCGACTGATTGTACACAATAGAGAATACACAATAGAGACTGCTGCTGGCCGTAAACAATAGAGAATATACAATAGAGACAGCTGCGGGCCTTATAGACAATGGGGATGGCTGCAGGCTATATAGACAATGGAGACAACTGCAGGCTATACACACCAGTGTAGAGAATACATAATAGACTGCTGCTGGCCGTACACAATAAAGAATACACAATAGAGACGGCTGTGGGCCATATAGTCAACATCCCAACAGCTTCCCTCCATTCCGACAGCCTCCCTCCATCCTTCCTCCATCCCAACAGTCTCCCTCCATCCCTCCTCCATTCCGAAAGCCTCCCTCCATCCTTCCTCCATCCCAACAGCCTCCAATCATCCTTCCTCCACTCCGACAGTCTCCTTCCATCCTAACAGCCTCCCTCCATCCTTCCTCCATCCTGTCAGCTTCCCTCCATGCTTCCTCCATCCTGACAGCCTCCCTCCATCCTTCCTCTATTCCGACAGCCTCCCTCCATCCTTCTCCCATCCCAACAGCCTCCCTCCATCCTTCCTCCATCCCAACAGCCTCCCTCCATCCTTCCTCCATCCCGACAACCTTCTTCCATCCTGACAGCCTCCCCCAATCCTTCCTCCATCCCAACAGCCTCCCTCAATCCTTCCTCCATCCCAACAGCCTCCCTCAATCCTTCCTCCAGCCATCCTGACAGCCTCCCTTCCTATATATGGCCCGCATCCCTCCCATAGACCCTCCTATATCTTATCAACGGGGGGAGCCATGGGAGGTGGAGTGGGGGTGCCGAAGGCAGGTCTCAGAGTGTGAGGGCACGTCTGCAGGACTGGAGCTGTGGGGCAGCCATGGGTATACCCACCACTGTTGTACCCACCATTGGCTTTAGATTCAATAAATTGTTTGAGATGAGGAATCTATTGATTCCATGATTCTATTTAAATGCCCTACTTTTATGATAAAATATTACTGAAGTTTGAACTTTTTAGGTTTTCCATAAATTTCACTCAAAAGTCAAATAGTGCATGAGGCTCTACAGTTGGGGCAGGACACTAATGGACAGTCTGTTTATGAACTGTAACATGCAAATGTGGGAATGTGACATAAGGGCATGGAGACACCTGAAACATCATCAGCAGTGCTGTGTATGTGCTCATTCCAGACATTGATTTTAGTAAGTCTACATAAAAATTTACTGATTTTACCTACAATTTATTATTATTATTATTATTATTATTATTATTATTATTATTAAATTGCCTTCAACTTGATCTCATGCCATGGTGACTTGATGGATAACTGCTGGGTAGGAAGATCAATCTTGTGGGAGCCTAGGTAGGTCCACCAGAGTTTTCTCTACTGATATCTTGACAATATCAAACCATTGGGTTGCTGGTCTTTCTCTTTGCCTAGTTCCTTCTATTCCGCCAAACATAATGTGCTTGTTCTCTTACCAGACACTTATTTTTTTCAGGACGCATTGTAGGATGGAAAATAGCTTATTCCAAGCTCTAAAGACTGGGTATTTTCCCATTTTTTCACATATCCTCCTTTAAGTAATACAGTTAGAGATATACTACAAACAAGAATCTCTCCTCGGTGTGTCCTGTTGCACCTTGGAAATCCTAAAAAATCCTTGCATAAGTGCCCGAAAGAAAAAACTGCTCAATATTGGAGGAACTTTGTTAATATTATTGTTTTTACAAAAGTTAAAAGTTTGTAAGTTTCTCTGCTGTGAACTTTGTCTAACTTTTGATATAATGAAGAGTAATTTATTTTTATTACGATATGGCATCGCTGTCATAATTACTCTGTAGATGGTGTTCTGCTCGGTACATCTGTTATCTGTGTTATTTAAGTCCTTTAAGAAATGGCTGTGAGTAATCTCAATGTCTATGGATGTTGATGATGGGTTGATTAATTAAGAGTTTTACCTCCAATTACCATGGCGACAGCTCGTGCATCTTGTGCGCTATGTAAATGGCGTCGCTTCTGTTCGCAGCTCTGCTATGAACAATTTGTAGCTTGGTGGCGCTGGCCGTGCTGAGTCTGTAGAATCCGGTAATGAGAGATCTGGGCGATGCCGCGCTATCTGTTACGCTGGTGGAAGTGGATGCCATTTGATAACTATCTGCTCAGGAAGGAACTGATTAAAGGGCTCAGTTTCTCAATTTCCACATAGATAGCGTCTCTATGGAAACCAATGTGTACAGCGGTACCCGGCGGTATTAATAAATTCCTCTACTTAATCAGAACTCTTACAATAATTTATACATTTCTTAGACATAAAGGACGGAACATTTTAATATTCATTTAATGATTTTTGTATAGATAGCAAGCAGATATTTAAGGCTGTCAAAAGAATTGGGATTTTTAAGTTTTGATATCTTTTAGTCTTCAAAGGTTGAAGCTTTTTTACAATATTAAATTCCCTAGGAACAGTGGATTTTTTGTATTAAATAAGCTATAGAGTCCAGGTGTAGATAGAATGAAAGTACTCATCTTTCCTCTTTATCTCTATATCTGAATGGAAGGAATTATCACTGTATCTGCCCACTCCATTCCCTATAGTGGGATAATAATAGAGAGAATCTTCATAGACAGCACAGTGTAGGTGAGGGTCTCAGACTACCACTGGCAAGGAGCGCTGACCTCATGGTAATATCACTTTGTCTGTCTAGTTGTTGCTTTGTGATTGGGGTTTAAAGGGTACTTCACACACTGCAACATCGCTAGCGATATCGCTGAAACGTCACAGGTTTTGTGACGTAACAGAGACCTTTCCAGCGATGTTGCAGTGTGTGACACGCATCAGTGACCTGGCCCCTGCTGTGAGGTCACTGATCACTACAAATCATTCAGGACCATTATTTGGTCCTTGGTCTCCTGCTGGTCAGCATGTATCGCTGTGCGTGACAGCCTGAGATCAACAATCAGCGACCTCCCAGTCAATGCCCAGCACTGCACATTAGATGCTGGGGCACTGGTAACCAGGGTAAATATCGGGTAGCTAAGCAGCGCGCTCTGTTTAGTTACCCGTTGTTTACCCTGGTTACCAGCGTCCTCCTGCTTAGTGCAGCTATAATGACCGGAGGTCCTATTAAGATCCAGTGAGTCACAGACTGAGACAGAGGCAGAAATAAACAACAGTATTTTTTACTGATATGGGGATCAAAGTATGGTTCAGTATAGAATGTATAAGTATCAAAATCCCCTTAAAATATTACCAATAACAGTTTCACACACTCAGTGATAGCCGACATCAATGCACCGATCTCAGAGTTCCCAGGGTATGTAAATCACACTCAGAACCAGGAGCAAATTTACCTACATGTTAGACTTATCAAGGATTTAACTTAACTAAAGGCTATGTACATCAACTGTGGGCGGTCTGATGGGACCTCTGAGATGGCACACTGAGTATAACTTATCACAACTAATAACAATACATTACACTATATCAATGCTGGCTATACACTTAGCACAGGGATACCCGGGTATCTCAAAACTATGGTACCATCAACCTCAAATGTAGCTTTACACCGGTGTATATTCCACGTGGGCTGCAGCAAGTCCAGAAAAAGTAAAAAGAAAAAAAACCTTTTGCGCAAAAGAAAAACGTATTGTAAAACAGCAGAATTTGGCAGCTTACCAGCCAATGCCAGATTCACATGTCCAGTACTTTAGTTCTGTAAGCTTGGGGTGCAATCTGTAGAGCACTCTTTTCCAGGGCTTGTCAGGACCTTGTCAGGATCCTCCCAATGTGGATGGGACCGGACGCCAGCTCTCCTTTTGCAGTCACTCACGGCCTTCCTGGACGCCAATCACTCGCTCCATCAGGGGAACATCTCCTCAGCCTCTCCTCGGATGCTGGACACTTGCTCGGTTCAAGATAAAGTCTTTAGTCCACACAACAGGGCTTGCAAACAACTTTAAAGGCCCATATAGCTTGCACTGGCTTTGCTATAATCCTTACACCAGTAATGGCCACCGCAGAGAGAGATCAACAACCACCGGAGCAACTGACAGAGCTGTCACCAAGGCAACCAGAGACACTGCTTTCACTTCTCTAGACACAGAGCAGTCACCATGGCAACCAGAGACTGTGTTTTATCTTTCCTGGGCCACTACAAAATGGCAGTCTGCTTGGTTTTAGCAGCTTATCAGTTTACTCTCTTACACAGCCTGTAAGCGGGAGGACGCTGGTAACCAGGGTAAATAATGGGTAACTAAGCAGAGCACGCTGCTTAGCAACCCCATATTTACCCTGGTTACCAGCGATTTCACTGCTGACTGGTCGCTGGTGAGTCTGCCTGTTTGACAGCTCACCAGCGACTGCATAGAGGCTTTTCAGCGATACCGGCCAGGTCGGATCGCTGGCGGGATCGCTGGAAAGTCTCAGAGTGTAAAGGGGCCTTAAGGGATAGTTTCTTTTTATGAAGAGAGGGCCAAACTGGCGCAAAGAGGCTTATAAGCCATGCAATGCTCTTCTGGGAAAGTAAATGTGCAAATAATGTCTTTAGAGGGGAAAACTTATTTTCATTTTCCTCCCAGAAGAGATTGTTTGCATATTTAAGCTCCTAGAGGAACATAGCTTATAAATCAATATATTATATTAAAAAAATTATGTCAAGTTGGGGTATAGCTACAAAGTGACAAAAAGCACAAAATAGGGCACTACCCTGGGAATAAATGTTATAGCTAGTATTGTGTTAATTGTCTTGCCTGTGACTGGCACAGCTGGTATGTGACATCAAACTCTCTGCAGGTACCAGCTTCTGCCTGACTAGGTTACAAATCTTTCTTCTGCAACTCTCCCAGCTTTGCTGCATCCGCCTGTTAGTGGTGAGTCTCCTTCTGGCTATAGGGAGGAGGGAATAGCCTCTGCAGAACTTTTGTATTCCATGTATCTTGCAGTGTATTTTTCCCAGCCTATCCCCTTCCAGCACTCGGTATATCGGGCAGTTCCTTCCCCCGCACAGGTGGATTGATCTAGTGTAGTTATTTGTCTGTTCTGCTCAGTGCTCTGTCTGTTTTGTCTCTGTTTTAACTCTCCTGTTTTTGTTCTGGCTTGCCTCCTATTTATGATGAACTCTTTCGGCTTGCCTCCTGTTTATCCTGACTTCTTGTATCGCGCCTGTGGCCAAGCTGTTACAAATGGTACTACATGTATTTCTATGTGATATTATGCCTGAAGTTAAGACAAGGACACTTTGTTGAGACCCCCAAATAAACCCAACATATCTAAACTTCAGGTCAGGAAAGTGCTGGGCGAAGAGACACACCTTTAGGGCAGTCCCCACTTCCTGGCTGGAGGGAGGAGTTAGGTTAGGGGTCGGTGGCAAGAGGAGAACTCAAGTCAGAACCTAGAAGGTAGCTTGTGAGATAGCATGGAGCATGAGGTAAAGTGCTAGGTCAAGGGGCTGGTGAGATGAATCTGCTGCCAGCTGTTGAAGCTGTGTTGAAGAGCTAACTGCAATAATGGTACCAGCCCCAACTCAATCACAGATACTTCAGGACCAGTCGTGAAACTTGAGGCCACTGGGCTTCAAGTACAGTGATTCACTTTGTGGACCTTCCTGAGGCTAAAGGGGCTATATAGGGTCAAAGGACTAAATACTGTAACCTGCAGGACCCACAGCTACCTGCTTGCCTACCAGAGAACAGTATCCATGGACACTTATGAGAGAAAAGGGGTAGCAAAGTATCAGGACGAGGAAGGAAGCTTTGAAGCTGTTTAACCATGTGTCTCAGCAAGGTGGACTCCAACTACCTCAGGGCTGGTCAGGCTGTACTCCTGGTGAACACTTTACCCTGTCTGGGTTGTAAGCTTCAACTACAGAGCTTCCATCAGCTTCTGCAAGTATGGGGACTGCCCTGGAGTAGCACTTAGCAACTACCTGTGGCTCAAACCTATCCTCACCATCTGAGGACCTAGCAAAATCTAGGTAGCTGCTTAGTTTTCACCCCCCTCCCCATGGTAAGCCTGGCCTGTGGTGCTTTAGATCCATACCCACCAGTCGTCAGATTGCTCACCTGGGTGGATTTTGTCATGCACAACTCCTATGCAGGTATAGATACCAGCTACTGCTACTTTGTATGCTAGAGTATAACGAGCAGTAATTGCAATTGTAGAATGGAGTACATGAATATATTTGCTGTACTGCTGGTCAAGATGATATCCAGTGGATATGAAGATGTTAAACAAACCAGTTTTAATAATAATTTCAGAGTTAAACAAACTCCTTCATGAGGAAAAAAATGCTAAATGGTTTCATATTATCCTAATGAATGAGTTTGTTCAATACTCAAACACGTAGATTAATAAAACTTCTCTTTGTACAACATCCTCATCTTCCTTAGATATGCCAGCAGGGCAGCAGGTTTATCTGCATTTCCCTGTGTACCAACTTATGTACCTTATGCCAACTTGGCAATATTCACAATTCGACACTTTACCCCTGCTTTGCACTAATGAAGGGCACCACTTGCCTGCAAAAGTAATTTCTGGTTTGGCTTCTTATTTTAAGTCATTTTTAAGTCCCTTTAAACAGTTTTCATGTATTTTTATGATCGCTACCTCCAATAGATGGTACTAGAGGTCCTGTCCTCTTCCTCTCTGACTGTTCTGTGATTACAACATACTTTACACGTGTGTGAATATCCCTTGATGAGAATAGTTTTTATCTCCTACAACTAATTATTAATATTCCAATTAAATGACTGCAAGCGGAGATCTAGAACACTAAAAGGTATTGATACAGAAGGTTTATTGGACCGATTTCCTCCCATAATTCAAGCCATAAGGGCAGGCACTTTAAATTGTGCTTCTCATTGTGGACATTGGTGATGATGTCTGTAAAGCGCTCTGGAATAAGTTGGCGCTATGTAAGCTACGGATAATAAATAAATACAGAAATAAATACAATACATAAGTCTATTGTTGGTAAAGCCATAATAACACTTTAAAGTCTACTGTACCTTTGAATCCTTCGTTACAGTTATTATTAACCCATTGTGTACATATATGGGTTATGATTCAGGTTTATCATTCGTTACAATCAACAAGCTTTTCAACAAACTGATATTTTAGAGCTAAACTGAACTCCTAAAACGTAGAGGAAGATTTATTTTCCCTTATCAGATTATTGATGTATGTAGAATTGTGATCTCAGCTCTGGAGTTTAATAAAGTCTGTGACCTGTAACAAACTTGCACATTAAGTACATATATACTAAAAGTAAACTGCAAGATGCCAAAGAATACACAGAATATACTATACATGTATATGTGACATGGCGTTTGGCATAAAACCCGCAGAGTGTCATGGTGGCATCTGTTCACACTACAGACTCTGACACTCCACACTATGGTTTCTCTGGTGCTTCTGCGTTGCAACGGCACGCTTGGGCGTCAACCAGCTGTGTTCTCCTTAGTGATTGGGCTAGAAGGGTTAATCTCTGATTTCCTTTAGGATCACATGTTCTGGGAAACCTATAACAGTCGCTCCCTGGCTTATTAAGATGGTGGAATCTGTCTTCCCATGCTAACTTTAGCTTTTGCAAAACCGGCCCTTGTGCTTTTGTAATTCAGTTGTTGGTGATCTTTTGGGCACTGTTTGGTGTGCTTTGGAAATCTTCCTGCTATTTATTTCCTCCTGGGCACATATTGTTTTATACCTCTGAGTGTATAACTGTGAGTGAGAGTCTTTGGCTATCCCATTGTTCTATTTGTGTGGTGTTTTACCACTCCTGTCCCGGCCCCCCACTGGGTGGGGGAGAGTGGGTGTTAGACCAGGGCTTGCCAGGAGCAGGGCAAGGGTGGCAGTCCAGACATCTCCATTCCGTCATCAGAGGTATCTCTCGGATAAGGGACAGCTTGGGTCTCCTAGCCTGAGAATCAGTCTAAGGGCCCTTTCACATCAGCGTTTTTCGTAATTCGCGGCAGATGCGGTGAAAAAACCGCATCTGCGCGTTTGCCGCATAACCGTTCCACTTGCGGCGCGGTTGCGGTTTTTCCATACAAAGTATAGGGGACTTGCGGCAGATGCGGCAAGTGCGGTTTTGCACTTGCGGCAGGTGCGGCAGCGAAAAAACGCGTCTGACCGCGGTTTTTTTCGCTGCCGCACCTGCCGCAAGTGCAAAACCGCACTTGCCGCTCTGCCGCAAGTCCCCCTATACTTTGTATGGGAAAAACCGCAACCGCGCCGCAAGTGGAACGGTTATGCGGCAAGCGCGGCAGATGCGGTTTTGTCACCGCATCTGCGCGAATTACGAAAAACGCTGATGTGAAAGGGCCCTCGAGACCCAGTTCCCCTATTATTCCTTACAACCCCATGACACATAATACATGTGAGCTTCATTTTTGCAGACTCACCTATTTCATGGATGAGGCCCCGGCAAGTTCTGCTGTTAAGGGAGAGATTGATGAACATGTACTGTACAGACCAAAAGTTTTGACACACCTTCTCATTCAAAGAGTTTTCTGTATTTTCATGACTATGAAAATTGTAGATTCACACTGAAGGCATCAAAACTATGAATTAACACATGTGGAATTATATACTTAGCAAAAAAGTGTGAAACATCTGAAAATATGTCTTATATTCTAGGTTCTTCAAAGTAGCCACCTTTTGCTTTAAGTATTGCTTTGCACACTCTTGGCATTCTCTTGATGAGCTTCAAGAGGTAGTCACCAGAAATGGTCTTCACTTCACAGGTGTGCCCTGTCAGGTTTAATAAGTGGGATTTCTTGCCTTATAAATGAGGTTGGGACCATCAGTTGTGTTGTGCAGACGTCTGGTGGAGAAACAGCTGATAGTCCTACTGAATAAACTGTTAGAATTTGTATTATGGCAAGAAAAAAGCAGCTAAGTAAAGAAAACGAGTGGCCATCATTACTTTAAGAAATGAAGGTCAGTCAGTCTGAAAAATTGGGAAAACTTTGAAAGTGTCCCCAAGTGCAGTTGCAAAAACCATCAAGCGCTACAAAGAAACTGGCTCTGGCGCGCTTTTCCCATAGGCTACATGATAAAATGGCCTCGGGAAGAGTGCGCCGGGAAAAGTTCGGCGTCTGCATGCAGGTGCGCTTTTTTGTGCATTAACGTGTGCAAAAAAGCCCCACTGCACAATACACGGCCAGGTACGCCACGTCTGAACATAGCCTGAGAGTTGAAGCAGATAAGAATTTTCATACAAAATATATCATTGCCTTCACTTCTTGCAGTTTCTACCAGTGTTTTCCGTCTAAATGCTAGGTGCATAAATTATCCTCATTGTACAGAAGGCAACAATTAGACCACAAACATATCTCGAAATTCGTCTAACCATGTGTGGTGTAATTTATTTGGTCACGTGAAGCCATTCACAGCTCACAGATGCCATGTGCAGATGATTGTCGATTCATTTTCTCGTAATCATGCATGCCGTATTTAAGATGTTTCCCTGCTTGATTGTGTCTGATGATGATTTGTGCAGTAGTTTATGATCACTATCACTTTATAGTAAATAATCTTATCAGTTGACATATTGTAATCTTAGGAGCTGCATTATGGCATGCATTTGTTCCGGGGTGCTAGAAAATGTAATCATGAAGTATAAATATCCTGCTATATAATCGCCTTATAGTGTTTGTCTGTCTGTCTCTCTGTAACGGAAATTCCTGCCTCGCTGATTGGTTGCCGCTGAGCGCGGTGACCAATCAGCGACAGGCACAGTCCGGCCGTGAATTGGCGCGGGTTTTGAACCACGCCTACCGTTGGGAGATCAGCGGCAGCAGCGGGTCATCTCCTGCCACACGGAGGTCAGTGGCGACGCAGCCAGGAGATGACCGGCATTAGCCGGTCAGCTCCTGCCTTCTCGCAGCGGAAGTACAACGACCGGCACTAGCGAGCTCGCTCAGAGTGACAATCTCCCCAGCGACCACCAGTCGCTCACCAGTACTGATAGTGACAGTGATCCCTACAGGTCGCATCGTTTGTTGGGATCGCTGTAGTGTCACCAAGTGTGACGGTACCTTACTGATCGCTGGTGAGGTGTTTACACGTGCAGATATGTTGAACGAAGCCGCGTTGCTGATTGGGGAAAATCCTATGTATTTATTGCATTATTTTGACATCTTTATAAATAAACTACATATGTATTCTAGAATACCTGATGCGTTACAATCGGGCCACTATCTAGTTCTAATAATATTTATTTTACAATATCATTCACACAGTGTAAATGAACAAATTAGGCTCTATCTATCTGTCTATCTGTGTCTATTTATCTAATCTATCTATCTATCCCGCTATCATCACATATCTACCCATTATATTTTATCCATCTATCAATTATCTATCTATGGCAGCCATCACACACTACGATTTTGTGTGGGAACTCAATAATGATCTCAGTGGTGTGCGCTTGTGGCCAACATCGTTAGTGAGGTGTCACATGTATAGATAACGTTCAGGATGCAGCAGCGATGTTCAGTGCAGATATCGTTCACACAACCAGCGACTGATGCTTGTCAATGATGTGAATAGGCGAAATTGGTAAGGAGATCGGTTATTGTGTTGTCACACAGACCGATGCAGCAGATGGTATGATCAACATCGTCTGATATGGGGTCCGGCTCCCATATCTGTGATTAACGATCTGACCACTTATCGGTAGTCATATCATGCCGTCACATGCAACGACGTCGTAGGAGCGATGCCAAATCAGGCACTTTCCAGCAATATGTTTACATATATCGTAGCGTGTGACGTCCGCCTATCTCATGTCTATCTATTTTTATTCAAACATTTGATTTTCAAATTAAAAAGTTAACAAAACACAGAAGAAATAGGGATTAATTTATTTATGACATATTTATAAAATTCATAATGTACCAACAAAGCATATATAAGGCCGGCTTCACACCACGATTTCGGAGTTTCCAAGTGTATCCGTGTTAAATCGGATGCACTCGGATGCGATTTTGCCTCCCATGTATCCCTATGGGGCTCAGATTGTGCCTAAATCGGATGGCAAAAAGGACACATCCGAGCACAATGCGTGCCCCATAGCAATACATGGAAGGCAAAATCGGATCCGAGTGTATCCGCTTTGACACGGATACACTCGGAAACTCCGAAATTGTGGTGTGAAGCCGGCCAAAGAGTTTTAAAGGGACAACATCATCCCCGTCTATATAGTAAGTGCTATCCGTACTTCCCCCAGGCCTTCCTCTTACCTGTCCCACTGCCGCATGGTCCTCCAATTCTGTCTTCTTCCATCTTCAATCTCTCACTCGCTAGGTTTCAGGTGAAGCCATGTACATCATTGATGTTGTGCCACTTGTGCCCCACCGCTTTGGGCCTTCTGAAAGGAAGACTCTTTCAAAAAGAAAATAGAAGATGGCAGAGCCAATTTTTTGTGATCTTTTTGCAATATTTGAGGCAAATTCGATTTTCTTCAAATTGAAATGTTTGTGTTTATTGAAAAGATTTAACATTCAGCTTTTCTTATACATCCTGATAGCAACAAAACAAGCAGAACAATGGCAGCCACATGTACTGTACACCTGGTATGTCACCCCATTGATACTTTAGAATAATACACATCTGACAGCAGCCGGTATAACAGATCATAGAATATAAAACAGGTGGTATAAGACAATGTCACTTTTCGAGAATACTCTCCTGTGTAGAGTCTCATTTCTCTTCTTAATCATGTAAACAATTCCTTGTCTGATGTTCGACACAGGGAGTCTTCCTGCTGGCTGACTACAAATCTTACATTGCAGTGACTTTCACAGTCTAAAGAAAAAAAATCCTCATTATTTCACGGAGGATGTATAACTCAGAAGATTCATGTACAAGGTGCAGAATACATCAGCGTTCTACATGTATTAGAGGCAAACACACACACATTTGTCCCTTTGAGCAATGTCTAGAACTAACAGGGATTATTTCCAGTGCATGTATTGTACAATGATGTGCAGGAACTGTTTTGGGTGTTGGTCCATTATGATCGCCATACAGAAAGCAATATTTCCTTATATATGACAACTGTCCTCAACCTTTTTTGCCTTGAGAGCCACATTCAGCTGTGACTGATGGTTGCGAGTCACATTCAGTGATCTCTCCCCACAGTAGTGATAATGTGAACTTGGTATAATGATAGCCAAAGCTTTGACACAAAAAGCACAACATGACCTTGTTCCCCTACCCTTATAGACAGGATGTTTACAGTTGTGCTAAAAAAGTTACATACCCTGTCAGATTTTTGCTTTCTTGGCCTTTTTTCAGAGAATACGAATGAGAACACAAAATGTTTTTCCCACTCATGGTTAGTGGTTGGGTGAAGCTATTTATTGTCAAACTACTGTGTTTTCTCTTTTTAAATCATAATAATATCCACAAACATCCAAGTGACCGTGATCAAAAGTTCACATACCCCAGTTCTTAATACCGTGTATTGCCCCCTCTGACATGAATGACAGCTTGAAGCCTTTTGTGGTAGTTGTGGATGGGGCTCTTTATTTTCTCAGATAGTAAAGCTGCCAATTCTTCTTGGCAAAAAAGCCTCCAGTTCCTGTAAATTCTTGGGCTTTCATACATGAACTGAGCCCTTGAATTCTCTTCAGAGTGACTCAATAGTATTGAGGTCAGGAGACTGAGATGGCCACTCCAGAACCTTCACTTTGTTCTGCTGTAGTCCATGACAGGTTGATTTAGCCTTGTGTTTTGGATTGTTGTCATGCTGGAACATCCAAATACGTCCCGTGCCCAGCTTCCGGGCTGATGAGTGCAAATATGCATCCAGTATTTGCTGATAACGTACTGCATTCATTTTTCCTTCAACTTTGACCAAGTTTCCTGTGTCTTTATAGCTCACACATCCCATATCATCATCGATCCACCTCGGTGCTTTACAGTAGGAATGGTGTTCCATTCATCATAGGCCTTGTTGACACATCTCCAAATGTAACATTTATAGTTGTGGCCAAAAAGTTTGATTTTGATCTCATCACTCCAAATTACTTTGCTCTAGAAATTTGGAGGCTTGTCTCTGTGCTGTTTGGTGTATTGTAGGTTAGATACTTTGTCACATTTGTGCACTAATGGGTTTCTTCTGGCGACTCAACCATGCAACTCATTTTTCTTCAAGTGTTTCCTTAGTGTTCATCTTGAAACAGCCACACTGTTAGTTTTCAGTGAGTCCTGTATTTCAACTCATGTTATTTGTGGGTCTTTCTTTGCATTCTGAGCAATTTCCCTGCAGTTGTGTCAAAAGTTTTTGTTGGTCTACCTGATCGTGGTTTTGTTTTTACAGCACCTCTGATTTACCATTTGTTAATCACAGTTTGAACACAGCTGACTGGCATTATTAATTCCTTGGACAACTTTTTAAAAGAAAAAACAGATATTGCGCCACACTGCAACTGGAGGAACTTAATACACGGTTTTACTATATTTGCACTAACCTTTACTGGTTGTGCAACACCCCGCACAACCAGACTGATGGCTTAATGTGGGTCACTGTAGTGACAGGGGCAAATATTCCCTCCTCCTCTGATACTCCGGGCCTGGTGGTCGGCTCCTTAGTTCTTCTGGAGATGGAGGTGGGCTCCTTCACTCCTCCACCCGAAAAGGCAGACTCGCTGCACTGGCTTCCGTCCCAGCTCCACACTGTGTATCAGTTGATCATTCAAGAGTGGGTCTTTATGATGTACTGCCAGGTACTGTGGATCTTAGAGCAGCTCACACACCGCACTCCCACCAAGGGAGAAAGAAATTAGCAGATAGAAAACAACCGGTGTCAGAGGTTTGGAGCGCTAAAGAAACCACGGGTTGGTGATTAAATTACCAATAATTTATTGCACGAACAGCAGGGGTCCTGTATGCCACAACGCGTTTCGATGCACAGATGCATCTTTCTCAAGTGGATCAACTTTTTGCATCCCTTTCCTGTTTTATACAGTTCAACTATCTTTTCCCATAGATTTGTTGACAGTTCTTTTGCTTTCCCCATGACTCACAATATAGAAATATCAGTGGCAGGATGAAAGAGTCTGTCTGGATCCCAGAAACTCACTCAGCTTTTATGCACACACACTGATTACAAGCAAACACGTCACAGGCAAAGATGTTACCTTTGTTAGCCATTCAAACCCATTTGTGTCAACTTCTGTGTTATCAGGTCAAAATCATCAAGGTATGTGAACTTTTGATCAGGGTCATTTGGATGTTTTCGGTTGTCATCATGATTTAAAAAGAGAAAACACAGTAGTTTGACAATAAATAACTTCACCCAACCACTAACCATGAGTGGAAAAAAAGTTTTTGTGTTCTCATTCATATTCTCTGAAAAAAGGCCAAGAAAGCAAAAAATCTACCAGGGTATGTGAAATTTTGAGCACATCTACATCCAGAAGGGTCCACGTCACCCCCGATCAGTATTCTTATGTCAAGCATACTTACCACACTATTGCATCCAGATTTAACAATACCCCAATAATTATAGTATTATTTTATTTTCAGTTTACCATATTTATTTCCCCCCCCTTCAGCACCACTCCCGCAATTCAGTATATTGGCATCCAGATCTGCTGTTCTGGGTGGAGTCACCATCTGGAGACCTGCCCTTCACAGCAATGTGCCACCCTTGGTTCTACATCAGTAAGCTGGCAGAAAGCCATGAGCCACACATCATGGGCCCGCAAGCCATTTGTGGCTTCCGAGCCACAGGTTGTGGACACCCTGCCTTATGGTGTTCTTGCCTTTCTCTTCATCAATAGAGGGAAACGAAATTGTTAGATAACCGTATTACTGCCGTTCATACACAACCTCTCTCTTGGTTACACATGATAAACATACAACATGTCTTTTTACAATCATACTAGGCAAGCAATGAATGGAAAATTGATTTAGTTATGTCATGTCCCTAACTTTTCTGAAAACTTTGACATATTTTATGCATGACGACTCTGGGGAAAGTGCTAAAACTGAGAGAAAACTTTTTATTATAAGACCTGTCAGTCCAGTGCATTTACTTTATGGCTGAAAATGGACAAGAAAATTGATAAATATGTTGTCTTTTTATGTCCATTACCTCCTCAGTGAAGCCTTAATTTTGAACTGCTCGCATTTCACACCTTTTAAGCTCATTCTGTTTTTCAGCACTCAGAGATGTTTTACCATCTTCCAGCAGAAAAAAAAATGGAATAAAAGTGAACATTTTCAGATATAATTGTCAGTTTCGGTGAAGTAAGCTCATGATATTACATTAAGGTGGGAATACATTCAAAGCAGAGCCTTAGTTCAAGAATAATATGTACGGACGGTCGGAGCTTTTATAGTCCAATAGCTAATAATAATGTACAATACCACCCGATAAGATTTGGAAGAGATCCAGCTGGAGGGATAAAAACCTTTACTTTATTGGTGTATTATTAAAAAATCTTCAATAGCATTTATTGTCCATGTACTAAAACATCAATACGTTTCTGGTACATTCTAGAGTGTAGACCCTTAGTCATTGTGGCCACATTAGTTAGGGCGCAGCGCTTCAGAAACGCATTGATGTTCTAATTTATTGACAATAAATGCAATGGAAGATGTTTTAATAATACACCAATAAAGTCAAAAGTTTTATCCGTCCAGTTGGATCTCTTTCAATACTTATCATGATTATTACCGTCTTTGACATTGACTTCAGTTCTGTGCTCCAGAAGGATTAGGCAGTTACGGTGAGCTGCCTCCTTTCTTTTTCTGAACAATTCCACCTGCTTTGGTGGTGAAAGTGGGCACCCTTAAGGGTATGTGCACATCAGTCGTTTTGTGGGCTGTTTTTTAGCGTTTTCCGTCGGCGGTTTCCGCTGAGTTTTATGTTAATTTATGTTTATCCTAGCCACCGGTTGGATTAACATGCTAGTCAATGGAGTTTAGAAAACGCTGTCTACATTAGAACGTTTTTTTTATTGTCGTTTTCAGTTTATTCACCGGTTTTCCACCGGTTTTCAAAGATAGAGCAAGTGACTTCTTTTCAGCGGTTTTCCAGCGGTTCCAGCTGAACAAGTGCACCAAAAACCAGTCTGGAAATCGCTAAGAAAAACGCCGGGGAAATCGCCAAGAACACGCTGTACAAACACTAAGAACCCGATCGCAAATCGTTAACAAAGCGAGGGACACTGCCGAGTTCAGAAAACTCAGTTTCTGCCATTCTCCACCGGTTTCCGGTCGGTCTGCAAAGATGCAAAAACGACTGATGTGCACATACCCTTAAGGCCACGTCACACGCATCAATCTTATGAGCGATATTGTTAGCGATCACGTGCACGCGCGATCGCTAACAATATCGCTCACATCGCTGGTGAGATGTCACACAGGCAGACTCACCAGCGATGTTGAGCAGCGAGATCGCTGGTATCTATGGTAAACGTCGGGTTACTAGGCGCCGCGCGGCGCTTAGTAACCCGACGTTTACCATAGATACCATCTCCCAGCATAGGCTCTGCCGCTGGGAGATCGTTCATCGTGGTGTCACACACCACGATGAAGCAGATTGATCAAGCGATTATCGCTTGATTTGTGCTCCAGCTCACAAATCTGCGATCAATCAATCAAGCGATTTTACATTGTAAAATCGCTTGGTTACACGCAGCGACGCACAAACGATATCGCTTAAGCGATCAAAAAAGCAGATCGCTTAAGCGATATCGCTCATAAGATTGATGCGTGTGACGTGGCCTTTAGGCTGCTTTCACATTGGCGGTTTTGCCCGGATCCTGACAAAAAAACGCATCTGCCGCAAGTGGTCAGCAGTGTTTTTTTTCGCGGCCGCATCTGCCGCAACTGCCGAATCCGCACTTGCTGTGTTTGCCACCCACTTACTGCAAGCCCCATAGACAATGCATGGGGCTTGCCACAAGTGTGCTGCAAGTGCAGCCGTTAGGCGGAAAATGCGGCAGATGCGTTTTTTTGACCGGATCTGCCACATTTTTTCAAAACTGCCAGTGTGAAAGCACCCTAAGGCACCGTCTCACACTACGATATCGTTAACGATATCGTTAGCACGTCACGGGTTTTCAGTCGTTCTAATGACGTCGTAATGACATCTTTCAGCGTGACATGTACATCCGATCATAATCAGGCAGATCGTTGATGGGAGGTTTGTGAACCGGACCTTAAACCAAAAGATGAGCATTCGTCCAACCTGCAGCGTGCGTGTGTGACATCTTCGATAACGATGTCGTTAACAACCTCGACTATTGAGAAGTGAAGGACTTAGGCGAGCTAACGACCGCAAGTATCGTTTGCTTGTTGCGGAATCGTTGCTGCGTCGTTAACGAGATTTATTCGTGTGACATTTCACTAGCGATCATTGAACGTCGTTCTAGCAATCTAGGTCAAGTCGGATAATTGGTCGGTTCGCCGACACATTGAAGCGTGAGCTGGGCCTTTACCTCTTTGGCCCCTCACCAACTGAACAGCTTGCACCAGTGGTATGTCTGCCCCATTTAGGTTTGGGATTCCATTTTAATGAAAAATATGACATAGCCTAAAAAATTAGGAGGATCTATCATAGTATTTGTTCTGTGATACTTTTACTTTTCTATTTGCTATTGATAGAAGAGAATTTTCAATTCTGGGAATACCCTTGAAACTATGAAATATGGGAAAAATATAAATTGGACTTACCGTGTGTTACTCTGTAATATCTTATCTTGTTTGTACAAGTTCCCTCTGAAATGTAAAGTACTGCAGAATATGTTAACACTATAGAATATTATTTTTATTATTACATAGTATACTCTGGGGATCACAATGTCACAATCTACACAAGTATACAAGATGTTAATACTATAAACCGCGCTCATGGCTCTGACATATGAATAGTTGGATCTTGATTGTCATGTGATGCTGATTGTACAGCATGTTGAATTAATTATCAGAGCACAGAATCAAGGAATTGGTAAAGTATGCGCTACCAATTCCCAATCCTCCCATGGTTGGACTAACGCATTCAGCGCCTGCATACAATACTTGGATCCAGCAGCAGAATTCAGCATTAATCGGCAGTTCTTTCCCACAGATCCTCCCAGGCTTGGTGATTATCCACTGGGTTTATTTTACAAACTAGACTGGAGAAAGTCAGGCGTGTACATGAAAGGGTTCTCTGTTCAGTTACCCGGAGCCACAATCTTTTTTTTCAAGCAAGATGTATAAATATGTTTGATTAGCCATATCTGCTAGGCTGATTTGAGGCATTTCGTCTATACATTATCACACAAGGGTATTGTTATATTAATCATTAGAGCAGTTATTCCCGAGGGACACACAAACGTTTGCTACAGTGGAAACTAATTCTCTGGGAGAAATTATGGCAAAAAAAGAACAACAACAAAAGAAAAACAACAAACAAAACAAAACGCTCCACTTCCCTTGCTCCCAACTGTCTCTCATTGACAGTATATACTTTTTACCTAAGCTTCGCTGTCACTTCTTTTTCCTTAATGTTCCAACTTTCAACCAATACAAAGGTTTGCATTATTGCAATTCTTGTTTAATTAACATTTCATTTTTCCAACAAGTATAATAATATAATAATATTTATTCATTTATAAAGCGCTATTAATTCAATATCGCTTTACATACATTTGAAACACTGCCCCCATTGAAGCTCACAATCTAAATATCCTTTCCAGTATTGGTTCCCACTTCTGAGCCATCTATTTAAGTATAAGGAATGCAAAAGATGTTTATTTAATTAGACCCAAAAGAGTTGTCCAGCCTTAGGGAAATTTTCTACAAGGACAGCAGCTTTACAATTGCTAAGGCCCCCTTCACACCATGTATTTCTGGATCCAGGACTGTCCGGTATAAACCGGACAGCCCCGGATCCGTTTTCGGCCCCATAGTATTCCTATGGGGTTAGATGCAGCCGGATGGCAGCTATTTGCCATTCGGTTTCCATCTGTCCGGAAGGATCCTGGACAATTTGGATTTTACTCCTGGACGCAAAAATGTTGCTTCCAATGTTTTTGTGTCCGGAGCAAAAAATCAGCCCAAATCGGATCCTCCCGGATTCGGGGCAATCGGGCGCTCCCTGACATGGGAGTCTATGGCGCCGGATTGACCGGACACTGGCGGTAGAAGTTCAGCGTGAGTTACGCTGAACTTCAGCACCAGGGAGCTGTCCCCTGTGAAGTGGTTCAGCACCATTTCAGCAGGGGACAGCTACCCCATCTGGGCTCTACAGCATCCGGCTATAAACAGGACCGGAGGGTTAATATGCCCTCCGGTTCTATACCGGACACAGCCTGACAGGGCACAAATCGTTTTGTGAAGGCAGCCTAAGGCTGGTTTCACACTGCAGTTTTTTCTCTGATCAGGTTCGATCAGGTTTGTGTGTCAAAACCAGGAGTGTCTCCAAAAGTCAGAACAGGTGTCAATCTTTCAATTCCAGTTTTTCTCTACTAGTTGCTCTCCTGGTTCCTCTCCTGGTTTTGGCACACAAACCTGATCAAACCTTATCAGGGAAAAACTGCAGTGTGAAACCAGCCTAAGGATATTCCCATCAACAGAAGGTTAACCACCGGGCATCAGAGCCATGTATAATAATTGTAGACCAGCCAGGTCTTGCCTATGTGAACTTGCAGGTCACCTCGTGAAGCCAGTGTTGCATGTCATGTAAACATTGTAAAACTAGGGTCAGACTTGCCTGGCGGATCTGGGAAAAACATAGACATTTCCTGCCTCAATGCATAGCGTTACCAGCAGGTATGTGCCGCCAGGCAATAGTCCTCTATGGCAACCGAATGCTTACCACAGCCTCCGGCTCCAAAGAGATTTCCAAGATATGCGCGTTTGCAGGGCACCCAGGAAAACGCTGCAAGCAGCATTTCCTGTGGACTCTGCAAAAGCACATATCCTGTGGAGTCGGCGGCTGCGGTAAGTGTCCGGTTGCCATAGGGATCAATAGACAGGCGGCGCATAGCGTTACCTGCTGGTAACATTATCCGTTGCTCCGTGCAGAAACTAAATTTCTGCCGGATCCAGCAGGCTCAGGAGCAGATGCAAGTCTGACCCTAGCCTAAGTCTTGTACACGAAGATGTTAGATAAACAGACGGCGCTCACCGGATAGATGAAGCTCCTTTTCTATTCAACCAGTGAAGTTGACATCAAGGTGGGGAGCGGGAGTGAGGATTTCGGTGGACGATGGCATGCCATTTCATAGTGTCTCCGCTTCAACCTAAGGATATGTTTACACTGTATATTTTTCTGCCAGAAAACGCAAAATAAAAAAAAATTGCTGGCAAAACACTAAAAAGAATGAATCTAATTTTTAATATGTAAAAACTACTTTTTTCTCATATATTCAAGCTTCTAGTCTTCTTCAGATTTTCAAAAGATGCCAAGGTTTTAAAAATGTTAAAAGAAGTGACAAGTACATTCTTCTAGCGTCTTCTCCGAGGAATATGTTCATTGTTTTGCAATAGAAGTCAATGGCATTGTGAAGATGATGGAGCATTTAAAAATGTTTTTGCTAAAAATAATGCTATTGCCTGAGGGTACCGTTACACGTCGCAACATCGCATGCAATTTCACTTGCAATTTACTGGTTGCAGTGAAATCATGGACACATTGTTCCATTTGTACACAGCCACAAAATAGAACAATGTATCCATGATTTCACTGCAACCAGCAAATTGCAAGTGAAATTATATGCAATGTTGCGATGTGTAACGGTACCCTTAGGCCCTTTTCACATCAGGTTCTTGCTGCATTTTGAACGCATTGTGTTTTTCACTGCGTTTTTCCATAACATATGGTAGACTTGTATTAAAAAAACGCATGCAAACGTGGTAAAAACGCATTGGAAAATACGGTTGCGTTTAAACACATGCGTTATTACCCAGTGCACAGGAAACGTTGCTGGCAACTGTCAAATATATTTAAAAAAGCCCCCCCCCATGCACATATAGACAAGCATACAGATCTGTTACATATAAACTACATATATACTGTATATAAAATATATATATATATACTGTATATATAGACTTACACAGTTCTGCTACATGCAAGCTACATTCACTTAGACTCATTGACCTCTGCAATATGAAAACTACATGCACATATAGGCACTCACAGCTCCGCTGCATGCACATATACAGCTCTACTGCGGGCACATATGGACACAATTATAGCCCTGCTACATGCACATATGCACACACACTTTTCATGACCACATCAAAGGCTGGTTTCACACTGCAGTTTTTTCCCTGATCAGGTTCCATCCGGTTTGTGTGTCAAAACCAGGAATGTCTCCAAAACTCAGAACAGGTGTCAATCTTTCAATTATACTTTTTCTCTGCAGGTTCCTCTCCTGGTTCCTCTCCAGGTTTTGGCACACAAACCTGATCGAACCGGATCAGGGAAAAAACTGCAGTGTGAAACCAGCCTTAGTGTGGAAACACACTCTCCTAATTACATGCAAGTCTCTCGGACGAGACTCGGAAGAGGCTGGAGCAGTGACTCTGAACAGCTTCTCCCTGTCTGGACAGGACTGTCTGCAATATTGTGGTTTTGTGCAGCTCCACACTCCCTGTCCAGACAGGGAGAATCCTAATGTACTGAGTGGTGTGGAACTTCTCTCTGTTTATGTGGAACTTTATTTATCAGTCTATGTGCTATTGTTTATGTAAATTAAAGGCTTTATGATCTGGTCATTACAATTACTAGACTACATTGTCATATGCAGGCCAGTCTGATGCCCCCTTCATTGATTATTTGCTACAGTTAGGTCCATACGCTTTTCTTTTATTGAGTGGTGATGAGAATTCATTCTTGTTCTGAATTTTTGCCTATTCTCCCCTACGTACATGCTGACCTGTTGGACATTTGGTACATATGATTAAATACACCACATTGCTTGTGGTGCAACTGAAGTTACCTGGGATCTTGTAGTCCTGATCTGTCCCAGGAATCTTTATCTTGTCGTTGTCATTATAGATGGACAGGTTTTGCACCTGTTCTGGTTGCAGGGAAAGTTCCTGTTGCTGTTGGAGAGGACAGCTTACCATCTTTCCAGTTAGAAATGAAAAGGTATCAACCCCTAAGGACTCTCAGATTTCAATATTTTTTTATGGATTATACATTTTGGCAGCTTTACCAAGCAGAACGTTGTTGTTCTATAGTATTCACTTAAGGTACCGTTACACGGTACAACGTTGTTACAATGTTGGCCGCGATCTCGGGGGGGGAGGCGCGGTCGTTTCTGAGATTAATTCAACATCACTGGTGAGATGTCACACGTCTAGATATTGTAGACAACTCATCAATGATGTTGTGAGCAGGGAACGTTCGCACAACCCAGCGAATGATACCTGCTCACTGCTGTGAATGGGTGAAGTCGTCCATGACATCGTTATCACGGTGTCACACAGTACGATGCAGCAGGTTGTGGAGTTGAGATCGTCAGGTTTTTGAACATGTTAATTAACCTGTCAACTCCAACTTGACTAATTATCGTAGTTAAATCATTTGGTTACACGCAATGACGCACTAACAAATGTCGTTTCAACATATGTAGTTCAGACCGTGACTTTTAAGCAGATGTTGTGCACGATGTTGTTCCGTGTAACGTACCTTTACATTTACAGCCAACATTCATACTAAATCAAACGAATCCAACAATAAACATAAAAATTCCTCCGGGATGTACATTCATATAAATAAATACATAACATTGCAAAAGAACAACATTATCCTTCTATATAAAACAGGAGAGATGGATTCTTCCAAATGAAGGATGCAAGACACCAGCCATTTGACGTAACCTACTGAACATAAACGACATTGTATTGGTTTCTTCTACTTGGTGTGTGATTGCACAGATCTTATATTCTATGTCCTATCTCGCAGATTTGCTTTTAAATGCATCATCTGGAAAATTCTCCTATTTCATTTGTGGATTCTTCATAATGGACAGTGTTACAGTAGTGCTGGCTGCTTCACCTCATTTTTCAGATAAGTCATGACACTCCAGAGCACAGAATAAATAAAGCGGATTTATCATTATTACCCCGCTAACCTTCGATAGACTCTTCCCAAGTGCACTAAATTGAGACGGGAAAATAATACCAATATTTATTTGCTAGTGTATTTGTATTCGTGCCCTTAGGTTTTTCTCCTGGGTTTGTAGTGATTTGCGTTCCTATTTTAAAGTCTCTGGTTGGTAGGTAAAATATAAAGAGAAATAACTAGGGTGTAAATAAATCTTCCACTAGCTCTAGTTATGCATTTTAATTTATATCACTTTGGTGCGTCTAAGCTACCAGCAACACTTTCTAGTAACCTGACATTTATGTTCTGAATTTACATTCTTTCAAAGCCAACAGGAAGTCGTAACTTGGGAGAAACTAAGCTCGATTATCTTGGCAAAATTGCAAGCATTTTAATAAAAAAAAACAAAACTTTTTTGGTATCTTGAAAACTGCTTTATCACATACAGGTGGCATATCAATGAATTAGAATATCATGAAAAAGTTAATTTTTTCTATCAATTAATCAAAAACAATAAAGTACAACAGGTGATCTATTTCAAGTGTTTATTTCTGTTAATGTTGATGATTATGGCTTACAGACAATGAAAACCCAAAGGTCATTAAAGCAGGGAGGAGGAAGGGTTAAAAAGCATGCTGCCATATTCCACAAGACCATCAAAGGTGAATATAATATTGATTTATTAGTCAACACATTTCTGGACTAATTGAAATGCCCTGAAACATGGCAATATGATATTGATTGTCCTGAGGAAGGGGCCAGGGAGCCCTGAAATGTGTTGACTAATAAATCAATATTAGTCAACTAGCCAGCTAGCACGCAATATAGAGGTGTGCCAGCCATCTTTAATATTCAATATTATATTCACCCTTTGATGTCTTGTGTAATATGGCAGTGCAGTTTTTAACCCTTCATCCTTCCTACACCATCTGCACCACACTGGGGACTGCAGCAGCCGTGATATGCTTTTATAGTGGTTGTGACTCTCACAGCCACACAAGGTGAAGCCTCTGATACTTATTTAGGTCATATTTTATCTCTCAGACCCTTCGTCCTCCCAACTTTAATTTTCTGAGATAATGATCTTTGGGTTTTCATTGGCTGTAAGCCATAATCATCAACATTAAAATTATCAAGAGACAAATAAGTGCACCCCTCCTATTGTCAGCCACCACTGGGTTCTACAGGTGCACCTCTCCCGTCGTGTATCAGCAGCATTGTCATATGTACTGCTCATATGTACTGTACCTGTCCTTGTTACCCCCACTGCTTATGTAAAGCGCCATGGAACCAATGGCGCTATATAAATAAATAATAATAATAATAATAATAATAATAACATAAATAAACCCTTGTAGTAGATCACCCTGTAATGACTCTATATAATATATGCATTTCACTTTATGTATTGAATTACTGAAATAAATTAACTTTTCATGATATTCTAATTCATTGAGATGCACCTGTAGAACCCAGTGGTGGCTGACAATAGGAGGGGTGCACTTATTTGTCTCTTGATAATTTTTTGTTATTGACTTGATTGAAATGGCATAGTTAGGATATTACTTCAGGACAGTGGTGTAACTTGAAGCTCATGGGCCCCGATGCGAAAGCTCAAACGGGGCCCCCAATTATTACAAATCTTTAATAGCATTAGTCCTTTTCTATAGGCCAAAGGGACTTTTGGGGCACCTTAGTCTCCGGGGCCCGGGTGCAGTCGCAACCCCTGCACCTGTTGTAGTTACGCCCCTGCTTCAAGATAATTTCTTAAAGAAGGGTGTTTTTATTTATTTCTTTTTTACATACCATCTTCAAGATAGCAATGGGGAAGCAAGTATTTGCACTGTGCATTTTCGTACAGAGGAGAAGAGTAATATGCAGTTGGAATCAGGCAACTAGGACACTGCAATGTAGGGTTGTGGAAGACAGAGCAATAAAACTAGCAAAGATACGCTGTGCAGGACGATGTCACCAACAAGAAGATAGTGGAGACATGCTGAGCAGGACAATGTCACCAACAAGATGGAGGCAATCGAGACATTCTGAGCAGGACAATGTCACCAACAAGATGGAGGCAATTGAGACATGCTGAGCTGGACAATGTCACCAACAAGATGGAGGCAATCGAGACATGCTGAGCAGGACAATGTCACCAACAAGATGGAGGCAATTGAGACATGCTGAGCAGGATGATGTCACCAACAAGATGGAGGCAATTGAGACATGCTGAGCAGGATGATGTCACCAACAAGATGGAGGCAATTGAGACATGCTGAGCAGGACGATGTCACCAACAAGATGGAGGCAATCGAGACATGCTGAGCAGGACAATGTCACCAACAAGATGGAGGCAATCGAGGCATGCTGAGCAGGACGATGTCACCAACAAGATGGAGGCAATCGAGACATGCTGAGCAGGATGATGTCACCAACAAGATGGAGTCAATTGAGACATGCTGAGCAGGATGATGTCACCAACAAGATGGAGGCACTTCGAGACATGCTGAGCAGGATGATGTCACCAACAAGATGGAGGCACTTCGAGACATGCTGAGCAGGATGATGTCACCAACAAGATGGAGGCAATCGAGACATGCTGAGCAGGATGATGTCACCAACAAGATGGAGGCACTTCGAGACATGCTGAGCAGGATGATGTCACCAACAAGATGGAGGCACTTCGAGACATGCTGAGCAGGATGATGTCACCAACAACATGAAGGCAATCGAGACATGCTGAGCAGGACAATATCACCAACAAGATGGAGGCATTCAAAACATGCTGAGCAGGATGATGTCACCAACAAGATGAAGGCAATCAAGACATGCTGAGCAGGATGATGTTACCAACAAGATGGAGGCAATCGAGACATGCTGAGCAGGACGATGTCACCAACAAGATGGAAGCAATCGAGACATGCTGAGCAAGATGATGTCACTAACAAGATAAAGGTAGTATAGACACACTGAGCAGGACAATGTCACCAACAAGATGAAGGCAATCAAGACATGCTGAGCAGGATGATGTTACCAACAAGATGGAGGCAATCGAGACATGCTGAGCAGACGATGTCACCAACAAGATGGAAGCAATCGAGACATGCTGAGCAAGATGATGTCACTAACAAGATAAAGGTAGTATAGACACACTGAGCAGGACAATGTCACCAACGAGATGGAGGCAATCGAGACATGCTGAACAAAATGATGTCACTAACAAGATGAAGGTAGGGGAGACACGCTAAGCAGGACAATGTCACCAATGAGATGGAGGCAATCCAGACATGCTGAGAAAGATGATGTCACTACAAGAAGAAGGCAGTGGAGACACGCTGAGCAGGATAATGTCACCAACAAGAAGGAAAGGAGGAGGCAGCTAAACTACAGCCTGCTGTCTCCTCTACCACTTCTCCTGGCTTGTGGATGTCTGTTATAGCCAGCAGATACCTGTGAGTCACAAAGCAGTCACCTACGAGCCATATGTGGTTCAGAAATCACTTATTGGGGACTGTTGAGTGAGGGGCGTTTAAAGAGAAGTGGCAAATTCAATTTAACACTGATGAATGTAAGTTTAAGTAAATAACATTTCTGCCACTATTACATACTAAATAGTAAACCAGAGTTGGATGTATCAGTGGTGGCATCTGTGCCACTGCACAGGAGTCCAAGAGTTCAGGAGGCCCACTTACACCTCCAAAACAGCTGTAATTGTGCTATTGGGCTGAAAAGGGTTTCTATGTTGTTCTTGCACAGCAGCCCTCTTCGGTCTGTGTCTGCTAGCATAGGAATCATGTAGAAATGAAAAATGACTTAGGAATTGCAGATGATAATAAAGTTTATGGCAGCACCAGTTTTAGGCAGCGGCTGTCAAGGCTTATAAGAGGTGCTTCAAACTAGGCATATGTGCACACGTTCTAACACTTAAATCACGGACCGCACATGGAATATTATACAGAAGGTTTGCCATCTTTGCAAAACAAAGTTAAGTGAAGCTTGAGCAGAAATTGAGGTTGAACCATGGAAAATAAAATAAAATATAATGTAAATCAAAATTATAGTTATTTTTACGGAAAAAAAAAACAGCTGGGAGGGAAGGGGGTTATTAATTATGTAAAAATATTGCATTATTGCAGTCCATTCCTGACTTAGAAACAGTGACTCTTTGTAGAGCACAGTGCTGGTGCTGGGATTGATAAATCAGTGACAGCAGAATTATCATTTTAGACCAGACAGCGTCTTTAAAAGTATTACTAGATTTCTGTAGGTTGGTCATTGAATATGGAATATTTTTTTTTCACTTAGATGAAAAAAATCATGTTTCAATGAAACCTAACTTTTCAGCCTTCCTCATTTATGTAACCTAATACAAGAGGAATCTGCACTTTAGCAGTCAGAAGACCTAATTGTCAAACCAGCATTGAACAGTGACATCTGTATTCTGAGTGAGTGATATGGGCTAAGGTCCAGTAAGCAATGGATTTTTTTTTATCAAACTTTCTTCTTGACTGCAGTCTCATTAAAAAAAAAAAGAATAATAATAATAATAATACAAAAAACGTAAAGTTTTTTAAAGTGTTAATGTCATTTCAGTGAAAGAAATATACAATGCTGCCCTAATTGTTAATAATGGGTCACATAGTAGCTAATGCGTGGGCGTGACCAGTGTCCCTCAGTGTCTGCCAGCACCGTGTGTTTATTTCCACAGCTTGTGAGAGTAGGCTGATAGGGAGCAGTGTGATGTGCAAGCAGAGAAGGGGTTAACAGAGATTGTGACTGAGCTGTCTGGAGCCAGATGACAGAACAGAAGCTTGTGCCAAGGAAAGAGGAGTTTGCAGTGATCCTGACATTCTGATATTGCTCAGCACTGTGCTGTAGCCCAAAGTAATCTGCTACATTGTCACCCCATTAGCTGCAATCAGCAGTATAGACCCCACCCCTTTACCCTTATATGGATACGTGCCGCGTATGCAGTGTGAGAAGCTTGAAGATGGATCTGACAGATAATGAACATATGGCTGATTCAGACACAGTGTAGTGGGGACACCTTGTGAAAGGTTTATGAATGGTTTCCTTCCAGATTTCATGAATAAAGTATATCTGAAAGTTTATTAAAAATCAATTGCTCTACATTCTTATTAAATAAAAATATAAATGGCGGTTTCCTTTTAAGTGCAATGCACTTTGACAAGACCTTTACTTGAATAAACTTCATAGTCAGTAAAGTGATTACATTTTATGTATTTGATTTTACCTCACATAAACATTTATTTCTCCTAGTTGAATCCAGGTTGGTTGACAACCTATATGTCCTCCAGTATGTTGTCATACACTACAGAGGGCCCCTGTAGCTTCCATCTGAATATCCTTTATATACTCTGCACATGTTCAAGCTGTTCACCATTCACAGGAAAACTAGGTGGTAACATATTTTGTATAGAGCTGCATAATGACACTTACACAAGCAAAAAAACCTATCTAGAGTACTAGACCGTACATGCATTATCTCTAAGAAGTTGAAATCTGAAAACACATTTTATGTTTCATAGAAGAATACATTTTCTTGTTGTAATGAATACAGGTGAAAATTGGTCTAATGGAAGCTCTGTTTTCTTCTTAATCTGGATCCAGTAGCATGTTCCACCTGCTTTTATTGCCTCTCATCTCCCAGAGGTCTAATTGGCCTGCTTTAAAAGGATCAGCTTAAGTGGAAGAAGTTGTTATTTAATGCTAGAATTACTGTCTTTAATGCAGATTAGATGAATTTAAATGCAATTTCAACTTCTTGAGTTAATTTTCAAGAGTCCTTAGGGTCTTATTTTGTAAAATCTGCTATTTTATAAACCATGGCAGGTTCCATCAAATGACTTGATTAAAAGGTGATTAATACAACTATGGTACATTATGTATAGCCTTATCCTGCTGTACCCTGACATAAGTGTCTCTATGTGCCAAAATGCCCTGACTTACTCCTAATTCAATGTCTAAAACCTACAAAATGGAACATTTATAGTAAACCATAATTATCAATAGAAAGCACTTTTTGATTGACAGTAAATGCCATAATTTTTATTAAAGTACATAGCCAGCTCCAATAATAAGGCAAGAATTGGTCCGAATTGGATTGTGTAATGGGTGATAAAGACCATAGGTGACCGGCAATAGTGTTTATTACTGCATGCAATGATAAAATCTTAAGAGCTGGAAAGTTTTTGATTGACAGAACTGATCATTACTTTTCTTTCCGATAAAAAGAAAAGGTTCTATGAAATGTTGGTAGAATAGTGTAAATCTGGAATATTTTAAGGATGACATTTTTTTCCGACTTATCTAATATTTACCCATCTTGACCCACCGTTGTCTATCGCTTCATATCCTACTTTAAAGATGTCATTTTGCTAGGACATTGATTGACCATCACAAGTGAAATTTTAAGTCAACATAGCTCTCCATGGCCGTTCCAATAACTCATTCGCATAAACACATGGCATGGAAATATATCCTAGCATCAGGATGTGATAAAGAGGGATTGCCATCCGGGTGAAGAGGACTTTCGCCTATGTCAGATTGAATGCAGAAGTGAACATGCCAGGATTGTGAGAGTGGGGTTGAAATAAGACAGTTGATAAATTATAGTATAAAAAAAAACAAAGAAAATAAACAAAAAGAAACAGATATCCTAGAAAAAGTAAATAAATAAATTGCAATAATGCAAAAGTATAAAAATATGGTACTTGGAAACATTATTTTGATTACAAAAATGTAAAAGCCATCCCACCACATCAAGGTGACCCCATCGGGACAGTCGTAATCTAGCATCGAGTAATAAACACCTTACCAGGATGTCAAGTGATGTAAACATGCTAAGGACTGAGCAGGGCCCAGGACCCAACAGAGAACACTCAGCAATGGGAAGTGACACACACAAAATTTCCAGCTCATACAAAGCATGTCACACCCCAGATTATAATGACCGTAAGAAAACACACAGAAAACCAAAAACTGAACTGGAACAAAAGTAAAAGCATGCAGTTTATAGGTACAGAAGAGGTCGCAGAAGACCTAAGACCCGTTGGCTGGACACCCTCATGGTAGACATGGGAATAAACATCAGATAATTGAAAGATGCTGTAACAAACAAAGAAGCTTGGAAGAAAATGGTTGACATGGTATTCAATAGTCGAACATGACTGAATGGATGAAGTTGGAATTGGAATAAAGGTGCATGCTCACACAGGCCTCAAAACAGCAAAACCTAAGAAAATAAACAAAAATCAGCAGATACCCTCATAAGTAAATACACAAATTGCAATAGTAAATATAGTATATCATAAAACAATTATTTTACATTTGAAGTAGAATTGAAAGATTTTTCATCCACTGGTCAGTTCCTTTAAGATCCTAGGGTGAGTTCACACGCTGCGCTATTTGCTGCGCATTTTTACGAGAGAGCTCTTGCAGTTTTTGTAGCCAAAGCCAGGAGTGGCTGATTAAAGCCAGCAGTGGGTGATAAATACATAAGTGGAGCACCTGTTTCTGTTAGACTTGTTCTCTGGTTCGAATCCTGGTTTTGGCTTCAAAAACTGCAACAGCACTCGCGTAAAAATACGCAGCAAATACGCAACGTGTGAACACACCCTAAATGTTGGTTCTGTGAATCAGTCAGTTGGTTAATTTCAGTATTTTACTATTATCTTTGTATTTTTCTGCTTTAATTTTATGTGACTAATCTAGAAAATACAGTGCACAGACTGGAATTATTTCTAGATGGCACAAAAACAGTACTACGCAAGGTACAGAGCTATGAAAATGACTTACTGCAATCTAAATCTCCCCGAAAGGCAAAAATGTTAACATAAAAGTAATTACTTTAAGTGCCTACTTTACCATTAAGAGGAAAGACGCAGGTTCTTCACAGGTGTGCTTTTATTTGTTGACTTACCAATTTCTCTACATGGCATCACTTTACTGTTATCACTAGAGTTAAATGTTAACAATCATTGCGGTGGAAATATCCAGAAACAACTTATTTATTTCCCAGTGGCATTCTGAACAAGGCTTTTCATTTCCAAATATCCTGAATCCAAGGAGTGTAGAATTATCTATTGCTTCCCTTATTTACTCAAAATCTACATTGCACGTTATTAGTTTTTCACTTCGTTGGCTTCTCAAATTACATTGCAAACATTTTACTCCCAGGGTTCTCTGCAGAACATTTGCATTTTATGAGTGCATTCCATTAGAATCATAGAGTACCACCTATATTTATTCATAGGAGTAAGAAACTAGAAAGTTTTTTTTAACTTGCTGGGTATGACTATTGAGGCAAATCTATGCATACTGAATAAACAGCAAGATGTACTTGAGTTATGAGGAGAGAGCTTCGCGGAGTGTAATGTGTCACTGTGTCCCGAGAGCAAGGTCAAGATAAGGGGGGCCACACTATACCATTTCTAAGGTTCATCCACACATATGAATGGTAACCATTATATTTCTTACATCATTAAAATAAATGTTTCCCACGTCTACTTTAAATTTTTATGACTTTACCTATTAGTGACGTAATGGTATCACTGCTTAATAGCAAATTAAACCTTCATTAGTCCAGCATCATAGGACTAATAGAATTACTAAATTATTTACTTATTATAAGGTCCAATGACTATAAAAGGAAGCTTGTTTCCTGGGGCTAACGTTTAAATGGAATCCTTCCCACAGTTATTTATTGCTTTATAAAAGTGTTTTCAATTCAATTCCTTTATATAGTTGGCCTTTTTCTCCATGATTTACTCAATCCTTCCAGTTTCTTTGCCTTTATGTCTAGCTCTGGCAATTTGAGACATTTTGGTGATTTTAGAATAAAGAAAGAGTTTTCAAAAAGGGTATAGTATTTTTATTTCAGCCTAGTCTGTGCAACTCCTTCACATAGCTACCGTGCTATTGATTCTGATAGGATACATCCCATTGCACAGTCAGTTGTCTTTACTCTCAGTCCTTTCACAATAGCCCAGTGTTAGAGGTACCAACAGAGGGGTGGGATAATTGTATACAGAGGATTGAGTGTAAAGAACGCAAATGTTTACAGTTTTTACTGTATGTAAGTTAGTATACAGTGGAGGGGGATGGATGACATAGCTTGTGTGTCTTTCTAGGGATTGCAAAAGCATATATCATTATTACAGGATATGAATGCATTACTTGAATTATATTACTCTCCTTGTAAAGGAGTGGTTCTGAAAATAGTGAACACAGACCATTTCTCTGTTCTCATCCTTTTTGGCTGTTGTTTTAGTCACTTTTGCATTTTGTCATTGCTCTCACCCCTAGAGGTAGCATGAGGTCTACAACCCACATAAGTTGTTCAGGTAGTGCAGCTCATCCAGGATGGCACATCAATGCGAGTTGTGGCAAGAAGTGTTGCTTTGTCTGTCAGCATAGTGTCCAGAGCATGGAGCAGATACCAGGATAAAGGCCGGCACAACAGGACATATGGAGGGGGCAGTAGGAGGGCAACAACCCAGCAGCAGGACCACTACCTCTCCTTTGTGAAAGGAGGAACAGGAGCAACAGTGCCAGAGCCCTGAAAAATGACCTCTAACAGGCCACTAATATCCATGGCTCTGCTCAAACTATCAGAACAGAATCCATAAGGCTAAGGTCACATTAACGTTTTCTGCACTGCCCGGGGGGTCGCGCTGAAAACTTAGTTTTTGGCAGCATAAACACGGTGCTACCGCCATGGTATTGCCGCGTTAACGCTGCCCATACTAAACTATGGAGGCCCCTCCCCTAACGGGCTTCGACACTGTCATTAGATGGAAATCTCGTATTATTTCCTAATGCGAGAAAAGACATTGCAGAAAGCGTCTTTTATCGCGTTAGATAATATCACGAAATTTCAACCAGATGCCGATGTGGGAGCTGTGTTAGGGGTGGGGCCTCCATAGGTTAGTATGGGCAGCATTAACGTGGTACTACCATACTACCATGACGGTAGCACCACATTTATGCTGCCACAACCTATGTTTTCAGCGCGACCCCCCGAGCAGCACTGAAAACGTTACTGTGACTGTAGCCTAAGGGTGGTATGAGGGCCGAAAATCCACAAGTGGGTGTTGTTCTTACAGTCCAACACAGTGAAGAGCAATTGGCATTTGCCAGAGAACACCAAGATTGGCAGATTCGACATTGACGCCCTGTGCTCTTCACCCTTAAACGGTCCTGAAGCAAAAACTGATGCCATGTGTGACCCTAGCCTAATGCCGGTTTTACACTGGCGTTTGCCTGTGTTACGCTGGGATGCGCAGCAGTATGTGCATCTACGCATCCGCTGTGCTTCCCTATGTTTAACGTGGTGATGCACATTGGATGCATTTGCATGTGGATGCATGCGTTTGAGTACGATTATGTTTTTCCCAGGCGGTGAAAAATGCGACTTGTTGCATTCCTTGTGCGTTTCAGGGTGCATGCTTTGTATGCATGTATCCTGAAGCGGACAATCTTTACATATAATCCAATAGTGATGCATTGGATTTGAGCTGGCAGCACAAGCAAACGTTAGCCATCTCTATCTTTTTTCGACCACATGTTTATTATTTCCTGTGGGAGAAACAATGTATAAAGCTTTTCTATGGAGATTACAGTATGTTTAGTATGCACCAGCATAATAAACACTGCATTAGCATCAGTATGTGTGCGTTCAGGCATGCATCTACACATCAGACGCAAACGTCCGGAACGCTAATGTGAAACCAGCCTAAGACACTATGCTGCCCACTATCCTGTAATGTGTAGGTTATAGGCTTGGCTATTAGTTCAGCACTGTAGCTCAGTAACCAGTTACTTTTTATTTTCCAAAAATGTGAAATCCCAATAGGAAAGTTGTAAAGAAAACCTGTCCCCTCAAAGAAGAAAAATTAAAGGGTGAACAAAAAACTAAATTACACCTATGTGGATGAGCTCCAAGAGACTTGGCAATTCAGTTTTCAAGCCTCTGTAAGAAATAAAAAGCAATCACTTATCTCAGGCTATTATGTTTACCTTCCCATTTCTTCAATGATCTCTCATGTCGGAGGTTATAGCCGGCGATGTAAGCACTGTCAGACAACAATGCCTTCATTTCCAGGAACTAGCAGGAGAGCATCCATTATACTCTGTGCATGCTAGCTTTTATATGAAGCAAAAAAACCATGGTTTTCATGGAAGGTATTTTCCAAAGAACTTTACTCATTTCAAAATATATGGTGACTATAGATAATTGTTCACTTTTATTCTAACCTTATATCTAACCTTATAATCACTCAACCTCTATTATTTCTATCAATTCCGGTAAATGATTGTGTTTTTTAGTTGGATTGATCTACAATGAGAAGGCTTAGGAGTAGCAGAAGTCAAGTTTGGCATTGATCTCTAAAAGCCTTGCGTTGATTTCAGCAGAGATGCTGCTACAAAACCCGAAACAAGTAGATCAAAAACAAAAACCTGCCAGCTCAAGGCTACGATTCCTCAACAGTGATCATATTAAATGATAGAAAGCGCTTCATTGTGGTTATTGCTGCTGATGAGAATACACTGGACAGCATTTTCATGATGACAGGTTCCCAATATAGATGTTTTCCTAGATCTGAAAGTATCTAATCAAGGATAACCTTTACTGTACATGTGGATTGTATGTTCTCCCGATGTGTGCATGAGTTTCCTGGGGTTAGCCATTCTCTTTCACACTCCATACTAAGAAGTAACATTGCTTCCTATAAAACTAACCCTGGAGCAGGCGTCTCTGAATTATTACACTGTGAGTCCTATTGAGCTGATGTATGTAACATAGAGGCAAGCAAATCAAATTTGTCTTGAATTTTTGGGAATTCAGTAAAAATGGTAAACTTGACAATTAGAATCATAGAAAGGTAGAGTTGAAAGGGACCACTTGGGTCATGTGGTCCAGCCCCCTGCTCAAAGCAGGATTCACTAAATCATCCCAGACAGTTGTCTGTCCAGCCTCTGTTTAAAGACTTCCGTTGAAGGATAACTCACCACCTCTCATGGCTGCCTGTTCTACTCGTTGATCACCCTCACTGTCAAAAAGTTTTTTCTAATATCTAATTTCTGTCCCCTCCTATTCAGTTCCAACCCATTGCTTCTAGTCTTTCCTTGTGCAAATAGGAATAAAGCTGATCCATCTACAGTGTGACAGCCCTTAAAAATATTTGTGGTCAGTGATGAAATTAGGTCTGATTAGGTGATTAAGTCTCCCCTAGTTTTTTTTTGCAAGCTAAACATTGCCAAATCCTCATAGGACATGGTTTGCAGACCGATCACCATTCTGGTCGCTCTTCTCTGAAATTGCTCCAGTTTGTTGATGACTTTTTAAAAATGTGGTGCCCAGGACTAGACACAGTATTCCAGGTAAGGTGTGACCAAATAGGAGAAGAGGGTGATAAGGATTTCACGTCATCTAAGCTGCATGTTTTGGTTAATACATCCCAGAATTGTATTTGCCTTTTTTACTGCTGCATCAAACTGTTGACTCATGTTCAGTCTGTGATCTATTAGGATACCCAAGTCTTTTTCACATGTGTTGTTGTTTAGCCATATTCCTCCCATTCTGTAAATTCTTTTTTCATTTTTCTTGCTCAGATGTATGACATTGCATTTTTCCCTGTTAAAAAAACATTCTGTTATTTGTTGTCCATTGTTTCAGTTTATTTATATCTTTTTGAATCCTCTCTCTGTACTCTAGTACTAGATGTGGGTCCAATGCTTTCGGATCGGGAGGACGGTGACGTCACAATGATGACGGGCTCTGTTGTGCTGGGCATGGCGGCTGTCTCTCTCTCCTGTGCGCTTTCCCCCGTGAGCTCATTCTCTCTCCTTGTGCAGTCTCCCCCTGTATGCTGTCTTCTCCCCCTGTGCTTTCTTCTCTCCTCATGTGCTCTCCTGTGAGCTATCTCCCCCTGTGTGCTCTCCCCCTTTATGCAGTCTCTTTCTCTGCTGCGCTGTCTTTTCCCCTCTGTGCTCTCTCCTTTGATCTTTTTCCCTCTGTGTGCTCTCCCCCTGTATGCGGTCTCTCTCCCCCCTTGTGCTGTCTTCTCCCCTCTGTGCTCACCTTTGGCCTGTCTTCCCTTGTGCACTTTTCCCCTGTGTGCTGTCTTCTTCCCCCTGTACTGTCTTCTACCCTCATGTGCTCTCTCCTTTAAACTGTATTCCATGGTGTGCTCTACCCCTGTATGCAGTCTCTCTCCCCCTGTGATGTCTCTCCACTCTGTGCTCTCTTTTTTGAGCTGTCTCCTCCCTGTGTGCTCTTCCCCCTGTATGAGGTCTCTCTTCCCCCTGGGCTATCTTCTCCCCTCTGTGCTCTCTCCTTTGAGCTGTCTCCCACTGTGTGCTCACCTTTCTCCCTTTGTGCTTGTCCCTCCTTCTGTGTGCTCTCTCTGCCCCTGTGCACTCTCTCTGCTTGCTGTGCACTCTCTCTGCACCCAGTGCACTTGCCCCTCCCCCATGTGGTCTCTCTGCCTCCCTGTGTGCATTCCCTGCCCCATGTGCCCTTGCCCTCCCCCTGTGTGCTCTCTTTACCCCTGTGAACTTTCCCCTCTCCTTTGTCTCTCTCCCTCGTGCTCTCTTCCCCTGTGGTGTCCAAAGATGGAGGCCACCTGAGCAAGAGCACATGCTTGCTGGGTAAATGCATGCGCACTTACTCAGGTGGTGATGTGTAAGGGGTGGCAGATGTGGGTGTCAGTTTGGGTATCAGCAGTTTTGGGCAGCTGTGACACCACTGGGGATATTGTGCAGTGTGCCAGTAACCTCCAGTGGGTGCCATATTTGCACACCCATCACTCTCCGCTCTCCCTGTATGCTCTTTTTCCCTCCTGTGCACTCTCTGCTCCCTCTGCGCTTTCTCTGCCCCCTGTGCTTTTTTTGTGCCCCCTGTGTGCTCTCTCTGCCCCTGTGCTTTTTTTGTGCCTCCTGTGCGCTCTCTCATTGCCCTCTGTGTGCTCTCACTGTGCACACTCTTTGCACCCTGTGCACTCTCTGTGCCCCCTGTGCCCCTTGTGTACTCTCTGTGCACTGTCTCTGCCCCCCTGTGCAATCTCTGTGCCCACTGTCCCCTGTGTGCTCTCTTTGTCCCCTAGTGCACTTCTTTTGCCCTATGTGTGCTCTCTCTGACCCCTCTATGCAATCTCTGTTCCCTCTGTCCCATGTGTGCTTTCTTTGCCCCCTAGTGCACTTCCTTTGCACCATGTGTGTTCTCTCTGCCCCGACTGTGCACTCTTTGTGCCCTCTTGTGCACTCTCTTTGCCCTCCTGTGCACTCTCTGTGCCCCCTGTGCACTCTCCATGTGCCCCTCTGTGCAGTTTTTATTCCTCCTGGTCACTCCCTGTGCAGTCTTTGTGCTCCCTGTGTGCTTTCTTTGTTCCCTCTGTGCACTCTATTTGTGCTCTCTGTATCCCCTTTGTGATCTCTAGGCCCCACTTGTGTGCTCTCTGTGCCCCCCTTGGGTTCTCTCTGTGCCTTCTCTGTGCCATCATGCACTCTCTGTGCCCCCCTTTTGTACTCTTTGTGCCCCCTGTGCACTCTCTGTACCCCCTATGTGCTCTTTATGCCCACCCTTGTGCGCTCTCTGTGCTCCCTTTTGTGCACTCTTTCTCCCCCCCTTGTGCATTCTCCTCGCTCTATGCTGTACAAATATGGCAGTGAAGTGACTGAATCACGCCACTATTATCTTTGCATATCTAGGTGTCCAAAGATGGTGGGCATGTGAGGAAGGGTGTCTGTGTGGAGTACATGACGCTCAAAGGCGCAGCTACTGAAGCCGCCGCCAACTTTGGATTGGCAGTGGTCAGTAACTGCACCTGCGCATGCTGTTCAGCAGGTGTCAGGCTGTGAGCTGCGGGGGCCGTGTGCATTGGCGATGTACTGCGGCAGGCTCCTGACATCGTTTCGGGTGGCGTCGGGGGCGGACCACTGCATCACCGCTGGTGGTAGTGTGCAACGGCCATTGCAGCCAGCAGGTGCCATATTTACTCTCCCATCACTTGCGTTTTCACATATGGCTCCTGCAGCGTGTGATATTCGAACAACATAACGCAGTAAGATGACATACGGGATGGTGCAAATACATATGTAGATTAGCTATCCCTCCTGGCTTCGTGTCATTAGCATGTTTGAGATTCACATCATGCAGATGCCAGTGAAGACTCTCATGTCTGGGTAGGTTCCCCATAATGCCCTGCAGATGTCAAATCATGTACAGTAGTATAGTACAGTTATTCCAGAGTCAAAACCTGTAACGAGCAGAATCTAGCAATCTAGCAGCCATTTTGTAGTGAGTCTGGATATTGAGAGGACATCATAGTTAAATCTTAGCCACAGATATGGGTACAGAAAGTGATAAAGCACTAAATAAAGTGTACAGATAGTGTGTGGCAGCACCACTCATACACTATTTGGTAAGGAATATATTATTGATTAGCACTATTACCATCCATTTACCCATTTCCAGATATGTGACGGTTACGTTGACATTACTAAGGCTGTAATTGTATTAAACAGCTTGAAATAAGTTCAATAGAATTGTAGGAGATCTGAGAATTTCATACACGTCTTTTCAGGACAGTCGGAGACTTCGCATTACAGTACTTTAGATTTGCGGCAAATTGAATTTTTGGGAAAAGATTCAGTGAAGCCGACGAATTTGTAATTAAAAAATGTGTTCATCTCTTTTGACAGCTTCTGTATGGCACCATGAAATATGCTGATTGTATTGTTTATTGGACAATGGTAATAAATATCTGGGTAGGTGAATCATCCTGGGGAAGACATTTCCATAAAGCTGGAAAATGTGTGGATTGTTACTGTAGCCACATTACAGGCATCTTCTACTGTATATCTGTCTCATGAAGAATAATGACAGCAATAACTACAAATACACATGCTATATGGGAAACTGCAGTCCCTAAACAGTTACTAAGTGGGTCTGGTTTTATTGCGGCATTAATAAATTCAACTTCAATTGAAAGAACAGTCAATTAGCTGCTCGTTCCCCATAGAGCCGTTACAGCCATGCTTCCTTCAGCGAATCACCTTATTTTTTCCATCAAGCCTGTTTATTTTCTTTCATCACATGTTTCCCTGGGCTATGTCAGTACTGGACTACACACATAGACAGCACTTCCCTGTCTCACCAAATGGAGAAAAAAGAGATAAAGTGTAGATATGAGACCACCTGCTAATAGTATCAGTACATCACCATTTCATTGTCGCTGGGTAGTTGGCACTTTAAACTCCTTTCATTGGTTATACTAGAATGTCATGTAAGGTAAAGTAATGTGAAGCGATATGAATTAGCTGCGACACCATAATGACTGTCCACTCACAATGACTTATATGCAGTCTGTATGTTTCCTTCTGCTCTTCCATCATGAAAAATGCACAGCTTAGGCTGCTTTCACATTACGATTTTGTGAAATCTGATGCTGTCCGATATAAATCGGACAGCATTGGATCCGAATTTGCCCCCATGTATATCTATGGGGATCGGACCGATTCGGATGTGCGCTAAATGGCATCCGAATTGCGTCGGATCCGATTTTGGCCGATTTCTTTCCGGTGCAAAAATCTGAGACTGCTCCGATTTTGGTTCCTGAAAAAAATCGGAGAGAATAGGATCAGAAGCAAGTCGGATGGCAATTATGCCAAATCCGATCTGAACCGATGACTTTAACATGGGGCCCTATGGAGCAGGGTCCGAGGAAACATCTGATGTATCCTCGGACCCGATTTTATTGTACTGAGCATGCTCAGTACATGCTCAGTACACTAAAACTATTGTGTGCCGCCTAATTTAACTTCCGCAATGTATATACATACATTGCGGAAGTTAAATATAACTATAATCAAGTTTTTAAAATAAAAAATCTTTATTCTCACCTGCCAGCGCTCCCCCGCCATCTCCATCTGCAGCCGCTCTGTAACAGGACCTGTGATGATGTCACAACCTGATCAGCTGATCGGGTCACATGAGCGGTTACCGCGGTAACCGCTCATGTAACCTGATGACACTTCTGACATCATCGTAGCTCCTGTACACCCGATCGGGAGCTCTGTGGAGACGGCGAGATAGCGCTGGCAGGTGAGAATAAAGATTTGTTATGTTGGAATGACAGGAGGAGCTGGGAGAATAGGACAGGAGACGGGAGAACAGCGGGACAGCAGGGGGACAGTAGGGGGACAGCAGGGGGACACTAGGGCAAAACAGGGGGACAGCAGGGGGAAAACAGGGGGACAGCAGGGGACAACAGGGGGGCAGCAAGATGACAGGAGGCAGAGAGGAGAGGAAGCTAGGTGACAGACCAAACTGATCCTGCTAAATGTCGGAATCGGATGCCTATTTGGCATCCGATTGCAGGGATCAGTTTGGATCCGATGCTGTCCGATGAAGATCGGACAGCATCAGATTTAACAAAATCGTAATGTGAAACCAGCCTTAGTTGCAGAACTTCATGCATTCAGGGGCATCTCAATGAATTAGATTATCATCAAAAAGTTAGTTTATTTCAGTAATTCAATACATAAAGTTAAACACATATTATATAGAGTCATGACCAGCAAAGTGATTTATTTCAAGTGTTTATTTCTGTAAATGTTGATGATTATGGCTTACAGCCAATGAAAACCCAATTGTCATTATCTCAGAAATTTAAAGTAGGGAGCATGAAGCGTCTGAGAGATAAAATATGACCTAAATACAGGGTGGGCCATTTATATGGATACACCTAAACAAAATATGAATGGTTGGTGATATCAACTTCCTGTTTGTGGCACATTAGTATATGGGAGGGAGAAAACTTTTCCAGATGGGTGGAGACCATGTGGCCATTTTGAAGTTGGCGATTTTGGATCCAACTTTATTTTTTTTAATGGGAAGAGGGTCATGTGACACATCAAACATATTGTGAATTTCATAAGAAAAACAATGGTGTGCTTGGTTTTAACGTAACTTTATTCTTTCATTAGTTAATTACAGGTTTATTATCAGTTATAAAATGTTGTTCAGAGTGCTGCCCATTGTGTTGGACTGTCAATGCAACCCTCTTCTCCCACTCTTGACACACTGATAGCAACACCACAGAAGAAATGCTACCACAGGCTTCCAGTATCCATTGTTTCAGATGCGGCACATCTCGTATCTTCGCAGCATAGACAATTGCCTTCAGATGAGGGATGAGGAAAACTTTTTTGTGAATTGTGAAGTTAACAAACCAAACCACCGCTATTGGTCTGATACTAACCCACAGAGGATAGATCCCTTCAACTCTTGGAACATAAAAATTGATGGTATGGTGTTGTATATGGGGTACAAAGATAGTGGGGCCATTCTCCATCAATGGAAACCTCAATGCCACTGGATATCTGAATCATGTAACAATGAACACATGACTTGCACAGACTCCTCCCAACCTCCAGCAATGATGACGTTGAACAGTTCTTGTGCACTTCAAGACACACCACTTGACAAAGCGTTAGTGAAACATACGTTTGAGTAGGGGTCACCACAGGTCAGGAGACAAGGGAACAGTGTGGATCTGGAATCTGTCAACTTAGACATGTGGGTGAGTATAATGGAGAGGAGTGAATGGTGCACTTCCATGTGGATATCTCTGTCATCCCATATCTAAGAGTGTGCTGGTATATTACCATGTGAAATAAACAATTTTATTCCATGCGTAGCCCAGGTGTTACAGCCTGATTGTGGTACCATCCTTTGAATTTTTCACCAAGTACTTTTTTGTATTGTCCTTATGTGTATGAGCTTTTAATCATTTAATAAAGTTATAAGTTAATGTGAAAACCAAATCCAGAGTGGATGCCACTTATTTCTATAAGTAATTGGAGTGTTTCTTATATAGTCCCCACAAAAATCTCCTGGTATGTAGGTGGACTAGTCATGAGTTAATCATGAGGCTGACATATATATGGTGGAGTTTGTGTTGTTTGAACAAATGATTAAGTGTTCAAGCTAATGCTTGCTTAGTACAGCAAGTTCCAGCCGGAATCTTTGCTCTAGTGGCTAAGCTGGCTAAAAAGTGGAGTGTAAAGTCATGACTGAAGACTGCAGGAGTCTGTCATGGACAAAAACCTTCCAACGCGTTTAGAAAGTAATCCAAACTTTCTTCATCAGAGAACAGGGCCGTTGAAATAAATTACTGCAATCAATTGCTTTCAATAACCATCAACAAACTTCTTACACATTTTAACTGGAATTTTGGACCACTCCTCTCTTGCAAAATGCTCTAGGTCCCTCATATTTGAAGGGTGCCTTCTTGTAATAGCAATTTTAATATCTCTCCATAGGTGTTCAATGAAATTTGGATCTGGTCTCATTGTAGTTCACTTCAGAACTCTCCAGCACTTTCTCTCCATCCATTTAGTTGTGCTTCTTGAATTAAATATGAGGTCAGTCCTGCTGGAATAGACTGCTGCTGGAGTCAGTGCTTCAAGAGCCACCACACACTAACGTATCCAGGACATGAGATACAACTTTCGCACTGATTGTGTCAGGCCACTAATGACCAATATACAATGCAAGAAGCGTCTTACCTGGGCCAAGGAGAACAAGAACTGGACTGTTGCACAGTGGACCAAGGTGTTATTTTCATATGAAAGTAAATTTTGCATTTCATTTGGAAATCAAGGTCCCAGAGTCTGGAGGAAGAGTGGAGAGGCCACAATCCAAGCAGTTTAAGGTCTAGTGTGAAGTTTCCACAATCAGTGATGGTTTGAGGAGCCATGTCATCTGCTGGTGTAGGTCTACTGTGTTTTATCAAGACCAAAGTCAGCGCTGCCACTTACCAGGAGATTTTAGAGCCCTTCATGCTTCCCTCTGCTGACAAGCTTTTCGGATATGGAGATTTCATTTACTTGCAAGACTTGGCACCTGTCCACACTGCCAAAAGTACCAATACCTGGTTTAATAACCACAATTACACTGTGCTTAATTGGCCAGGAAACTCGCCTGACTTAAACCTCATAGAGAATGTATTGTCAAGAGGAAGATGAGAGACAACAAACCCAACAATTCAGACGAGCTGAAGGCTGCTATCAAAGCAATCTGGGCTTCCATAACACCTCAGCAGTGCCACAGGCTGATCGCCTCCATGCCACATTGCGTTAATGCAGTAATTCATGCAAAAGGAGCCCAGACCAAGTATTGAGTGCATTTACTGTACATACTTTTCAGTAGGCCAACATTTATAAGTTAAATATCATTATTTCAGTTGATCTTATATAATATTCTTATTTTCTGAGATAATGAATTTTGGGTTTTCATTGGCTATAAGCCAAAATCATCAACATTAACAGCAATAAACACTTGAAAAATATCACACTGTTTGTAATGACTCTATATAATACATGCGTTTCACTTTATGTATTGAATTACTGAAATAAGTTAACTTTTTGATCATATTCCAATTTATTGCGATACACTTGTGTAGTTTGGCAAACTGCAGTCTAGCTTTTTTATGTCTCTGTATCAGCAGTAGAGTCTTTCTAGGTACCCTGCCAGAGTGTTTCATTTAATTTAATTTAATGCTGACAGATAGTTTGCACTGAGAGTAAAGCCCTTTGAGCCTGCAGCACAGCTTAAATTTCTTTGGAACTTGATTGGGGCTGTTTATCTACCATCTGCATTAACCTGCTGTGATGAACCACATCTTGTATCCCCACCTGACGTCTCCAATATTGTTGTTGTCACGTGATATGTTACCGTCACTTCTACCAATACGTGATGATCTGCACCCCCTGGGGGTACATAAGGTCAGCTTTGTACAGTTTTACACTGACTCTCCCTATCCACATGGGCACAGAGGGACACGGGGAGTTAGAGAGAGTTATTCACGCAACCTCCGGAATAACACAACACTCACTCACAACCCAGTGAAACATTGTCCTATCAGCCCAGCAGAGCTGCCACTAGTTCCTTGTTAAATATAAGACTGGTCCGTTACTGGAATATATTGGGCCAAAAATCAGCAACGGTAGCATATAATATTAAACTGATAACACGGTTGTGGGAATTTGTGGATCAAGATAAGAGAGCAATAGATTCAATTATATATTTAATCGCCATTAAGGTACACCAGATGAAAAAGTCTATTTACATGTATTTATTTATATATGATAGATATATAGATATGATATTCAGATTAGCAAAAAACAGGTAGGCGTACAAGACCTATATGCAGACATACATAAGTCAATTACCAGTTACTAGTTTGCAGGCAGCCACAGGGAAGGTGCTGTGGAGCCAGCAGCTTCTGGTTACTTCCAACACGTGGCATGATGCGACCTCCCTGGCAGTGAACAACTAAGAAATATGGTGGGTACCTTTTATGCCTTCACTTGACCAAACCATTGATGACCTCATGTGGGGGCTGTCTGTGGGATAGGCTTAGAGTTACAGAGAATTATGAAATCTTTCTAGAGCAATTTCAAGGTCGCCAAAGGTCCCATAACTGTACAAGGCATGACAATGGTACAAATCACATTACTGTATGAGGTATGCAAATTGTCACTTCAGCGAGAAAGTAACGTACTCTAATGCCACCTAATAAAGGTATCAATCCTAAAAGTCATAGTTGACTCTTTAACAAGCCTTTTAACATGATTTAGGATTTGTGCCAGATCAGAACCCCAAACTGCAGACACTGCGTTTCGGGTGATTGCTCCTCAGATGAGCTGCAGAAGATGACGGGTGGCCAGCATGTAAACGTAAAATGAAATGATCTCAGTGATGCTTTCGCGGAGTGGGAACTGGCGCCAAGATAGTTTTTTTTATTTGTTTTTGCAGATCTCATAATGTTTTAATTTGTGTGGAACAGCCAATTTCAGGAAATTTGACTCGATCATCTGCGGATTGATCCGTTCATCTCTGAAAGTCTTGAAAGAAAGATGATTAGTCTGCTCATATTTCATCATTGTAATTTGTAGGTAATGTCAGTAATGTACAAATGAGTTGTGTATGTAAACCTATCTATGGGATAGCTGCGTGGTTAGTGATTTTTTTACATGTATTTCTGTACACCCCAAAGTAAATAATGCAGTTGATTAAAATACAAATTGGATTTAAAAAGACTTTGATTAACATCTGGAATTCAATAATATTCACTTTTTTCAGATTTTTGTAGCCAGTTACAGGAACAGACACAAGTTAATCACACATACAGTATTGATTACTGGAAACAAATAATTGGTTTGTATTAGCAAGGTATTAGTATTTCCCTTTGTGAAGCATAATTGCCAAAAGTTACTCCAGGTCTACTTCCTACCAATTATTAGAATTTATAACATCTTTCCTCACAATAAATGTTTGTCAGGTGAAGCAGGACATATTGGTATGTACAGTATTTGTAGCTCACAGTTACAATTTATGAATTTTGAGATACTTCTCATGATCTCCTAATGAGATGTTCTTATACGTAACATTAAATCACAGCTGGATACATAATGTATTAAACAAAACTATCTTCCTCCACTGCAATGTACGGACTGGCCGTGTGTCTCCAGACCAAAACTTAGTCAAACATATTCCTATGAGGCTATGGAGAGGCAGATGTGCTGCCTGATTATACATCACAGTCCAATGACAAATATGTGAGGCTGGCCTCAGAGGCAGGATTCCTTGTAAGGGCATGTGCACACGTTGTGTATTTAGTGAGTTTTCTACCTCAGTATTTGTAAACCAAAACCAGAAGTGGAATAGTTGGAGGAAAAGGGTAATAGAGACACATGCTCCACTTCTACATTTTATACCCACCACTGGTTTTGGCTATGACTCGCCCCAGCGGGAACCGTGGAGTACTCGGAACAGGGCCCTCTCAACGTCGTCGGGGCTGAAGGATGTCACGGTGGCGTGACCCAGTTCGTGGTCCCCTCGTTGGGCGGTCAGTTAAACAGGCGGGATTTTGAAAAAGGAATAAAAATATATAAATAAAATAAAAGAGTTTTGTGTTGTGACGCCACCCATAGAAGGCGGCCAGTGGGGCCACTGCTGCAGTGGGGACCTCTGGGGATGATGGGGGTAGCAACTGTGATGGTTTGGCTTTCCACGGGAAGAGTGGGTCCCCAGAGCAACCATATAGTCTATGGAGGTCATGGGATCGTTGGAGATGCAGGACTTAGTGTACGAAAAAACCGACAGACACAGGAGTGACTTTATCTTTACTGAAGAAAGCAGCAGGTTTGTCCAGGGTTCTGTCCACCAGCTGTGTTAAGGGGTCCGGAGCCTGGAAGCAAGTTGAGATTCTCCAAAACCAGCGAGTTCTGAGGCCTCCCTACTGCACTACTCCCTGTGGGCCCTGACTGCTTGAAGTGATGCTATGATCCTCTCCTCTCTTGTTCTGTCCTGGCCATCTGACAGGTAGCTTGAGCTCTTTTTATGTTACTGTCTTCTGACTGTGTCTCCCTGTGCTCTTTGGTGCGGCTGTGTCTCCTGGCCTTTTGGTGGGCGATCAACTTGGAATCACCTGCCCTCCGGTGTTGGTGGCTGGACATAAGGTCTCACACGACCTCCGTTCCTGCACTCGGTGCTGGGGCGAGCTTACACTACTCCACTCCCCACACCTACTCCTCCACTTCCTTAGACCCTCACCTACGGGTCCCTCACACTGGCTAGTCAGTTTCCTTGGACAGGCCTGGCACAGCTTCTGACCGAAGGATGTCTTCAACAGTCATCCTAGGAACTGAACTTCCTAACCCCGCCCCCAAACCAGAATTTATAGGGGACCTGCCCTGAACTCGAGCTGTAGAGCTCCCCCTTCTGGCCTGGAGTTGGGAACGTATTGTTTGTGTGTAATTCACCTGGTGTGGGTACCTTTCCTTGCTTCCAAGCACAGTATTGTGGCAACCAGACCCTGGGCGCCACAGCTACAAATTCTGTGGTAAAAAAAACTCACCAAATGGTTGATGTGTGCATGTGGCCTAACGGCAGGTTTCTCCGCTTTGAAGCTTTAAAGTTGATAGCAGGTGTGCCAGATAAAGACAAATTATTAACACATTGCTAGTCAGAACCTAAAAGGTAACCTGTCAGGTTGTTTATGCCCTCCAGCTATAGCAAATAGTCAATCCACATATAGAAAAAAGAGAAGCGGCACTCACTCGTTTAGATGCCAAAATCCTTTATTTCGTCTTGCTCATATTAGCATAGACAAATCAGGCGGGGAGAGGAAGTGGGGTTCGGCGGACGACGGCTCGCCGTTTCACAGCTCTTGCCTCTTCAACGGGTCCATCTAAACGGGTGAGTGCCGCTTTTCTTTTTTCTATATGCTAAAATATTTTAAGTATTAAGCGCATGCCATTAAAATCAGCTATTAACGGCAGTCTGACCCTAGCCTATGCATCTGCATTTGGCACGCGGATTCTGCAGCAGCTGTTTGAGGCTTTTTATCATTGGTTACGTTGCACAATCACATGAAGTGAGCAATGCACCCTGATTTTACCTAATCCTAAGGCTGGATTCACACTGCAGTTTTTTCCCTGATCAGGTTCCATCCGGTATGTGTGTCAAAACCAGGAGTGTCTCCAAAACTCAGAACAGGTGTCAATCTTTCAATTATAGTTTTTCTCTGCAAGTTCCTCTCCTGGTTTTGGCACACAAACGTTTACATGCTGTGCATTTTTGAGCGCTTTTTCACGCGCGCTTTTCAAAAATGCACAATGTGCCTTTGTGTCTGCCGGCAAAGTGAATGTGAAATTCACTGTTTACAATCAACCTTGCGTGCAGCAGCCACCACAGCCTCCCAGACACTGTTCTGAGAGGTGTACTGTTTTCCCTCCCTGTAGATTTCACATTTTAGCAGTGATCACAGGTTCTCTATGGGGTTCAGATCAGGTGAACAAGGGGGCCATGTCATTATTTTTTCTTCTTTTAGACCTTCACTGGCCAGCCATGCTGTGGAGTAGTTGAGTGCATGTTATGGAGCATTGTCCAGCATGAAAATCATATTTTTCTTGAACAATACCGACTTCTTCCTGTACCACTGCTTGAAGAAGTTGTCTTTTTTTTAGAAACTGGCAGTAGGTACGGGAGTTGAGCTTCACTCCATCCTCAACCCAAAAAGGTCCCACAAGTTCATCTTTGATGATAGCAGCCCATACCAGTACCCCACCTCCACCTTGTTGGCATCTGAGTTGGAGTGGAGCTCTCTGTCCTTTACTGATCCAGCCTCTGGCACATCCATCTGGCCTATCAAGAGTCACTCTCATTTCATCAGTCCATAAAACCTTTGAAAAATCATTTTCTTGGCCCAGTCTTGATGTTTTATCTTATGTTTCTTGTTTAAAGGTGGTTAATTTTCAGCCTTCCTTACCTTGGTCATGTTCCTGAGTATGGCACACCTTGTGCTCTTTGATACTCTAGTAATGTTGCAGCTCTGAAATATTGCAAAACTAGGGGCAAATGGCATCTTGGCAGCTTCATGCTTGATTTTCCTCAACTCATGGGCAGTTGTTTTTGCTCCCTTTTTGCCCAACATGCTTCTTGCGACCCTGTTGAATATTTGCCATGAGACGCTTGATTGTTCGGTGACCATGCTTCAAAAGTTTGGCAGTTTCAAGACTGCTGCATCCCTCTGCAAGACATCTCACAATTTTGGACTTTTCAGAGCCTGTCAAATCTCTCTTCTGACCCATTTTGCCAAAGGAAAGGAAGTTGCCTAATCATTAAGCACAACTTATATAGGGTGCTGATGTCATTAGACCACACCCCTCCTCATTACAGAGATGCACATCACCTGATTTACTTAATTGGCAGTTGCCTCTCAAGCCTATACAGCTTGGAGTAGCACAACATGTATAAAAGTATCATGTGATCAAAATACTCATTTGCCTAACAATTCTTCACACAGTGTACACTGTGAAACCCTAATTAAACTAAGGCAAATGTGTGAAAAATAATAAAGAATGAATACTTACCTCTCCACCGGGTGTTCTGGTTATCGGGAGCCGAGAGAGAGGTACACAGGTACTGTCCTTCCAGGACTGTCACTGCTGATTGACTGTCGCAGTCATGTGATATGCGTGTCATAGCGCATCTTGCCAGGTGCTGGAAGGTTGATACCTGTGGATCTTCCGGCTCCCGGAACACCCGCGGATGGTAAGTATTCAATTTTCATTATTTTTAACACATTTGCCTTTTTTAAATTGGGTTTCGTAGTGAATATTAATACACTACGAAACCCAAAAGGGGCTGTCACACATGACAATCCTCCCTTGTGTGACATCACTTCTACCAAGCGTTTTTTTGGGCAGAAGTGCATCCGTAAAAAAAATGCGGTGTGTGAATGCACTGTGTTTTTTTACAGGGCTTTTTTGCCTTTTTTTGAGTGGGTGCAAAACGCTGCAAAAAGCGCCCGCGCAAAAAAGTCAAAAAAAACGCAGTGTGTGAACATAGCCTTACTCAAGTAAAACCCTCCATTATATCTTCAGTATTCCTTCTGATGTTTTAAATATAGCTGGTTTTGTTTGATACTTCCGGTATTTGGTATGTGCAGATTACATACATTGTTTATGCTTTTCCAACAAACGCATTAAAAACACATTTATTTGCATTCTTTCTGCATCTAATGCATCTAAAACAAACACATAAAGCTCAGTGTACCTGCAAGGGAAAAGGAAGCACACACCGCAGGTCAGAATACGCAAAGTAAAAACGAAGACATTTCTATAAATCTCATCCACTTTGCTGGAACTAAACAATACAGTTGTTTTTTTTACATATCAAAAATACAAAGCATTAAAAACCCATTGGTTCACACAGCTTTAGAGAGTTAAAAAAGACTTGTAGAGCAGAACTCATCCCATTCATATGAGAGATATTGTTAGATGACATGATTGTGCACTTGGAGCAGGGATTGGAATCCTGCTGCTCCTAAGTCTGCTCGCTGGGCGACGTATGAGACACGTTCCAGCCACAGTTGGAGCGCTAACCATCGCCCATTCTTGTGTGGTATTAGAGAAGTGTTCAGTCTTGCCATCCACTTCATATCTTTTCCCTCTCAACATAAACTTCAGCTGGTAGTCACTGCTGAACCAATGTATTTTTTATTTGTGTTAGATGAAGAAATCACACTTTATCTGAGTGAAATGAAACTACTGACGTGCAATGCCGAAGGTGAAATTGGAAATGAGAAACGATAACTAGTGGAATGGGGGTTTACAGTAAATGTGCTGCTGCCTCCTTCCATCCAGCAAATCAGTTTTTATGCATCTGTCGGCTCTCTAACTAATGCATTCAGATATCTTAATTTAAGAGGATTACAGCGTGGCAATAACTTGAATATATTTTATTTAGATATATATTGAATGTGAATGTTCTTGTCGGTCTTTTTTATTAGTACTTTAGTCACTGCGGCCGAAAAATTAAGATTTAAAGGTGTTGATCACATAAAACTGACATAACCCATCAGCTTATTGCAAGCTGTCACTGCAGATCCAAGCATGTCCTGCATAGTCATCCGGGAGAGTCAGACAGTCCATATTGCCTAAACTGTATGGGGGTACTGTAGAGGTCTTCCTAGCTTGTGAAATAATGGCATATAACTGGAATATGGCATCATTTAGTGTTTTTTATAGAAATCAGGAAGGAAGTAGGATGAAGTCATGCTGCCGTGGAAAAAATATGATCCGAAAGTACAAAGAAAGGTGATTTTTATTCATTGACACATTTATGCTTATAGCGTTTGCTTCAGATCCAGTTGAATAAAGTCCTGGTGGTGTCTCCTGGATAAATGTGAGTCCTGGGTATGATAACTTCACCTTGCTCGTTTTCTGATAAGTGGTGCTTGCGGTGGTACTCTGGGTAAAACCAGGGCACCCCGGCCGATGACTTCTCTGATGAAGAAAGTTAGCCAGTTATTTGAAACATGTTGGATTTCAGAGCATAGCAGGACATTGCAACTGTTAAGCTGTCTATTCTCAGTGGGTGATGTCACACGCACACCAGGTTGCCAGAGAAGTCACCGACCGGGCTTCCTTGTTTCACCTGGCACACCAAGCATCACTCATTAGAAAGCACACGTGTCATGGCAATAAATAGTTAATAACCTATATAACTCTTATAGAAGTCATTCAGAAATCTTCCAGTGTACTAACAGCATGTTATGTTTAAATCTTTGCTCCTCTTTCTCTGTATATCCTCCCCTCCTTTCAGAATTCCACTGTCTCAAGATTATGTAGCAGTGATGAAGCAGTTCTTATCAAGATATTCCCGGACTGACTGTACTAATCCAAGGCTAAAATGCTAACTAACACACACTATATGAATTTAATGTTTTTTCAGAATAAAATGTAGATTCAGCATAATATGATGCAATCACCTAGTAACACCGTTAATTAATAAAACTGCTAACCCCTCCTAAAATAAAGGTCTTTGTCATTAAGCTCTACTTTGACTTGTTGTCAGTATGGTTCTTACGGTGGCGTGCACATACTCAGACAAAGCATCCAATTTGGTGGCAGACAATTAAGAGGACAGCCCACCCGAAAGGTGTGGAGGGCAACCATTACACACGGGGTGTACTATAACCAGGACTCACGTTTATTCGGGAGACACCACCAGTTCGTTATTTAACTGGATCTAAAGCAGACCATAAAATCAGCACATAAGGAGTAAATACTCTCAGAAATGTGTAGACGAATAAAATCACATTTCTTTGTTACTTTTGGGTCGTATTTTTTTGCAGTACAGTTTCATTCTACTTCCTTCCCGATTTGTATCCACCATTCCAGGCATGCTGCGGCAGCCATACTTATGCTTGTAATTGTAGTTTTGGCTTCTCATAACTACCCCAGGTGAGCCTTTTATCCTTCATTCGGACCTCTTTCCTCTCTAGATAATACCCTATCTCTGCACCTCATATTTTTAAACATACTTTCTGAAAACCTTATGATTTTTCTATGGGATCCCCCTTATTGTAATCAATGAGAAACCAGCGTTGGAGTAAATTCTGCGAACCTCTACAATTTTTCACATCAATGATCCTAACAGTCTGACATTCACTTGAATGGCTATGACTATTATGGAGCTTTTTCTGGACATGCAGTTGGACATCTGTGGGGTAAATTTTTTTCTTTTACTTAAATCCATGTGTTTTGGTATACATATATTTTTTCTATTGAGTTTCTTTTAAAAATGTGGCTTTTGTAATCACTTGCACTTGGCTTGATGTGAGCGCCTTCTGTTGGCTTATAATGACTTTTAATGTTTATAATGCTTTTATCTGTCTTTTTCTGAGCTAATCTGGGCTGATTTAGGTCCACGTGTGTATTCAGCTCTCCTTTGATGTTGTTTGTGGTCATAAATTAATTGAGAAAAGTTCAGTTAAAGACGGACTACAAAGTTATAAACTCCACGACGGTTTTAAAATGCCAATTTAAAGGTATATATAGGAGAAATAGGTCTCATAGAATATATTTTTGCCTTGACATTAATACCATTGTTGGCTTTGGAGGCAAAACAAAATTAACGATATGTAAGGCTGTATTTATATTGTTGGTGGGCTTTGATTTTATATTGCTTTTTGAAGGTCCAAATATCATGGGTTGCTGTGATGTTCTTGCTATAAAAGAAAAAATAGTTATCTGACAACCCAGTAGAAATCATTTATATCCATCCAAAGTACTGATATCTCCAATAAAGGGTAAGTGCCATCAAAAAATACCCTGATGATATTGATGAAGGTTTTCTTTTTTTTCTTGGTAATGTTTTACTTCAACATATCACAGTTTTTATTAAAAAATAAAATATGAAAATTTAGCGATTTTCACCCTGACCGCTATGGCCCAGCTCACATCTACGCTCCAGTGCGTTTGGCAGTATTGTGCTAGCGCAGTGCAAGCGCATCGGAGCGCAAATGAAGCACATCGCGCTAATGCCGCCATTACCTTGTATGGATGAGCACAGGCAGACGGAACCCGGAAGCGCAAGTGTGAAAGCGGCTGTGTCGCAGCACATGCACTAGTCCGGACGCACCGGAAACGCGCCATGCAATGTTTCCGGTGCGTTCGGTCTAGCTCATGCGCTGTGACACAGCCGCTTTCACACTTGTGCTTCCAAATTCTGTCTGCCAGTGCTCACCCATACAGAGTAATGGCAGCGTTAGCGCGATATGCTTCATTTGCGCTCCGATGCGTCTGGCTGCGCTTGCACTGCGCTAACACCTGCGCTAATGCAATGCTGCCAAATGCACTGAAGTGAAGATGTGAAAGGGCCCTATGACTTTCTTAAGGCATGTTTACATGACAACTTTTTGCAGCATTTTTCTACATGTTGATGCCATGAAAAATGCAGCATTTTACAGTGTCAGCAAAGTGAATGATATTTCTTAAGTTACATGCACATGTTGCTTATTTCTAGATTTGAAGCAGTTTAATATCTGTCATGTGTCAATTCTTTCTGTTTTTTTGCAATGTATTTCATTCATTCTGATGAATGAGAAAAAGAAAAAAAAATTAAAACGTGCATACAAATGCAGCAAAACTATGTATTTTTTATGCATTTTTCCTGCCAACAGAAAAATGTCTGGAAGATCTTATAGAATGTAAGATTGTATGGTCAGTGAGGTGCTCTCTCTCCTATAGAGTGTAAGCTCTTATGGTCTGGGGAGTCCTGTCTCCTATAGAGTGTAAGGTCTTATGGTCTGGGGAGTCCTCTCTCCTATAGTGTAAGCTCTTATGTTCTGTGGGGTCCTTCATCTCTCTACTATTGAGCGTAAGTTCTTATGATCAGCAAGGTCCTTTCTATCCTATAGATTGTAAGCTCTCATGGTCTGTGGAGTCATCTCTCTCTCTTGTAGAGTGTAAGCTCTTATAGTCTGCAGTGTTCTCTCTATCTACTATAGAGTAGAAGTTCTTATGTTTAGCAGGGTTTTCTATACTTGCTATGGAGTGTAAGCTATTATGGTTTGTGAGTTCCTCTTTCACTCCTGTAGAGTGTTAGCTCTTATGGTCTGTGGGGTCCTCTCTCTCTCCTGTAGAGTGTGAATTCTAATGGTCAGCAATGTCCTCTCTTTCTTTCTTATAAAGTGTAAGCTCTTATAGTCTGTGGGGTCCTCTTTCTCATATAGAGTGTGAGCTCTTATGGTCAGTGAGGTCCTTTCTCTCTGCTGTAAAGTGTAAACTCTTATGATCAGTGAGATTTTCTCTTTCTCCTCTCCCACACATGTATTTTCTGAAAGATTACAAGCTTTTCAGTATTGGTATTCTTAGGCCCCTTTCACATCAGCGTTTTTTGCTGAATATGGCAGATCCGGCAGATTTATCACATCTGCCGCCTAACGGCCGGACTTACGGCATACTTGCGCCAAGCCCCATGCATTGTCTATGGGGTTTGCGGTCGGGTGCAGCAAGTGCGGTTTTGCTGGATGCGGCAGATCTGGTACTTGTGATGGTGAAAAAAAAAACGCCACTAACCGCGTTTTTTTTCGCGGCTGCAACTGCCGGATATGCCGGATTGTGGCAAAACCACAATTGATGCACTTGCCGCAAGCCCCATAGAGAATGAATGGGGTCTTGGCACAAGTGTACCACAAGTTGGCTGTTAGGCAGCAGATGCGGCAGATACGGTAAATCTGCCAGATCTGCCGGATCCGGACAGAACCGCTGATGTGAAAGAGGCCTTACAAATCTATTTACCACAACACAAATTTTTTGAGAAAATTGTTCAAAGAATTTTAAAATGATTCACTGAAGATTGGATAGAGGGCAACAAAGTACAAGGCACATTGCAAATTAATGATTCCTCAATGTCAGCACATTACAATACCATACAATGCATTATACATTTTCTAATACAAAGCGCTGAAGAAATTCTGATACAATGTAACATATCCATTGCCACTCAAAAAAAGCAGAAGAAATAAAACGGGCATCAGGATACCACAAATGAATCTAAAATAGCCTCAGTGGGCACTGTGAAAATTGCTAATCTATTAATCATTTGTTTAAATAAAGATCATGATTAGCGATGGGCAAACCAACCGATGTTCATGGTCGGCAGACACGGCCAAACGTTTTCTAAAGTCTGACTGGACTTGACCCAAATTTGAGTCTAAACCCCCAACTTGGGCTTTAAAGTTATGAAATAGTGGCTGGGGGGCTGTAAAAAGAAAGAAAACATTGATTAAACATCAGCTCATATTTACTGTGTCCGCCTGTTGTACTTGCAGGCCGCTCATTAACTTCTGCATTATTCACTGGTGAGGGGCGCAACAAACAATGACAGACATTGTCACAGAGAGTGGGCATCTGTTGGCATAACCTGGAAACAACCCATACATTTTAGCAACTACGTGATAGATGCTAAAATGTATGGCCTGTTTCCATGTTACTCCAACAGCCAATCACAGATGCCCGCATCTGTGATTCTGTAAAATATAAAAGGGAGGGGGACAAGAGGCGCAATAGTGCCCTATCACTAGTGACACTAGTGTAGTGTGGTGGTGCTATGGAGCCGCTCACCTGGTCCAGTTGTGATCCCCACAACTGGTTTGAAGGCGTTTCGGAATCAATGTTCCAAGCTGCTGCAGGACCTCCACCTACCACTGGATAGTGGTATGATCCAAGAAAAATGATGGGAGTGATGGTGTGCCACGGTCCGCGCTGCTCTGGGTTCAGAATAACTCACCAAAGAGCCAATCAGCTTTTCATCCTCTTTATTCCTCCTACGCGTTTCAGCGCCACACCCGGCGCCTTCCCGGATATCCCTGAGGAAGGTGCCGGGTGTGGCGCTGAAACGCGTAGGAGGAATAAAGAGGATGAAAAGCTGATTGGCTCTTTGGTGAGTTATTCTGAACCCAGAGCAGCGCGGACCGTGGCACACCATCACTCCCATCATTTTTCTCGCATCTGTGATTGACTGTTGCGCCCCTCACCAGTGATCAATGCAGATTTTAATGAGCGGCCCCAAAGTACTAGCGGGCAGACGACGGTAAGTATGAGTTGATGTTTAATCACTATTTTGTATATTTTTGCAGCTCCCTTAACTGTAACATGGACTTCTCAGTGAAGTCTGCATTCAGAGTCTGTGCCCTAACACAAGGCGTTTGGTACAGACCCCGAACTTTACATTTCGGGATTGCCCATCCCTAGTTGTGACATGAAAAAAGCAGTTCTTGCAGACCATACAACAAAGATAAATTTGGGAATGAAAATCACTAAGTTAACTATATCATAAAAATGAGCAAAGCAATCCTTGAGCAGATCAGTATAACCGTATGTGTGACCTGTGAAGGTGCTCAGGGGCTCTCTACCATCTTCATATTAACATCCTGTGGTTTAGGAATGAGATAACAAATTTCATGGCAGAATTACAAAGGGTTTGTTAGGTTCAATAGGAGTTATTCCAATTCTATGGTGGCCGCGCTCCCCGTGGTAAAAGGGCACCAGAGAGTTACATTGGTAACGCGCTTAGATTGGCGCCGCATGTTTGTTTCTTTATGTATACCCTACAGGGAATCACCTTACTTCATAGGGTTTGTTAGGGTATGTGCAATATTTATCTGTATTATAAATGAATATGAGTGTAAAGTCATTTTATTTTTCTTGACTTCTATCCAGATAAGTAGTTGGAATATTCTCATACATCGCTGATGAAATATTCTGTGTTAAAGGATAAAATACAACCTCTGATCCTATGTATCCTGAATGTCTCCTACTCCTCAGGTGCAAATGACGTTTTGGGGAAAGTACCTACATGTTCCCGCAGATAAATGGTCTTTATTATGTCCTGCTGTACAAGTTATATGGTTAAACTTCAAGCCAGAGAATAGAGAAACATGCAGGCGAGCAATTTTCAGTCTATTCACTCTCCCTATTTGAAGAATGATTAAATTAAATGCTGTGAGAGAAACGCACTTTCCCGGCTGTAATGAGGTTTAAAAATGATCCAAAATAGATAGAAAACATTTCTCTTCCTCTCTTCTTTTACTGTAAATTGTGCGGTCATTACATTGCCCTGAAAACTAAATGTCTAATGCACAGAATATTGAATGTGTTGACAAGGTACAAGATTTATCAAGCAATGCTTTTAAAGGGCTTACAATATATTAACACCAGCTGCGCTCAATCATGCTATTTGACCACAAAGCCACTGGCCTGATTTAACACCATATATTGGGTTATTAAAGCTGTGCTAAGCCTTTTAACACTTCCAGTGCCACATACTGACCTTTCTTTGAGACATGATTCTTGGGAAGTCTTATTTTAAAATATAGCAAGGTATCCATCGATGCTGATACATTTATTTTACCAATAAACAGCTATATTGTGGGAAATAGAAAGTACAATATACAGATATAGAAACAGTAAGTATGATTAGCAATGTAAACAATTTTCACGATTAGAAGAATTTCACAAACTATTCTCATAACCACAATTAAAATAGGAAAAAAAAAAGGAAAAAAAGCATAAGATTGTAAGAATCTGAGATGCTTTGCGGGACATCCTTCTGGATTATAGTTGGAGAGTATGTTTGGGATTAATAAATTGTAAAATGATGGTTGTCTGTGTGTTTAAAAAAACACTTAAAAAAGGATTTCTCTCTATGTGCATTTTTAACCATTTACTTATATGATTGGTAATGTAGGGGTCACATAGAGGCCTGACATCACCAATCTAGGGCTTGATGACAGGTGCCAATTCTCAGCTGTCATTAATCCCTTCTATTAACCCGATTTTCACCGCACCAAGGCAATTGAGAAGAGGTGAGTAAAGCGCTAAGAATTGGTGCTTTTAGTGAATGCACCAATTTCTGAGTCGGTTAGGGCCCTTTCACATCAGCGTTTTTTTCAAATCGCGGCAGATGCGGTGAAAAAACCACATCTGCCGCGATTACCGCATACGCTGACTTGCGCACGTTACGCGCGTTGCGGTAAACGCCATACAAGTATAGGCGGACTTGCGGCAGGTGTGCAAGTGCGGTTGGCACTTGCGGCAGTGCGGCGCGAAAAACCGCGTCAGCGCGGGTTTTTTTCGCGGCCGCACCTGCCTCAAGTGCAAAACCGCACTTGCCGCACCTGCCGCAAGTCCGCCTATACCTTGTATGGCGTTTACCGCAACCGCGCCGTAACCGTGCGCAAGTGCATCCTGTATGCGGTAATTGCGGCAGATGCGTTTTTTTCACCGCATCTGCCGCGATTTGAAAAAACGCTGATGTGAAAGCACCCTAACAGGTTGTTCTTCTCACCCTGGGGGGGCAATAACTATGTGCCTCGCCAGGGTGAGAAGAACAACCACCAGCCATGAGTTTTATCTTGACTGAATACAAAATGGGGGGAGAAAAAGTTGCTCGGTTGTTTAACTATTTACTTAAATAACTAAAAAAAATTCATGTGGGGTCCCTGTATTTGATATTCAGCCAAAATAAAGCACACAGCTGAGGTATAAATTGCTTTAGAAAGTCTTAAACATGTTATGCAACTCCCACAACTCATCCAATTCAGGACAACCAATGGCATTCCTTTTGTAGAAATCTTACTCCAGTTGGGATTGGAGTAATATCTCTTTTATAGCGTATGAAGGCACATGCCATTTTTCAGACACTAGTGATTGGTTAAGAGGATTGCACCTCTTTTAATGGATCAGGAACATTTGACTTACACTTATCACTCATCAAGACCATCATTAATATTACCACCTGATTGAGCGGGAAAAATGGTGAAACATTCCCTCGCGCTCAGACACACACAAATCTTCCATTCCATTGTTTTGGGTATTTTATTTTTATATCAGTCATTAACCCCTTCAAAAACGGTGATGTATATTTACATCAAAGGTCATGTCTCTTGCAAACTGAGCACATTGTGAAAATAGCAAATAAAAAAGCCAAAAAATAATCATGGAATTGTACTTTCTTTTGCAATTTTACTAGACTTAGATTTTTTTTCCCAATTTTCCAGTACACTATATGTATAATGAATGGTTTCATTCAAACGTTCAACTCGTCCAGCACAATACACACCCTCATACAGCTATATTATCAGAAAAATTCAAAAAGTCATGGCTCTTTGAAGAAGGAAATGAAAAAATGAAAGCACAAAAGCAGAAAATCACCAGGTGGTGAAGGAGTTAAAAATGACCTTATAATAAATGGTCTAGGTCAGGTTTGCGTGCATGTATACACATATATACATATTTCTGAGACTAGTATTTTTTTTTATTATTGCTTTGATGGTCCTGTCTGATGGCTTGTTTATTTCTGTATTACAACTTGTAGTTTTCTGAATGCATTTTGGCTACATATAACTTAAATCACTTTTTATTGCACTTTTCAGGGAGGTGTGGCTAACAAAAAACTGCACTTCTGGCAATACACGGGCCAAGACGGTATGTGATGCTCTGGGCTCTGTGTCCGGGGCTGTAGAGGCTGCAGGAGGCGGGGGGAGGCTGCTGTATGAGCGGCCCCGTCACGTGGGGCCGCTCATTATATATGCACTGCTTCCCCCTGTCAATCAGCGGCAGGGGGAAGCAGTTCATATATGCCCCCAAATGCTGGCACTCACCCCCCCTCCTGCTTATATTACCATCCCGGTCTTCTGTTCAGCGCCGCTCCTCGGTGCTCCGTTCTTCATCCTCCCGTCCAGCTACATCCGGGATCCCCGGCCGTCGCAGGCATATGACGTCATCGTGCGACAACCGGAGATCCAGGATGCAGCGAGGACGGAGCATGAAGAACGGAGCACCGAGGAGCGGCGCTGAGCAGAAGACCGGGATGGTAAGATAAGCAGGAGGGGGGGTGAGTGCCAGCATTTGGGGGCTGCTGGGTACCCCCAGGGGGCCGCTGTATACCCCCTGGGGGCCGCTGTATTACCCCTGGGGGCCGCTGTATTACCCCCTGGGGGCTGCTGTATTACCCCTGGGGGCCACTGTATAACCCCTGGGGGCAGCTGTATAACCCCTGGGGGGTGCTGTATAACCCCTGGGGGCTTCTGTATACCCCCAGGGCTGCTGTATATACTGCTGGGGCCTGTATACCACTGGGGCTGCTGTATATACCACTGGGGCTGCTATATATACCACTGGGGCTGCTGTATATCCCACTGGGGCTGCTGTATATACTGGTGGGGTCTGTATATACCACTGGGGAGGCTGCTGTATACCACTGGGGTTGCTGTATATACTACTGGGGCCTGTATATGCCACTGGGGAGGGTGCTGTATACTACCATTGGGGGGCTTGTATACCACACTGCTGGGGGCTGTATACCTGTGCTGGGGTCCACCCTCGGCTTATACACGAGTCAATAGGTTTTCCCAGGATTTGGGGGCAAAAGTAGGGGGATCGGCTTATACACGGGTCGGCTTATACACGAGTATATACGGTAAGTTGTTTTATGACAGAATTCTAAAGATTCCTCTAGCCTTATAAGCAATGCAGTCAATTATATAATTTGTAGATAAATTTGACTTGGTGTTGATCATACCAATTATATATGGTCATGTCAATGAAATAGGTGTGCCTGCTCTATCGGTTGCATTAGGATTGCCTTGTGATTGAATGTCTGCTTTTATCGAGTTGCTTTTATTGATCTGGGAACAAAGGAATGACAGACCGTCTTACATGTCTCTAATTTAACATGTAGTGTTGTCTTACAGTTCCTGATTAAAATTGATTGGGTATGCCACCATACAATATTTTTTTACATCCTTTGTAAATATAGCACATTTTTAGCAACCAAGCTAGTTGCAATCTCAACATTATTATATGTGATTTTAATAAGTGTTCATTACATTTTTAATTCCATCATCTAGGTACTAGTTATAGGAGGTACGAAGTCCACACAGATGAAATAATAATTGTAATTTTTGCCAAGACTGTCGGTCACCTTAATGTAACATGAGGCTTGACAGCCATCGCCTAATGGAACATATTGTGGAAAGTAGGTCCCATGGATGACAAGGTGCCATGATAATCGTGCATGCTTTTGTGGAAGTTGGCAATGGGCAGACAGGGATTTCATATTTATGGTAAACTTTAATCAAGATGACGATCAGGAATCTCTTCTGTTGGACCATTATATAGGAGGCAAGCTTTGGCTTTTTTGTACCTAAAGAACTTTCCTTAAATATCCATTGGTATGTAAATGATTATAGCTCTTTATATTAGTTATCTAATCTTAGAGTCATAATAATCATTCACATATTATCTGATATGGTGGAAAATGTTTTAAATGCAGCCAAGTCCAAAAAGTATATCTTGTACCTTTGGTTTCATAAATGTTTGCCCATCCTTCTCTATAGCTGTTCTAAAGGTAAAAATCCATAGCTGCATGAGGTGGACAATGACAACCAGACCATTGTACCTCTTATGGGGTTTGAACAGGATTATAAGGCCTTAGTCATCAAAATATCCATTTAGGGCTCATCTTTTATTTCACCAGAATATAAATGAATGAGGCTCATCACATCTTTTCTTGCAATGGAATACCTGATATACTCTACAAAGGATGGTGCTATATAACTGACTGTGTTATATGCAGAACAATAGGTACTCACATTTAAAAAAAATCACAAAAGCTGTGCCAACAACTTCATGATGCAAAAATTGGCATTTGGTGTTTGGATATGCAGAGGTGGAAATACCGTATGGTCAGTCGCATAAGGTTCTGCGAGTGTAGGATGGACATCTCAGTCAGCTGTTTTAATCATTCCTTTTTCTCTGACTCAAGACATAGGGGAGGAGGCCACTATGCAACCAGTGTGTACTGAGTAGATGACTTTATATACATACAAGTGTTTCCCAAATCCAGTCCTCCTTCCCACCAACAGGTCTTGTTTTCAGGATTTCTTTAGTATTGCACTGGTGAGAGAACCTGTAGCCATTTCTGATGTCTTGATAACTATTCAGTCATCTGTACACTACTAACTCTTGAAAACATAATCTGTTGGGGCTATGAGGGCTGGATTTGGAAAACATACAGTGTATATATCTATTATATACTTACCTATTTACATGTGTCATCATCTTCCATCGGGATGTCCACGAATACCACAATCCACTGCGCCACCCCAGAAGCCATGCCATATTAGCACATCAAAGTGATGGGTATGCTAATATGACGCAGGCTGGTAGTGCCACAACACAGACAATAGAAGCTGATGCTGCACATGCTGCCTGTAGACCCCCTACCTCCCACCGCACCCCTCCCACCACCTGCATACCCTTGCACACCTCCTGTCACCCCATCGATAAACTCCAAATTATCTAACAGAACAGGACCTTTGGTGATGTCAGAGTCATGTGATTAGTCACATGACGATCACATCACCGCAGCTCCTGTAGTCTTCAGTGCTTTCCAGCTATGGTACAAAGCCATCACAGCTGGGAAGGGGGGGCAGAGAGAGGGAGGGAGGCAGAGAGAGTGAAGGGGCAGGGTGGGCAAAGAGAGTGCAGGGTGGGCAAAAAGAGCACATGGGGATGGGTGGAAAAGAGAGCACAGTGTGGGCAAAGAGATCACAGGGAGGCAAAGAGAGTGCAGGAATGGGCAAAGAGAGTGTTGGGTGGGCACAAAAAGTGCATGCGGTAGGGTGCAGGATGGGCAAAGAGAGTGCAGGGTGGGCAAAAAGAGTGCTTCAGGCAGGGGAACACAGGGGCAGGGTGAAAAATTGAGTATAGGGTGGGCAAAGAGAGTGCAACGAGGAAATGACAGTGCAAGGGGGCAAAGAGAGCACAGGGTGGGCAAAAAAGTGAGGAGGTAGGGGGCAGGGTGGGCAAAGAGAGCTCAGGGCAAGGTGAGCAAAGAGAGTGCAGGCTAGAAAATAGAGTGCAGGGGGCAGGGAGGGCAAATAGAGTGCAGGGTAGGCAAAGAGAGTGCAGGGAGGGCAAAGAGTGTGCAGGGTAGCCAGGAGAGCAAATGGGGCAAAAAGGGTTCAGGGGGGGCAAAGAGCACAGGAGGCCACAGAACGTAGGGGGGCAAAGAGAGTGCAAGGTGGGCAAAATGTTCATGAGGAAGGGGGGCAAAGAGAGTACAGGGACAGTGAAAGCACAGGGGGGTAGTGAGATTTCAGGGGGCCAAAAAGAGAGGGCAGGGTGGGCAAAGACAGAGCAGAGTGGATAAAGAGTGCAGGGGGCAAATAGAGTGCGGGAGCAGGGGAGAAAAAAAAAGTGCAGAGGGGCAGAGAAAATGCAGAGAGACAAAGATAGCGCAGATTGGGCAAAGAGAGCACAGGGGTAGCAAAGAGCGCAAGGTGGCAAGGAGAGCACAGAGTGGCCAAAGAGTGCATTGGGGTGGCAAAGAGAATGCAAGAGGGCAAAGAGCACAGGGGCAGTGAGAGTGTAGGAGGGCCAAACAGCACAGGGGGCAGTGATAGCGTAGATAAGCAAAGAAAGTGCAGGGTCAGAGAGAGCACATTGCGGGCAAAGAAAGCATAGGGGGTAAAGAGAATGCAGGATGGGCAACGAGTGTGCAGGGGGCCAAAAAGAGTACAGGGTGGGCAAAATGTGCAGGGGGGAGCAAAGCAAGTGCAGAGGGACTATGACAGCGCAGGGGGGGCAAAGAGGGTGCAGGGGAGCCAAAAGAGTGTAGGGGACAGTGAGAGTGTAGGAGGCAGAGAAAGCACAGGGTGTACAAAGATGGTAGTGGCGTGACGCATCACACCATCCCGTAGCTTCCACCTCAAGAGCACAGGATTACGTCAGAGGGGAACTTGATGGGAGCTAATAAAGTGGATAATGAGGTGTTTCTGTCTATTTTGTATGCAATAAAGGATTTCTCTGTGTGTGTTTTTTTCACTTTACTGAAAGTATTGCTAATTTCCATACTGACGGCTGACATTAGCAATAGGGCTTAAAGGGATCCTGTCACCCCGAAATCACCTCTAAACCTATTAAAACCTGTCCCTAGAGCATATTAACACTGTCCCTACACTCCTTTTAGCTCCTAAATGGCATTAGTCAAAGTGAATATAAACGTTTTATAAGTACCTGATTAGTCATGATAATGAGTGACTATGCTATTCATAGTCACTCATCAAGGCAGCCCTCTTCTTCATATCACGCCTATTCAGGCGTGCTCGTCAGTCTATGTTCAAATTCGCGCCTCCCTGCGCGCCTCCCCTCTCTCTCATAGCGTCCGGGCTTCACTGTAAGCTGTATGACGCGATTCGCGTCATTCCCGGCGCCGGATGACGTATTTGCAGCCGCGCCGCGCTGTCAGCTTCAAGTCCCGCACTGCGCATGCGCATGGGCATGCGCAGTGCGTATTTTGAAGCTGACAGCGCGGCGCGGCTGCAAATACGTCATCCGGCGCCGGGAATGACGCGAATCGCGTCATACAGCTTACAGTGAAGCCCGGACGCTATGAGAGAGAGGGGAGGCGCGCAGGGAGGCGCGAATTTGAACATAGACTGACGAGCACGCCTGAATAGGCGTGATATGAAGAAGAGGGGCTGCCTTGATGAGTGACTATGAATAGCATAGTCACTCATTATCATGACTAATCAGGTACTTATAAAACGTTTATATTCACTTTGACTAATGCCATTTAGGAGGTAAAAGGAGTGTAGGGACAGTGTTAATATGCTCTAGGGACAGGTTTTAATAGGTTTAGAGGTGATTTCGGGGTGACAGGATCCCTTTAACGTCAGCTGCCAAAATAAGCTGACATCAACCCCTTTATTACCCAGTCTGCCACTATTACACTACTGCTGGAAGAGCGGGTAACCATCAGTTTTTGCATCTCTCGTGGAGGCACCAATTCTGGGGTGGTTGTTGGCTGCAATTTTCAGAGTGGGGAGCCCAGAATGTTTGGGCCTCACTATGCTGAGAATTCCAACCAACAGCTGCTTGGCTATCTTGGCTGGCAAACAAAAATACAGCAAATCCCATGCCAATTGTTTCTTAAATTTATTTAAACAAATTTAAAAAATAGGACTCCCCTGTAGTTTTCAGTGCCAGTAAAGGTAACAACAGGCAGTGGGGATTGGCAGCCAGTAGCAGCTTGGTTTACCTGACAATAGAAAATACAGTGAAGCCCTAGACATTTTTTTTTACCAGGAAATTAAACACTTTATTATTAAAAAAACACACAGGTTTTTAAGTCAAAGTACATTTGTTTACATACATTAGGAGTAGAGCATGATGGGGGGAGAGACTACCACCACCCCAGCATCACAGAGCCCGCCAACATCATGATGTCACTGCCCACCCATTGCAATAGCATATTTTTCTTCATCAGGTGATGAACGCGGATTACACCGCCGAAACGTGTTGGAAGGAGTTCGACCAAGTAAAAGGAAGTTTCATTTCCACCTTAACAATTGCCTCTTTATGTCTGAGCGCCCGCCATCAGCTGCTATTTTCTACCTTTTCTATTCCTCAGGCTTCAAACACAGGACCTTCAGCATGGCAGGAATAAGCTTTAGCTGGAAGTGGCATGCTGTGCTTCCAAGTAAAGGAGGATTTTTTTCTGTCTAAATATCTAAATAAGTATTTTTACAGATATAAAATACCTCTTTTTACCAGTACATCTTTTAAAACAATATACAAGGATATTAGATGTAATTAAAAGTCAGAGATTTTGTTTCCTATGATATTGAAAAAAAAATGATGAAAAACAATTACAATAATTCCATTTTGAATACACTTTCCAAAAAAATAAATATTAGACATCAGTCAATAAGCTGGACATTTTGAAAGCCCTGTAATTGTACCGATCAGTACAATCCGGTGCATATAACTAGTTAAAAATAAACATAATTGTAATGACGCTTAGAGGTGTTTGGCAAAAAACAGTAAAAATAAAACTACAGATCATCTCAGGCCTCAGGCATTGAGCTTGAAGTATCATTAAACAGAGAATTTATACTGTGAACACGGCTAGACCCCATTGTGTGATAGTGACGAGATGCATTGGCCCATGATTTCTCATATTATTTGGAAGCTGTAAGGTCCGTTACAAGAATATCTGCTTATTGATATTGCTGAGCATGAAACCGGAGACAAAGTGCGCATTAAAATACAGGTCAGGGAAACTTATTTTATTCTTTCCAAAATGGAAAGCTTTAATTACCATATCGTACCGGTTGAAAAATCATGACCCTGGTAATGGTTTTTGCTGCTGCATTTGCTAATACTCTCAAAGTATGATGACGGTTAGGATAATCCTCAGCTTTTTGTAAATGCTGACTATGATTAGAAGTTTTATTTTTTATAATGTTCTGGTAATATAGTTAATAGGCCATAACTAACGATTGCTGAATGGGAATATTGCTTTTTGTACCTAGGGAAAATGACTTTTCTTTAAACGACATTTGTATTAATCCATAAAAATTCTGTAATTACTATTTGTGAATTTGAAGTGTTGACATAATATTTAGATAATAAAGTAATAATTACTTCTTCCAATCATTCTTGACATTAAGATACAAGTAGCGCTAAGCCAAAGGATTTAAATAGCAAATAAATAAATTTGGATGCTTCTCCTCCCAAAATAAAAAAAAAAAATACTTATATGGGTTGTCTTTCTGTGAGTAATCACTGGAAATCACCTTAAGGCTGGAGACACACTATTCAAGATACTTGCATGAGTCTCACATGACTCACCTGGGATGGCTGCTGTCTCTCTTGACGATAGAACGTCAGCTGCATGTGTTTTTATGCAGCTGACTTGCTCCCATCTAGAGATGCGGTGGCCCTTCTGGGTGAGTCATGCAAGACTCATGCAAGCATCTAGCGTGCATCTCGCAGAGTGTATCTCCGGCCTAAATCTTGAATCAGAACTCCCTATCTCTCAGCTATTATCAGGATAAGTGTACACAAGTACATACTTTCCCTTTGGAAGGCAGGTGAAATACACTAGAATATTATACACATGCCACTCAAAATAATGTCTAACCAAGTACTACCGGCCTTCCCACAAGAGTTAGACAATCAAGCTCTCCAAAAACAGCATAGAGAAATTGTTTCTCTTCATTAGACAAACTCTTGAACCCCTTACCAATAACTGTGTTGTGAAGACCCCCAGACACTGCCATCTTGGTCCTCATATGAAGCTTAGCCTATAGCTTAGCTTCATAGGAAAAGTACATTTTCAATATATACTGCAATACTGTATTAAATCTTCATTATCGCTACACCTCCCTAAAGGAATGGCACAAAAAGAAATCAAAACATTGTATGCACTCCAAAATGGCTTTAATACAAATGTCTACTTGCCACAAAAGAAAAAAACTCTCACACAGGTCCATCGATGGAAAAATAAAAAAGTTATGAGTCACTAACCAAAATATGTTACAGAGTTAAAATTGATAAAAGTTTAACTATACAAGTTTGTTGTAATCATACTTACCTGGAGAATCATATCACCAGGTAATTCTTATCATATGACAATGAAAAAATAAAAGTATAAAAATAATGTTGAGTTTTTCATCATTTTTCACCCATTTATTAGTAGATTATAAAATAGAATTAATAACTTTGTTTTAAAAATGACAACTTATACTGCAAAAATAAAAAGTCCTCATTCGGCTGTGTCAATGAAAAAAAATAAAGATTTTATAACTTTTAGAAAAAGTGAAAGAAAAACAACAGTGTATAAAAATTTGTAAATTATGGGATGTACTGTATATTAAATTATCCAAATCGAAATGTCTAGTAGTAGCCCTATCAACATTCATAGGGACTCTCTGTTAACTTTACGAAAAAGGTACAAAAATCTGGTTATGAAATATAATGGCAAGTCAATGCCTTCCTGAATCTATAGAGAGCTTGAGTGTTATCCCCATGTTAACCCCCCCCCCCCACAATATTACTGTGATGACTAAATAAAACATTTCACCTTTAAAGTGAACCTGTGACCCCCAGGGCATTTTGTACTGTGCCCATGTAAATGGAGTTCTAGTAACCCCTGTATATGCCCAGACTGGCCCCACATACCTGAAATATGCAGTGATATTCTCTCTGGAGCTGGACTCAGATTGAGTCATGGATGCAACTATAATGTCATGGTGGTGGTAAGTTTTGCCGCCCCTCCATGCTGCACATCCCGCCCTGAATCTTTCAAATTTGATGCCTCTCCTCTGGCCAGCTTGGTGAGTGACAGGAGCACTCAGGCCGCTGCAGTGGAGCGGGTGTCGGTGGGCATAGAAGTGTTGAAGTTTTGCGAGACTTCACTTGATCCCCTACCAACCATTAAGAGTCCTGGCTCCTACAGACAAGTTAGACGCTCCTATTCAACTCATTACCTGAATTAAAGACAGATGTCTTAAATTGTCACCTGTATAAAAGACTCCTGTCCACACACTCAATCAGTCAGACTGTAACCTTTACAACATGGGCAAGACCAAAAGCTTTATAAGGATATCAGGGAAAGGATCCTAGACCTGCACAAGGCTGGAATATGCTATAAAACCATAGGTAAGACTCTGGGTGAGCAGGAAAAACAACTGTTGGTACAATAGTAAAAAATGGAAGACATTCAAAATGAGTATCAGTCGACAGATATCTGTTACATGCAGTATCATTGTTTCCATACAATTTGCTAGCCTGTCAGTATGATGTCCCTACTCAGAATGAGGGTCTACACAGCCCACTGCTCAGTATGAGGACCCCCAAAGACCTCTACTTAGTATACAGAAAACCACAGACACACCTACAATATGAGGAACCTCAGCCCCTTACACAGTATAAGCACCCACACATCTTCTCACACCATATGAGAGCTACCAAAGTACCAGAATAAGGGTTCCAGCAGACCACCCCTCATAATGGGAACCTCAACAGTCCTTAAATCAATATGGGGGCTCTCACAGTATCCACAGACCTTCACACAGAATAAGGGCCACCACAATCACCACTCAGTATAATTGTCCATACTACACCACACTCGGTGCAATGTCCCACCAGTCTCCACTCAGTATTACTGTCCCACACCAAACCACCTCTCAGTATAATGGCTCCCATAGCCCACTGTTCAGTGTGTTCTGTGCAGTGTGAGTACTGAAGATTAAAGAGACATGCACAGAGTCTCAGACTCACAGATGTAGGCTGAATGGATGATCAAGGAGCCAAAGGCTCCCTGATCCACAATTCTTTTCCATGGTATCTGTGTCCTGAGGATATGGATACCTCTGAAATTGTGATGACAGGAAAGATGAGGGGGCCCTGACTCACAAGCCCATGATGGACAGTCCATTTCTTCATTTCTAAGACATCAGTGTTTAATTTGATATGTAAATGAGGCTGTATGCCTCAAGACTCTGTCACCCAAGCTCTATTCTCTGCCTATTGCTGTTTCTACCTTCATAACTATCAGGTTGTTTGCCTGAAGTCACCCAGCATAGAGGCTATCAGTCAAGCAGGACCAGTAGCATTGAGTGAGCAATAAAAGCTGGAGTGACAAAAGCTTCAGGCTTCAGATATCAGTTCAAACTCTAATTTTTCAGAAACTGAGGAAGGGACCGTCCATATAAGTACAATCCTGGACCAGTCTTTGAAAGAGAAAATACTGTAATAATATAAAAATAATACAATTCTTTTTTTCTGCAGCTATGTGGTTTAGCCTTTACTAAAAGCTTCTGTAATCTTTCCTCCATGGATTCATCAATTCTGGTATTGGAGACTTTTTTTTATTATTGGATACCGTAGCCAAAATGCTAAGAGACATAAAAAGCTCTTGATCCCCTGATTGTAAACAGTTTCAGGCTCTCCTAGCAAAGTGTGGCAGCTTTCCACTGTCCCACTTGCTATGGCACTAGCTATGCCCTTACACCTTTCCTCTCAGCCTGAACCTTGGCATCCATGGTACCTCAGGCTTATAGGAAAGTACTTAAGCTTTCTTTCCACTGCTGACAACTCAGGATCCCATCAAGGCAGCGTACTACACACTCACTGATCCCTAACTGTCATTGCCTGGCAGTTTGGTGCTTCTGGCCCCTATCTCACAGGTTGCTATAATGGCATGTCCATTCCTGGGTTTATATATAAAAAGCATGTAGTTCATACTTCTGCTGCTGTTAAATTAACCATTCCAGAGCCAAAAATATAGCAGCTTTGGAGACAATCCTGAATCCACTGTATACAGATTTACGGTCCAGGGGGAAGCACAGATACTTGGCTTTGATGATGAGCTGCCAAACTAAATGTAGATATGTAGACAAAAGACTCGGCAGTCTTCAAAAGGAAAGTTCAAAGAGATCTGTTGAGGCAGTAATGAATAACATATGATGTAAAGCAAACACTCATCTTTCATTAAATATAAAGTTAATAATTTAGATAGTAGTGCAGAGTGGTTTCACCATATTACTCACATAATGCTTGCATAATATGCCCTAATACCTTGGTGCATAGTTATGAGAAGCCATAATTGGAAATCATTAACAGTATTAGGTTTGCTGTCCCTGGAGTACAGACACAGGGCACATTTTACCCATCTCGCCTGTCAAATAGTTTTTCTTTCTGGACAGGATTCCCAATTATCTGAGCAGGTTTATCACCTTTGCAATTTGCAGCTTAGTAATTGTTGTTGTGTTGCAACGTGAATTGTTTACTCGCATCGCTCTAATTTCCAAATACGTTATATTTAGAGATAATCAAATCTTTTGAAATTAAAATTAATGAGCTTTCCAAAATAATAAGATTAATGGCAAATATATTTATTATTAGCACACTTATTGATCTGAAGATATATAACACTTTGAAATCTCCTAGGTCTGTTTTCAAGCTCTAGAACTCAAACAGAGCCTAAGTAATGTCAGCGTAAGCCCTACCTATGTACCTATAACTGCTCACACCATCTTTACCATACAGGCAGAGTTTTTTGGCCATTTTTCTCTATTTGTAATGCTAACTTGACATTCTTTCAGGAAACAAATTCACTACGAAATGGTTTCTGGGCAGCATTCTCTGCCTCAGCTTTTATACAGGCTATATAGACAATACTATTTAATGTGCTATACTATGTGATTGTTGTGCAGTACTACACTTTGTACATAATTAATAGACAATTTGTATTTTGATGACAAGTTTTATTATTGTACAACTAAAGTGCTGTCGACCAATCCAAAAGGTTAATAAACCTGAAACCAGAATATTTAAAATCATCCTCCAGATATTTATGCATATTATTTGTCTACACATAATTATTAAAAAACTATTATTATGAAGAATTAATAAGCAACTAAATGAGAAACATAAACTTTCCTATTTCAGTTATTTATTTTCACCTATTAAAGTGGGAATAATAACCAAACATCTGAAAATGTACAAACATCATTGACATTTAAAATATATACTGTATATGTACTGTATATATATATATCTACTATATAATCGTCTAAGGTTCTCTGTTTGTCACGGAAATCACACGCCAGCGCTCATTGGTCGTCAGCAGACGCGGCGGCCAATGAGCGCAGCGTATGCAAAAGAGCCGCACGGAAAGAGACAGAACAAAACATGGCGGTCGCTAGCATTGCCGCAGCGGACTCCCACTGCAGCCTCATGCACACTAACCCCCGCCATGATGACACCTCTCTCCCCTCTTGGCTCCCAGCACCCACCGCTTTCCAGCACTGCCTGCACCCGTCGGACCTCAGCACCCGCTGCTCCCGCCGGCCCCCAAGACACAACGCCTCCCAGCACATTACAGCACATCCCCACCGCCGGCTCACCACATCTGCCAGCTCTCTGCACCCTCCGCTTGCCTGCTTCCTTCCACCATCCGCCCATTTACAGCACACCCTCGTTCCCAGCTTCCCTCCGCCCACCAGCTCACAGCAACCTTTGGTTCCCGCCTTCCCTGCCCTCCCAGCATTTCTCTCCCGCACACCCCCCTTGCTCCCAGCACCCCTTGGTTCCCAGCAATCAACCCCCCTAGATCCCATCATCCCCTCCGCTCCCAGTATCTCATGGCAGCTTCCCCCCACTTGCAGAACATCCCCCCCGCCGGCCCACCACATCTGCCAGCTCGCTGGACCCTCCGCTTGCCTGCTTCCTCTCACCATCCGCCCACTTAGAGCACACCATGTTCCCAGCTTCCCCACCGCCCACTGGCTCACAGCCACCTTTGGTTCCCGGCTTTCCTGCCCTCCCAGCATCTCCCGCTCCCACACACCCCCCCTCACTCCCAGCACCACCCGGTTCTCACCAATGAACCCCCCTGGATCCTAACACGCCTCCACTCCCAGTATCTGATGGCTCTCAGCACCCCCCCTTTCCTTCTCTCCCCCATTTTCTGTACCCCCATATTGCTCCCAGCAAAGCTCCCAGCACCCCACCCCTCCCACCATCCACTGCATTTCAGCACCCCCAGGTTCACAGCTTCTCCCAGCACTCTGCCTGCTCCCAGCACCCCCCCCCCAACTCCCAGCACTCCACCACCACTCTCAGCATCCACTGATTCTCAGCAACCCCAGCTTCCCGGGACCCCCTTCTCCCAGTGTCCCCTCCTGTCTTACCACTTCCAGCTCCTAACACACCACAAGAACCTGTGTCATGCAGTGAGTCCCCTAATGCTCACTCCACATGCTTGCTCCACATACACACACACCCTGCACGCTCCCTTTATCAATATACGCACGCATGCTTGATCCACATACACACGCTTGCTCCACATGTGTATGCTCGCATTATCCACATACTCCACATACATTCTCCATGTACATGCATTCTGCACTTGAATGCTCCATATACACATGACATTACCTTAAACTCACGCATCAGGTGCATGCATGCTCCACACACGCACACTCAGCATACAAACACATGCGCGCTATTCTCACATACGCTCCACATACATACGCATCCACGCTCCACATTCATATGCACACTCCTGTACGCACTTTCCACATGCACGCTCTACATACATCCCCATGCTCCACACACGCACACTTCACACATGCATGTGTGAACCATGCATGCATGTGTGAAGCGTCAGTGCATGTGTGGAGTGTACGTTCATGTGTATGTAGACCGAGTGTATGTGGAGTGTGCATATATATGTAGAGCGTGTGTGTGGAGCATGTAGAAAGTGTGTACCGGAGCGTGTGTGTGTGCATGTGGAGCATGCATATGTATGTCTGTGGAGCATGTCTGTAGTGTCTGAGTGCATATGTGATGCATGCATGTTTGAAGCATGAATGCTCCACATACGCACCCATGCTCCACATCTACGCTACATGTACACGCATTCTGAACATGCATGCTCCACTTACACGCATTCTGCACTTGTGCGCAGCATGTACATGCATGCTTCACACACGCAAACTGATCATACATACATACATGCATGCTATACGCAAGCACGCTCCACATGCATACACATGCTCCCCATTCATATACATGCTCCATTGCTCCATCGCGGGTGCTACGGTGCAGGGAGCGGCGGCAGCGGCGACTGCGTGCCACACAGTGAGGCTGACACACCCCGACCCCTGGGGAGCGTGCCGTCCACTGAACCGGGGACCGGGGGCTGTCGGGGTCGGGGCTCCCAGGGTGCAGGGAGCAACGGGAGCGCACATCGTGCGGCTTCTCCACACTCTCCTTTTTCCTATGGCCGCACAGTTTGTCACCACCCCTTGGAGCCTCTGCACACACATTCCGTGCCTGCCAGTGAGGAGGTGGCAGCAGCACATGCCAGCTGGGGTCCAGCTGCACTGCCAGGAGGCGACTGACACCCGGGATCATCCTTCCCCCTGCCACCTCTGCGCCCGCCTCCTCCACACCTAAGCTCTGCTGACACCGCAGGACACCGCGCTCAGCACCAAGGACATGGGGGCCAGCACTGGAACCTCCAGGGGATGGAGAGGTGAGAGCCCGTGTGTGTGTGTGTGGCTGTGAGTGTGTGTGTGTCTGTGTCTGGGTGTGTGTGTCTGACTGTGGGTGTGAGTCTGTGTGTGTATGTGTGTTGGTCTGAGTCTGTGTCTAGGTGTGACTATGTGTGTGGGTCTGAGTCTGTGTGTTGGTGTGAGTCTGCTCCTTCCTCCCCGTGCCTGTGCCGCTCTGTCCTCCCCCACCCCACCATTTCCTTCTCCCTCCTTTGTCCTCCTCCCCTCCACCACTCCATCCTCCATCCTTCCCCTGCCTGTGCTGATCCGGCCTCCAGCACCTCACTGTTTGATCCTCCTTTCCCCTTGCCGCTCTGTCCTCCCCCTGCCTGTGCCGCTCCATCCTCTCCCACCCCACCACTTCCTCCTTCTTACTTTTTCCTCCTCCCCTCCACCACTCCATCCTCCGTCCTCCCCTCCACCACTCCATCCTCCGTCCTCCCCCACCCCACCGCTTCATGCTCCGTCCTCCTCCGCCCACCGCTCTGTGTTCCGTCCTCCCGATGCCGCTCCGTCCTCCCCCTGCCTGTGCTGCTGCATCCTCCCCCACCCTGCCGCTACCTCCTCTGTCCTCCATCCTCCTCTCCCCACCACTACGTCCTCCCCCTACCTGTGCGGCTCCTTCCTCCATCCTCCCCCCTCCTGCCACGCCGTCCTCCACCCGCCGCGCCGTCCTCAAAGTCCCTCCCTATTCAGCCCTCACCGCCTTCCCCATGCAATCCCTGTTTCTACATTGTAGAATACCCGATGCGTTGGAATCGGGCCACCATCTAGTATATATATATATATTTGACCAATGCAGCTGACCTTATTTCCAATAAGATTGTTCCATCTTATGTATTAGTAAATTTCCAGATCTGATGCTGATCCATAAATTCTCATTAGAGTTTGGTCTAAAGGTACTGTCACATGCGGCAATATTGCTAGGCAATTTCACTGACAATTTGCTTGTTGCATTGAAATCATAGACACATTGTTCCATTTGTACACAGCAACAAAATAGAACAATGTGTCCATGATTTCACTACAACCAGCAAATTGCCAGTGAAATTGCCCAGCAATATTGCCGTGTGTGATGGTACCTTAAGGGGTAAGATTTTCTCTTTATAGAAAGTGACATGCCATTTCTGCACGTCAGTAACAAGGAGAATAAAGGCCGGGTTAATCATAGCGATGTGCCAGCAACCCGAGCAATGATCAGGATCGCTGGCACATCGCTATGTGATTGCTGGTGAGCTGTCAGACAGGCAGGTCTCAGCAGCGATCATCCAACGATGCGCCGACACCCGATGTTCATTATGATTGTTCAGGGTGTCGGGCGCAGACTGGGGATCACTGGTCATTGCCCATGTCACATATGCTGATGCATGCTTGACAGCGGCAGACCAATGACCAAAAAATGGTCCTGGCCATTCCACAGCGATCAGCGAGCTCATCGCAGGTCACTGCGGCATGTCACACGCAGCGACATTGCTGTGAGGTTGCTGCAATGTCACAAAACCTGTGACATTGCAGCGATATCGTTAGCGATATCGCTATGTGTTATGGGGCCTTTAGAGCCACAATGCTCTTCTGGGAAATTGAATGTGTACATGTCTCTTCAAGGAGGAGGTAGACTTGAACTCTAGCACCACCTATAGAAAGTAGTAATCATAAAAGTCAAAAGTATCATTTAATGAGCCTTGCCTTATCATATGATTTACACCAGATTAGAATCCCAATTTACAGACATGATGTTTCACTGTCTTTCTCCCTTTTTAGTGCAAAGTATGATATCTAATCTGGCTGTGTGAGAAGCTAAGTGGGGTCTAAGGGGTAAGCTTTTCTTTTTATGGAGAGTGAAGCACTAGTAGAGTTTAAGTCAAGTGAAGAAGTGGGCAGGCCATTATGCTTTAGTATTTAAGGCCTTTACTGGCAGCCAAGCAGTAGAGCCTTTGATGCAATGTGATGAAATATTGTCTTGTATAAAAATCATGATTTTCTTGAAAGATGCAGACTTTTCCTGTATCACTGATTAAAGAAAGTGTCTTCTAATAAGTAGACAGATGTTTAGGAGTTGATTTAAGTCCAACTTCAACCCCAAATGATTGAACTAGCTCATCTACTATATAATTGCCGTAGGCAAAATCGTGTCGGCCCCCGAAATCGCCGTGGCTATGTCACTATTGTGACGTCATCACGGCGAAGCATTGGCCGCGTAGCGGCCATTGCGAGCCGCTGGCCGAAAATAGAACCAGAGGCTCGGCCACAAAGCTAGCGATTTCCCGCTGAGGTAGCGCGAGCAATGGCCGCGAGGCCATTGCGAGTCGCTACCTCAGTTGTCGCAACTCCCCCTATACTTTCAATGGTAGCGCGAGCAATGGCCGCGAGGCCATTGCGAGTCGCTACCTCAGTTGTCGCAACTCCCCCTATACTTTCAATGGGGATCTATTGCGACTCGCTGTGTAGCGCGAGCAATGGCCGCGAGGCCATTGCGAGTCGCTACACTTGCAGGTTGGTGTAAAGATGTCATTGGAATAATTGGATTATTATTTTAAAATCTACAAAAAAAATTAAAAATATTCTAGACACCCGATGCATTTGCATCGGGCTCACAGCTAGTCTTTAATAATACCAGCCCATAACAGTACCCCACCTCTGCCATGTGTCAGAATAGAGGTCTGTGCCAGTTACTGATCCAGCCATGAGCCTATCCATTTGGTCCATCAAGAGTCAATCCTATTTCATCACTTCATAAAACCTTTGATTTTTTTTCTTCAGATATTACTTGACCCATTCATGACATTGCCACTTCTGTGTATATTAATGTAAATATAAATCTAGTGAGGAAAATTATCTATTGACAAATATTATCAGAAAGAGCCAAGTGGCAAGAGAATCAGGTAATGGGTAGTAAGACCAACCCAATGGCTGAGGACAGAATGATATGCTAGGAGAGGGGCCTCGATGTATTGCCATGACAGCAATGCAAAAAATTAGATTTAAATGACTCTGAAAAGGTCCTTCCCATCAATCTTTGTGTACTTGAACTTTTTCAGGTGTGCTTTTGTGGGTTTCTCTCATATGTATATTGTTTCATGACTTGGATGATGAATTGTATTGCACCTGTGCATTACTTGTGTTAGCCAACGTTGTCTGAAGGGACTTACTTGGAGGTTTTTCATACTTTATAGTCTTTTCTTTGTGTGCCTGTCCCTTTTTTTATATGTTCTCATTATCCATACAATTGTGTCAGTAAAGATTGATTTATTATCATTTGTGACCTTGTAAGACTGTGAACTGTAATAGCATTAGGACCCTGCAATTTTTACCTGCCTGAACTAAGAGCAGGGGCAGCCCAGTGTGTGCAGAGAAGCAGAAGCAAGGTCAAGGGAAGGGAGAATTAGAGTCTGCTGTGTGAGATGCAGAGAGCAGATGCTGGTGAGAAGTGTGAATTGTGAACTCTGAACTCTGGTAAGACTGTGCTCTGCCAGCATTTTTGTGGGGGTTGATAATCCCTTGTTCTGGTGAACCTGTGTCTCTGCTTTGGGACAAGTGCAGAGCATGTGAGAGCTGTGTGACTCTGGATCTCTGTGAAGTCCATGTTGTGTTGGGCTAGAGACCTTGTGCTGAATGGTCCAGGCGAACAGTAGCTGGAAAGCAACAGTAGACATCTTTCCCATGAAGAATCAGGTGTCCTGCTTACAGGGAACCTGTGAGTGACTGCTAGAGGAGAGATGGAATCCTGTGTCATCCATATTGAGGGAATCCTGACAAGCCCTGGTGAAATGTTCTCCCTGGACCATACCCTGAGGCTACAGAACTGTAAGCCCCCAGTGTGTGGGCTCGGCATCGTCCGACAATACTCAGAACCTTGTTTTTGTGTAGTTGTTTTTGGCGCCGAAGATATCTTGGGACTGGCTGCAGCCAATGCAAATCACTAGCCTGTGTGGGGATCCACCAATGGTTAACGGTACCGTAACGTAAGATACTCGGGTATCCTTAGATTAGGTGTATAGGAATGACTGTTATACTTTTATATATTGATATTGTTGGTTTTGATAAGTTTAGATTTTGTGTGCCATCCCAGGGGTTCTGATAGGATCTCTTTACCAGATTTACACCTGTTTTTCATATAGTTTATTGAAGACGTTGTGGTAAGATCAATTCTTTACAGTACTTTAGTGTAATACGCATAAGCCAGGAACTTTAGAATTGGCACATTAATTTCAACCTATTCTGAGTGAATGTAATTAATAGAGATCATGTCTTAGACGAAACTGAGAGTGTTGCATCCTACACTGAATCATAATCCAATCTCTTTTTCAGTAAAGAAACTGTTGTTTATTTCTACCTCTGTCTCAGTTTGTGACTCACTGGATCTTCTTCGGACTTTCAGTGATTAGAACCTTACCCCATCTTTGTAGGTTTACTATATATTATGTTGATTGTCTATTCTCCAAGTTCTCTAACTGGAAAATATGTGGATTGAGTATGTTGGATTTCAAAGTGACTGATTCTTTGTTTGAGAAGAGGAAAAGTGTGGTTATAAGTATCTGACAGTGACTTGTCTCCTCAAGTGTTAGACTAATGTTGAAAAGAAGAGTGTTTGGCCACGTCTTATTAATAGGTATAATCAGCTGAGCAGTGAAGATCTTCTTGAGTGCTATCTTCATGGACCAATTATGGCAAATTTATGGTATATAAAGGAATTCATTCAATGTCCAGTGTAAACGTGTACAGCGGTAGAATAATCAACAAGATTTGCTCAATCTCAATTTTTATAAAATGTATATAAAGACCTAAAAATTAGTCTTTCTTAGCATTATATTACCTAATGTAAACAGGCATCTACTGGTGATTAGAATGAGAAAGGACAAGTAATCTCAAATGCAAGAAAAACTTTGAAAATTTACAAAATTGTTATATTTAAACCTTGTTGGACTGGGGAGCCAGAGGCCCAACAGTGATACTGATTAGTGATGAGCAAGCACTAAAATGCTCGGGTGCTTGATGCATGGGTCGAGCATCTCAAGATGCTCGGGTGCTCGGACCGAGCACCGAGCCCAATGTAAGTCAATTAGCACCAGGCTCCGCCCAAAGAGTGCCGGCTATAAAGCGAGTGTTTGTGGAAAAGGGCGGAGGGGGGGGGGGCTTTTTTAAAATCGTTACAGCATATAACACCTTGCTGTGCCCCCCAGAGGGACCCTAACAATCAGTATACTCTCTGTGAGGTGCCAGCTCATGGTGTGCACTGAAGGGAGCTCTGTATTTGTGTCAGATTGATAATTATTAGTGAAGAGTCCGAGCATCTCGATGGTACTCGGTGCTCGCCGAGCACGAGTAGCGCCGAGCATGCTCGCTCATCACTAATACTGATTCTGGGGGCATACTGTTCATAAATACTCAAAATTGCTTGACCCTTGTTTAAAAATTTGGTTATGCATCTGTATAATATAAACTAGATCCTTTATAAGATGGCTGCCCTGTTCTGTTACATGAAGTGTACTGTGTCAAATACTGCTCATTTGGGTGTTGGGGTCCTTATTCCTGCTCAGAGGATCCCCAGTAATCCAATCTGACCCTGTCTATAAATAACTATCTTGTGTATACTAGATTTAACCATGACATACCCACCTTAAAACCTGTTTTATAGTAACATAGTAACATAGTTTTTAAGGTTGAAGGAAGACTTTAAGTCCATCTAGTTCAACCCATAGCCTAACATGTTGATCCAGAGGAAGGCAAAAAAAAACCCATGTGGCAACACTAAGCTCCACATTGGGGGAAAAAATTCCTTCCTGACTCCAGATACGGCAATCAGACTAATTCCCTGGATCAACGCCCTATCAAAGAATCTAGTATGTATAACTGATAATAATATAGTTTTCAAGAAAGGCATCCAGGCCCTTCTTAAATGTTAGTAGTGAGTCACTCATTACAACAGCATGTGGCAGAGAGTTCCATAGTCTCACTGCTCTTACAGTAAAGAATCCGCGTCTGTGATTATGATTAAACCTTTTTTCCTCCAGACGTAGAGGATGCCCCCTTGTCCTAGTCTCAGGCCTAAGAGTAAAGAGATCATTAGAAAGGTCTCTGTACTGTCCCCTCATATATTTATACATTATTATAAGATCACCCCTAAGCCTTCGTTTTTCCAAGCTAAATAACCCCAAGTTTAATAACCTGTCTTGGTATTGCAGACCCCTTAGTCCTCTAATGACTTTTGTCGCTCTTCTCTGGACCCGCTCTAGTTTAGCTATGTCTTTCTTATACACCGGAGACCAGAATTGTACACAGTATTCTAAGTGTGGTCGCACTAGTGACTTGTATAGAGGTAAAATTATGTTCTCCTCATGAGCATCTATGCCTCTTTTAATGCATCCCATTATTTTATTTGCCTTTGCAGCAGCTGCCTGACACTGGCCACTAAGTGTGAGTTTGTCATCTACCCATACACCCAGGTCTTTTTCAGTGACAGTTTTGCCCAGTGTTTTACAATTAAGCACATAATTATACCTTTTGTTTCCTCTGCCCAAGTGCATGACTTTACATTTATCCCCATTAAAGCGCATTTGCCATTTAGCAGCCCAAGCTTCTAGTTTACATAAATCCTCCTGTAATATAAAATTGTCCTCCTCTGTATTGATTACCCTGCAGAGTTTAGTGTCATCTGCAAATATTGAGATTCTACTCTGTATGCCCCCTACAAGGTCATTAATAAATATATTAAATAGAAGCGGGCCCAACACTGACCCCTGTGGTACCCCACTGTTAACTGTGACCCATTCTGAGTGTGTTCCATTAATAACCACCCTTTGTTTCCTATCATTAAGCCAGTTCTTAACCCACTTACACATATTTTCCCCTATCCCCATTGCCCTCATTTTATGTATCAACCTTTTGTGTGGCACCGTCTTATCATTTAAGTTGCCACCCAAAATCCTCATTTTCAACCTTTAATCATGAAAAAGTCTTAAACCTGGCCGTTCACATCAGATGGCTGTTGGATGAAAAATGGTTGGGCTAATTATTTGGCTGAGAGCCAACTGAGCCAACACTTCTATACACAGGAGTCCTCCTATGTTCTCTATGAGAAAGCCACTAAATCACGTCGGCATGTTATCTCATGGAAAAAAATTTAACAATCGTCAGTCTGCTATCGAATATGCAGGGTAGACATCTCTCTTGACCATCAGTCAACAGGTGTCCCCATAAACATTAGACTGTCGACCAAACCTATCATTAGCGGTAGGGCCATATGAAGCGGTAGTCACTGTTTTTGTGCATTCAGCTGGGCATACCTAAGTCATTTTATGCTTTTCTTCTGTACTTGATAAATGTTCCTTGTTATTACACTGGTAAGACTAGACATTATCTTATAGATAAAATGAAAAATGTAATGGTATGAGAATTATATACAACTTCCATTTTAGACAAATTGTTCATAAAATCTGTCTATTATACTCAGAAATCTGAAAAAATATTGGTGCCTCTACTTTCATGTGACAGTCATTGCACAAAGCGAAATTCAAAGATGATCTCTTAAATGTACACAAGGGAATTGCAAGAATTCTTCTACCAGAAATGTATAGCTGACAGCAAGCATTTTTTTCGCTAGACTTATGAAAAACAAATGGTCTGTTTGCAGTGAATGAAGTGTAAAATATGTAATTACCATTCATTGTTCCAAACATTTTGCAATAAAAAGCATGAAATTAAACTTTATTGCAAATCTCTCTCATTTGAAGCACTTTTACTAGAAAAGCAGATATGCTTTAGGTCAGGATGAATTTTATTTAGAAGATTTACAGCCAGTAGAGGATAATTGGAGGCAAAATTCAGTGTTTGGAGAATTGGATCCGGTAGTTAAACACCAAACTGAACAAATTAGCTAAAATAATTAGACCTAAAACAAAAGGATTTTGCAATCAGATCTGTGTGAAAATGAGATATAATTTAAGAAGATAGAAGTCAAAGTTGGTGAGTTAAGAAAATAAGAAATGTTGGAGATTGGCCAAAGGTGGCTTTAGAGATGAGACAACAAAGCTTACCTTCAACACCAAGGGCTACATGATGTCTTGTTCAAAATGTGAATCCTCTATACATGCTGAAAACTAGATGAACCTACTCAGTTATGTACAGGGTAAGACATATAGGGATGTTACATAATTTAGCATTATTTTAGGATTTACGTTAATAGTCATGTTTCGATTCTATTATTATATTATATTATTGGCAGAGACTTAGCAAAAATTAATGTTACGTCCTGTGGATTATAATTGACTAGCTGGGTGCCCGATGCACATGCATCGGGATTCTAGCAGAGCGAGTCTCTGACTCGCAATGGCCGCTTCGCGGCCAATGCTTCGCGCTGCTAAGGCGACTCGCCATGCCCGCTGCGCGGGCATAGCGAGTCGCCTTAGAACTGCTCGCAATGGCCGCTGCGCGGCCAATGCTTTGGGCGTATCCACATGACCACGCTGACTCGCAGCGTGAGCGGACTCAAAAGGGGCAAAAAACCCATTCGTGATTATATAATAGATCATCACTTTGCAACTACTTGGATTGCTGTCTCCTTTCTTAATTTATAAATTCTTTTTTGGTTGATTTTTATAGACATTTCCACTTGAAGGAACACACTCATTACTAGGCTTAGTGTGATGTTCCCCCATTATTCTATATCTATAGCACATTTGTCTGGCAACAGTTTGTCCATGTAGAACATTTATATTCAGAAATGCCTTGACATCCGGATGCACCACCCCATTTCATAACTCCTCACAAGGCTACCTCAGAACCCGCACCCATTGTGATGTCACCCCATTAGTAAATGCTCATGCGGCCACCACATTTGTACACCTGATCATGGTTGCCATATTAGCACACCCAATAAATGGTTGCACCAATATGGCATCTGCTGATGGTACTGTGTTGTTAATGGGGTACACTGCGCAGTACCACCAACGGCGTCACATACTGCTGCTGTCCTCCAGACTTGTGTCCTCCTCTGCTGCTGCTGATCTTGCTGCACCGCCATCTCCTATAATACTTCACAAAGCCACCTCAGAACCCACCCCCATCATGACGTCCCCCGTTAATAACTGCACATGTGGCTGCTATGTTTGTACATCTGGTCCGCTATTGCACGTTACAGGGTGATCAAAGATGGCAGCAAAGTGAGTCATGAGCAGACCCCATTGTTGCCTCACGGCATTGTACACATGTTACAATCTCCCTATACGTTAGAATCTGGCCCGCATCTAGTATAAGATAAGTGGGTACACTTCAGTTAAATATTTTGACCATTAAAATATTTCCAGGACATGATGAATTGAGATAAATTCAAAAATAAACAGCATGAGAAATGGCGAGGCACTCGAGAGCTAGATTCACAGCTACAATGCTCAGTCATGCTACACAATGTCTTTCATGCAAGTGCTGGTTGTAAATATGTGCTGCAGTGATAGGGAAGCAGAATCTCTTGCCCTTCCATGCAATAGATGGTAGACAAGCCAGCAGTTAGTCCCGGTCTCCAATGATGCTGAGTATTTGCTTATCAAGCACAATAGCCTGGAGAAAGAACAGAATCCCTTGTAGAGAGGTTGAGGACTATTATGAGTGCATTTCATTAGTTTCTTAGTTCAGAATAAAATTAGATAAGTGATAACTCGAAGGCCATATGTACACATCCGTTTGTAATGGTCCAAGTATTGACCATGATGCAAGGACTTTCTGTGGTCTCCTGACTTGAGCTTCACAACCTCAAACATTTCTTTGAAGCTGTCAAGTTTGCATCAGGTATAGTCTGTGCAGTGGCGTAACTACCGGCATAGCAGCCGTAGCGGTCGCTTTGGGGCCCGGCGCTAGTGGGTGGCCCGGACCCAGCGCCGCTACGCAGCCGCTGCTATACCGGCAGCTGCGCCTGCGATACAGATACAGGGGCGGGCCCCGACACTTTGGGGCCACGCCCACTAAGTCCTCCCCCCATACCCCCCTGGGTGCTGTAGGGGGGGCCCGGACGGAAAGGGGGGCCCATTGGTCCCCTGAGCGCCACATGTCATACAAGGGGGGCTTAGGGGGCCCCTGACCGCTGCCCCCACACGCTATCCTCGGGGCCCCCTGACCGCTGCCTCCATTACTGCTGCCGCGCTGCGTCCCCCCGGCCGCTCTCCATTACCGGCGGGCAGTCTCGCTGATCTGCCTGTCATGTGGGCTGTAGCCGGCGCCGCTCTATTTCCTGTATCGCCGGCTACAGCGTCACACTACATGACAGGCTGTGGCTGCGATCAGTGGCGCGACTGCCTGCTGCAGGTAATGGAAAGCGGGGGGGCCTGTATATACCACACCACCAGGGGCTCTGTATACTACCACCAGGGGCCTGTATATACCACCACCAGGGGCTCTGTATACTACCACCAGGGGCCTGTATATACCACCACCAGGGGCTCTGTATACTACCACCAGGGGCCTGTATATACCTCCACCAGGGGCTCTGTATACTACCACCAGGGGCCTGTATATACCACACCACCAGGGGCTCTGTATACTACCACCAGGGGCCTGTATATACCTCCACCAGGGGCTCTGTATACTACCACCAGGGGCCTGTATATACCACACCACCAGGGGCTCTGTATACTACCACCAGGGGCCTCTATATACCACCACCAGTGGCCTGTATATACCACCACCAGTGGCTCTGTATACTACCACCAGGGGCCTGTATATACCACCACCAGGGGTCCTGTATATACCACCACCAGGGGCCTGTAAATACCACCACCAGGGGTCCTGTATACCACCACTGGGGCCTGTATATACCACCACCAGGGGCTCTGTATACTACCACCAGGGGCTCTGTATACTACCACCAGGGGCCTCTATATACCACCACCAGTGGCCTGTATATACCACCACCAGTGGCTCTGTATACTACCACCAGGGGCCTGTATATACCACCACCAGGGGTCCTGTATATACCACCACCAGGGGCCTGTAAATACCACCACCAGGGGTCCTGTATACCACCACTGGGGCCTGTATATACCACCACCAGGGGCTCTGTATACTACCACCAGGGGCTCTGTATACTACCACCAGGGGCCTCTATATACCACCACCAGTGGCCTGTATATACCACCACCAGTGGCTCTGTATACTACCACCAGGGGCCTGTATATACCACCACCAGTGGCCTGTATATACCACCACCAGGGGCCTGTAAATACCACCACCAGGGGTCCTGTATACCACCACTGGGGCCTGTATATACCACCACTGCGGAGGCTGCTGTAATACTGCTGGGGCCTGTATATACCACTGAGGAGGCTGCTGTATACCACTGGGGCTGCTGTATATACTGCTGGGGCCTGTAAGGGGGTGCGTCTTGAAGGGGCGTGTCATTTGGGGGGCGTGTCTTGGAGGGGGCGTGTCATTGGGGGGCGTGTCTTGGAGGGGGCCCCGTTCAAAAGTTTGCTATGGGGCCCTGCCAGTTCTAGTTACGCCCCTGAGTCTGTGCCTCATGGATGTCTGAATACGGCATAAGGGACACATTGTCATAGATTAAAAATCCCACAATCTGATACTCATTACCTCAAATTGCAGGTATAGTGTCACATTTCCATTTGCCAAGTACATCAACATTTTGAGAATCAACCTCTATTTAATATTATAATAGCTTCCATTAAGTGGAGGTGTTTGTATACAGCCAGTGTGCGCGGTCATTCCTATTCTCTCAGATTCATTGGGTTTTATTGTGTCCCTTCTGTTGCAGCACATCAATGTCATAGGTGCATTCACCATCCTAATATCTCAGCTCATTCTCTCCCAGAAAAGGTGCAACAATAAAGAGTAATTTAGGACTTCGGCAGCAGGATTATTATCTGCTTGGCCAATCATCTGGCACTGCTTTGAAAGGTTCATAGTAATGTCACAAGTAAATATGTTCAATACAGAGCTGATGGAATCCATCTAAATGTACTTCATAGAGGGCTGATCTGAACTTACCCAATAGTGATGTATTGTAGAGAACATAGAAAAAAGTGTGACATGATGGTATATTGATCCTATGAGACTGTTCAGGAAAATGCAATTAGGCAGCTGAAAAATCAACTCAGTGAGCAAAAGTGTCAGAGCTAAAAGAGAACACTCAATGCAGCCTTCACCACATGTCTATGCACAGACATTTCATTTACAGGAAACTTCATTGTAATTTAGGTAGAAGTTATCACAAATTGTGGGTACAAATGGAACTACTGCGTTACAAATGGAATAAATAATAAATAAGAGACAAATAATTGACCTGATGAGTAACTGAGATGTCAAAAGAGATGAGGAACGGGGTAATGTGGTGGTGGGAAGAAAAGCTTCAATAATATTGGTAGTCTTATAGGAGGTATGAAGAAAAGATGAAGATGCATGTGATCAAGAGGGAAATTATCTAGAATTCTGGAGTTGCACATTTACTTTACTTGCAAAGCCTATAATGAAGATCTATTATTTCTAGTGATGAGTGAGCACTACGATGTTCAGGTGCTCAGTACTTATAACGAGCAGTAAGGTGCTCGGACGGGCATGATTCGAGTACCATGTATAATGGAAGTCAACGGGAAATTCAAGCATTTTCCCATAAGTTGTTCCAGAAAAATGCTTGAGTTTGCCATTGACTGCCATTATATACGGTACTTGGCTCATGCCCATTTGCTCATTATGATTATGGAGCACCCGAGCCTCATAGTGTTCGCTCATCACTAATTGTTTCCTGTTTATATTATACTAGATGGCAAAGGCTCTCCACCTGTCAGTTCTCCTGCTCCCCTCTGTGCTCTCTCCTTTGACCTGTCTCCCCCTGTGTGCTCCCCTCTGTTGTCTGCTTTGACGTGTCTCCCCTGTCAGCTCTCTGCCCCCGTTTGTGCTTTTTCCCCTCTGTGTGCTGCCTTCTCCCCCTGTGCTGTCTTTTCCTCTCATGTGATTTCTCCTTTGAACTGTTTTCCCCATGTGTGCTCTCTCCCGTGTGCTGTCACTTTCCCCCCTGTGTGCTCCCACCCTGTGTGCTCACCCCTTCCCCCTGGGCGCTGTCTCTACCCCTTGCATTGTCTCTGCCCCCTGTTTGCTGTTTCTGTGTACTGTCTCTGACCCTTGTGCACTGCCTCTGCCCCCTATGTACTATCTCTGCCTCCCTATGTGCTGTCTGTTCCCCCTGTGCACTCTCTCTTCTCCCTGCGTGCCCTCTCTTCCCCTTATGTGCTGACTCTCTCTCTTGTCGATGCTCTATCTCCCCTTGTGCTATCTTTCCATCTGTATACCCTCTCTTTTCTTGTGCTGTCTCTCCCCCGTGTGCTCTTTCTACCCTGTGTGCTCTTTTCCTCCTGTGTGCTCTCTCTTCCCTGTTTGCTCTTTTCTCCCTGTGTGCTCTCTCCTCCCTCTGAGTGCTTTCTGTTCTTCTTGTGTGCTGTCTCTCTCCCTGTCTGCTTTCTATCCCTTTATGCTGTCTCCCCCATGCGCTCTCTCTTCCCCTTGTGCTGTCTCTGTCCTATGCTCTGTCTCAGCACCCCCTGAGTGCTCACTCTTTCTTCCCCTGTGTGCTCTCTCCTCTCCCTGTGTGTTGTCCCTTTCACACCCATGTGTGCTGTCTTTCTTCCCCTTTGTACTCTCTCCCTGCGCTTTGTGTCTCCTCCTGCGCACTTTGTATGCCCCCATGCTGTACCCCCATGGGCACTCTCCCCCTTGTCCGCTCTCTCTTCCACCTGTGCTGTCTCACCCCTATGTGCTTTCTTTCCCCTGTGCTGTCTTTCCCCTTGGACTGTCTCTTTCTCCCACATGCTTTGTCTCTCTCTTTCCTGTGCTTTGTTTCTTCCCCATGCCCTCTCTCCTTACACTCTGTCACCCCCGTGCTTTGTCATACTTTGTCTCCCTCCTGTGCTTTATTTAACCTTGTGCTGTCTCTTACCCCTGTGCCGTGAGCACTGGTTCCTGGCGGTCACAGGCGCAGTTACTGTGGTACCACCCTCTTTGGACACTCAGATGTCCAAAGATAGTGGTGGCAGGAGTAATTGGGCATGTGCGCTGGGTACATGCAAGCCCAGTTACTGTGTGCGACAGTGAGATTTGGCGATGGCGGCGTATGACGAGAAGTGGCATGAGTAGCCGCAACAATGTGTCCATCGAATTCGGGTGGTGTCAAGTTTGGGTGTCAGCGGCACCACTAGCAGTACTGCACAATGAGCCAGTGTAGCTAGTGTGCGCCATATTTGCACACCTGTTACTTGGGTGCACAAATATGGTTGCCGGCACCTTAAAAGGGGGACATCTGGATGGAAGTGGATGACGGATGGGACTTCGTGATTATGTAAGTAGATTGGAAGATTCACACATACAGTAATTTTCCTCTACAAACAAATCTGCAGCAAAATCTACACCCAAATCTCAACTTGTCATAGGCTTAAAATTAAAATGCCCTCTAACCCTAAAATATGGAATGTGAGTTCTATGGTCTCCATTGAAATGAATGCAGGTCTGTGCTCATTTATTAGTATTCTTGTTCTATCGTCCTGTTCTAGTCTAGTCTCTATATTATGTTATTGGATTTTTCACTGAACAGTTCTAATGTCCTTCTCAAAAAGTGCTCCTTCAAATCTCTCCAGATTTCAGAAGAATAATAGAGAGAATAAAAATGAAAACATTCATGTACAGCTCACATTTCGTTTCTCAGATCGATGTGTGAGTAAATACGGCTCAATCTTAGGCTTTTGGATTGAAACACTAGAAATAGACACTATTCCTTACCTTTTAAAAGCCCTCAGGTCTTTGTCAGTGATACACAATTTGATTTACATTACAGTCAAACCTATAGAGCTTTCCACCCTGAGGTGCTGATGGCTTTAGGTGGTGTGATACAAAAAATGAAGTCCCAACTGTGTTAGGTCCAGGGTGTCTTGTGAAGTACTCAAACTACTTTCCCAATCATGTGAAATTCTGGAGAGTATTATATATTTTAAGACATTTTAAACTACAATAAGTGTTAAAATATGTTACACGAAATAAAATACAGTTTTTATGTTAAGGTTTGTTATGAAAGTACAGAGTTATGTTATAAAGATTCATTTAAAGATGAGCAAATCGATTCTAAAATAACCAAATTTATTTAGTTTACTAACCTTCGACAATACAGTTGAATTCAAATTTTTGACTATTTGTGTCAAGGTCATCCAGCAAATTGGTGGCCAGATGGCCAGTCAGCCATTTCTGGGAAAGGGCTAAAAAAATCCTCTATCCTTCACATGTTTGTCTCATCGCTGCTCCTCATTTTCTGCCCCAATAGTAGTGATGTCTCCCGCCAGAAGATTTGGAAGAAAAACAAGGAGTCACTTGGAGGATTAAGATATGAGGAGGGGCGGGGGTTTTAAGTTTTAACTTTTAAAGGGAACCAACCAGCAGGATTTAGGACTATAAAGTGAAGCAAGCATCTTACAGGTACAGGAATACTGAGTGCAATCAATGATTCCATATTTGATTGAAGAGAAAAGTGTCATAAAACTCTTGGAAAACAGGGCAGCAGGTGATTGATGTGTGCAGCACTGCGTCACTAGTTAGGGTTTCTTTTCTTTCTCCACTGTGGGCATGCCTTTTGGCTTTAAGAAACCCCTCCTCTCCCATTCATGTCTACTTTTAGTTTGTAGCTCTTGCACACTGTCACTATATTCCAGTCACAGGGAGCCTGACAAAGTAAAAGTAAAACATGAGAGGGAGAGAGGGAGGGTTTTGCTTACAGCTGAAAGGCATGCCCACAGGGGAGAAAAAAAAATAACCCCAAGTAGGGATGCAGTGCTGCACACATCAATCATCTGCTGCCCTGTTTTCTAAGGTGTTTTATGACACTTTTCTCTGCAATCTAATATGGAAATATTCAAGAAAAGGTATGATTGCATTCAGCATCCTATTGCTTTTAACTCCTTCACTACCCGTGATGTACAATGTCATGGGTCGTGTCCTGGTGTTTGATGTGAGCACCGGTGATGACATCAGCTGAGATGTTGGGCTAACAGTACCGATTGGATCCGGGATCTGATCTGTGCTGTTAACCCTTTGAATCCCGCTGTCAATCACTGACGCGGGATCAAAAGCCGCGGTGGAGGGGAACGCGCTGTTCCCCACCTGCAACGGAGATCCCGTGATAGTATCGCTAAATCTCTGGCGCTCATGTTACAGCCCGGGGTCCTGGCTTGACCCCGGAAGCTGTCACGGAGCGCTTCTGGTGAGTGGTTGGCAAGTGGTGCCAACCACTCGCCATCTGATCGCTTCTGACAGATACCGATGAGCTGCAGCTCATTGGTATCTATCAGAAGCGATCAGATGCTGCAGCAAGGTGCCTCTATAAGGGGCTGTATAAAATAAAAATGAATTGTGAAGTAAAGTTTTTACAAACATTGAAAAAAACCCATAAAAGTTCAAATTACCCCTCTATTACCCCATGCACAAAAAAAGTATAAAAAAAAATTAAAAGAATACACATATTTGGTATCCCTGCGTTCAGAATTGCCCAATTTATCAATATATAAAATCAATTAATGAGAGCCGTAAACCGCGTAACGGATAAAAAGGTCCAAACGCCAAAATTACGTTTATATAGTTGCTGCAACATTGCTATAAAATGCAATACCAGGCAATCAAAACAGTGCATCCACCCAAAAATGGTATAGTTAGAAACGTCAGCTCAAGACGCAAAAAATAAGCCATCACACAGCCCCAGATCCCAAAAAATGAGAATGCTACGGGTCACAGAACATGGCACAAAAAGTACGATTTGTTTTTTTAAACTTCTGAATTTTTTTTCACCGCTTAGATACCAGTAAAGGTGTATATGTTTGGTATCTACGAACTCGTACCGACCTAAGGAATCAGCCCGTCATGTCAGTTTTACCATATAGTGATCATGGCGAATAAAAATCTAAAAAAACAAACATGTAATTGCAGTTTTTTTTGTGATTTCACTGCACTTGGATTATTTTGCAACTTCCCTGTACACTATATGGTATTTTCACCGATATACGAGTTTTTAAGTTATTCAGTATTAATTATAGTAAAGAAGAGGGGATAATTTTATTTATTCTTGCTTATAGTTTAATGGTTAAACAAGCACATTAGTGACAATTAGTGTATAGTGCAAACTGTGTTTAAAAGACTTCCCACCCCCAATGACAAACTACATAAACTACCCACGAGGTGGTGTCTAGACCGAGGTCTAAGGTTTGGATGACGTCATGATGTGGTCAAAAAGGGGTTTTGGATGCGGTCACCTGAGGGCCCACCGACACACTATGCGTCTAAGGTGGTCACAAAGGTTCCTACATATGGTCAGATACTAGTCAACAAGCCGTCGTCCTTCTGTTTCAAGGTCCAACCTAGTCCCCAAAATCCAAAAACCACTCAAGTGGTGTTGGTCGGATTCAAGTTACACAGAACAGTGATATGATCTGTTAGCAATGAGGATTTGCCCGACGCGTTTCGCCTAAAAAAGGCTCGTCAGGGGCAATATTATTATGCTACATCGATTTTACAAAGATTCACACTAGTTCAAAGTGAACCTTTAGTTTACAGTTCATCAGACAGGTCCAGATACAAGATCCTAAGAACGGGAGGTCAAAGTAAGGCAGAATGTTGGTTTTTCTCTATATCAGGAGTTTTCTTATACGACCTAGAAAGCATATAAAGTAGGAGGTACCTTTGTCAGTTATGAAGGTTCATAATGATGGTTACTTTCACCCATCTATATTCACTATTGTGTGAGACGTTATTTTTACAACACCCTTAGAAAGTGATTTTTAAGTGGTCATACTTTGGACATACCAAGGGTGACGAGTGGGCAGTTAGCTGTACTTCAAAAAGTTCAGTGATCCTAGCCCCTTGTCTCAAGACGGTGTCCTTCCTTTAGTAGATTACAGGAGAGGATATTAGATGGATTAAATGTGGGTTGTCTATCATAGTGTAACTATGTGGTGAAAGGACATACCTTCATCTATTTTAAAGTCCTTTTATATATAGAACTTTCTGTTGTAGTTTTATTTGTTTTGTGTTCAGCCTCTTTGTTTTCCTCCCTTTCTTAAAAAAGAAAATGAAAAGAGACATTGAAACAAAGCCCTAAGTGGTGTTAATTATCAAAAGATAGCAGACACCTAAGTGTATCACTGACCTCTTTATATAACAGGTTCACACACAGGTCAATATTACACTTGCTCCAAGCTGCAAGCTTTAATGGGCCATCAGTATACAAGTCATGCTCATCAGGTAATACAGGACAGTAAAGTTACTTGTTCAGCCTAAAAAATGAGAGAAAATTCCCTTGTTCAATATATAGGGCATTTAATCTAAATAGTAGTGGTTATAAGGGGTTAAATGCCAATACCTTGCTGGTGCTGTTAAGCCAAAACCTCTCCTGTGGATCCGTCCCCCTGCTGGTCCCGGATTTCAGCTGTTTCCCTGTGTGTGGGCAGCAATGAAATACCGCCTCATTAGGGAACTTATATGAGGCTTCTCCTGCCCCTAGAGCCCTCCTCCCCTCAGCCACCTCCCCACAGGACAGGTTCATTACAGACCTTAATATCAACACTATAGGACGCAGATTCACCTCAGAGTTCCAAGAAAAGACCCTTAACTTCCTGGATGTGACAATAGAGAAGGAGAATGACGGACGACTAACTACACGCACCTTCCGTAAAACAACAGCCAGTAACGACTTGCTTCATTGGCAAAGCCATCACCCCAAGAGCCTGAGGATGGGGATACCCAAAGGGCAGTATCTACGGATAAGAAGGAATTGCTCCAATATCAACGAGTTCCATAGGCAGGCCAACGAACTACAGCAGAGATTCCTGAACCGGGGATACCCACAACACGTCCTCAGTGAGGCATACAAGAAGGCTGAACAGACACCCAGAGTGGAACTACTAAAACCAAGAACCAGGCAAAAAGATACAATCATGAGAATCATTGGCAAATACGACAACAAGGCCACAGAAGTCAGGGATATTATGAGAAGACATTGGCGTATTCTGAGAGCTGACCCAGTACTCCAAGGACTCATCCCTCCATACCCAAGTATCACATACCGGAGAGGGAGAAACTTAAAAGACCAATTAGTGCACAGTACCTATGAACCACCAACCCCTCAGGGCACGTGGCTAGACAACCGTGCCAAAGGTACCTTTAAATGTGGGAAATGCATAGCATGTAAATATATTAATACTGCCAAAAAGCCTTTTTTAGGCGAAACGCGTCGGGCAAATCCTCATTGCTAACAGATCATATCACTGTTCTGTGTAACTTGAATCTGACCAACACCACTTGAGTGGTTTTTGGATTTTTTGGGGACTAGGTTGGACCTTGAAACAGAAGGACGACGGCTGGTTGACTAGTATCTGACCATATGTAGGAACCTTTGTGACCACCTTAGACGCATAGTGTGTCGGTGGGCCCTCAGGTGACCGCATCCAAAACCCCTTTTTGACCACATCGTGACGTCATCCAAACCTTAGACCTCGGTCTAGACACCACCTCGTGGGTAGTTTATGTAGTTTGTCATTGGGGGTGGGAAGTCTTTTAAACACAGTTTGCACTATACACTAATTGTCACTAATGTGCTTTTTGAACCATTAAACTATAAACAAGAATAAATAAAGTTATCCCCTCTTCTTTACTACACTATATGGTACAATAAATAATTGCATCTAAAAGCATAACTCGGCCCGCAAAAAACAAGCCATCATATGTCTATATTGACAGAAAAATAAAAAAGTTATGGCTCCTGGAAGCAGGGGAGCAGAAAACAAAAATGAAAAATGACAGGCTTCATTTTATCAAGATACTTGGGAAAAGGTGTACAGCGGTCCGCGCTGCCAGGGTAGCTCACATCAAAGAATACACGGGTAGATGAAGAGTTAATCAGATCCTTCTTTATTCTCCGACGTGTTTCGGTGCCCTCCTGGCACCTTCATCAGGGTTCCCCTCCCCTTTTGTATAGGCTTCATTTTATAGACCTTAAAGATTTTTAAGTTATCTTTCTTGTTAGGCAAATGTATCAAAATATCTTAGCACATCTTATACTATATATGGCCTAGCCAATTCTTCATGCTGGGGGAAGACACCAATTAAATTAATTTGCTATGTAAGGTGAAGTGCTACCAAAATAGAGTCCATCAACTGCGTCCCAGGTGGCAAGTACCGTACTTTGTTAACAATCAGCACAAATACGAAAGAGAAAGTCTTACATCCTTTATGGCTATCTAAGGGCCTTTTCACATGAGCGGTAAATGTTGATCACGGCAGTTGCGGTGAAAAAAACACATCTGCCGCGGTTACCGCATAACGGCCGCACTTGTGGTTCACTTGCGGCAAGTTCCATGCAATGTCTATGGGGCTTGCGGTAAGTGTGAGGCAGGTGCGGCAAGTGCGGTTTCGGCACTTGCGGCAGATGCGACCGCAAAAAAAACACAGCCGATAGCGTTTTTTTTTGCGGTTGCATCTGCTGCAAGTGCCGAAACCGCAACTATACTGCACTTACCACACCTGCGGCAAGCCCCATAGACATTGCATGGGGCTTGCCGCAGGTGAACCGCAAGTGCAGCCGTTATGCGGTAACTGCGATAGATGTGTTTTTTCACCGCAACTGCCGCGATCAGCGCTTACCGCTGATGTGAAAGGGGCCTAATCCTCTTTTTCACTCAACAGTCATCACTTGTTTTCAGATATCTGCCTGTCATTGTTTTGATCACCTTATTTATTCATGCGTCTGGTTTATAAGGCTTTAACAAGATGTTTGAATTTCTATTTTTTAGTGAACAAGCACAAACCTTGGATTGAAACATCGTATCATGGAGTTATCACTGAGAACAATGACACGGTTATTCTGGATCCTCCTTTGGTTGCCTTGGACAAAGATGCCCCGGTTCCGTTTGCAGGTAGGACGGCACTTGATGAGTTCATTATTAATGTTCACAGATAAAAAAAGTTTTTACGGCTATTTCTATCTTATCAAGTTTACTTATATCAGAGAAGTAAATGCAACTATTAATTCAAATGTACATTACAGCATGTCTGGATTTTATTGTAAAAGACATATTTATTATTAGATGTCTGCAAAGCGGAGACTGATTTTTATAGATTCCACATCATTGAATGGAACAGAGACTCTCATTCACTAGGTGTACTTTATTAACAATCTCAATTGTATATGTCCAAGGCAATGACTCGAAATGACAGCACTAATACATTTAACCTTTTATGGGTTGTAAGTGCAGACCTGACAGTGGTCTGTCATTGTATTTGTATGAAGCTATACGCAAGTCAAGGAAAGGGAATGTAGGCCCTACATACTGTACATGTGCATCTCAAGGTTTGTCCTGTTCTAATAATCCGATTCCTTTAAGCAGAAACATTTGATATATGACTTGTAAAAACAATTACCAAGTGCATTTATCTGGAGATATTATACAATAACATAATTTCTATTATAAAAATGGCATTATTCATATTCACAATTGTAAGATTATTAAGTATTTGATTATACAGTAGCATTCATTCATATAGAAAATATTTTGTAACCAGATCATTTACTTATCCCTAGTATAAATAACTGCTGCAAAAGTATATATGATGTCATCCAAATGATCTGATAATCTGTGATCACTTATCTGATCTTTCGTCTTTTATACTTGGAATTTAATGTCTTCCATTTTATTACTGGTAGGCATTCTTACCTTTTTTTAAAATAAATCTGTCTATTCAGCAAAGTGACCTGTCAATCGTAGTGTATGGTGTTTCTACCAAAGAGGGAAAAGCCTGGCATTTGTTCCTTCTTCATACCCTATAACCTATGAAGTGGAGAATGTCTTAGGCGGCCGTCACACGCTACAATATCGTGAGCGATATCGTTAGCGATCACGTGCACGCGCGATCGCTAACGATATCGCTCACATCACTGGTGAGCTGCCACACAGACAGACTCACCAGCGATGTGGACCAGCGAGATCGCTGGTAACTATGGTACACATCGGGTTACTAGGCGCCGCGCTTAGTAACTCGACATTTACCATAGATACCATCTCCCAGCATAGGCTCTGCCGCTGGGAGATCGTTCATAGTGGTGTCACACACGACGATGATGCAGATTGAACAAGCGATGGTCGCTTGGTATGAGCTCCTGCTCTCATATCTGCGATGTCACGATCAAGCGATTTTACATTGTAAAATCGCTTGATTGCACGCAGCGATGCACAAACGACATCGCTTAAGCGATCAAAACGCTGATCGCTTAAGCGATATCGTGCATTAAATTGAAGCGTGTGGCGGACGCCTTACAAATATGTCGGACTATGAGGCAGTGTATCCCATTTCAAATAGATGAAAAGGTATTTGATCTAAGCCCATATACATAACATTTGTGCTCTGACAGGCAGCAATCTTCAATTGAGCAAAATAGTGCTCGAGATATAGATTTGCATTCAGCCCCTGAGTCAATACTTTGTGGGAGCACCTTTTGCTGCAATTACTGCTTTTCTGGTTTGTCTACCACCTTTGCACATATAGAGACTGACATTTTTGCCCATTTTTCTTTACAAAAAGCTCAAGCTCAGTGAAAATGGATGATTAGCGTCTGTGAACCGCAATTTGTCACACATTCTCAATGGAATTTACAGCACTGTAGATTTGGATATTGATTGGGCCATTTAAACACATGGATACGCTTTGATCTAAACCAGGGGTGAAGAACCTCTATCCTTCCGGCTATAAATGGCCTGCAGTGCCTTTTTCTCTCTTCCCTGGCAGATTCTGCAGTCTTTGGGCCGGTAGGCCTGTGTTACTGACTAGTAGCAGTTGAAAGGGAACCTGTCACCACCAGGGCATATTAAACTAAAAGTGCCATCTTCAGCAGCACCTATACTGCATTTTGTGATGGTGACCCCTACCCCCAGGGACACCTAAATAATGACTTTATTAAATCTCCTGCCCTGTATGCTAATGCTTACTTTAGGTCTGGGAGGTATGCTCATTTCTCGGGATATGAATGCCTCGCTGGTGTTACTCCTCCTCCACTTTCCTCCGCGACCCTCGTTCTTTCTTCCTTGTCACTTCATCCACTTGATCGGCACCAGATCCCACCGTTTGTGGTCTTATGCTGTATGCAGACTACAGGGCTAGGAATCTGGTGAAGAGGGAACAGGCGCAGTCATCCTGTTTGTGCAGGCGCCAGATTCCCAACACTGCAGTCTGCATACAGCATAAGACCGCACAGGGCAGGATCTGGTGCCTGCGTTATACCATGTGACCTCAGTTCTCAGGCAGAGCTCATGGAGCATGCCCAAGAAGTGAGGGATCCGTGCAGGTGCTGACATAGAGAAGAAGACTGTCCCAGAGGAAAGAGGAGGAGGAGTAACACCAGCAAAGCGTTCACGTCCAGGGAAGGAAGCATACCTCCCGGACCTAAAGTAATTACTTATAAAGTCTTTATGTAGGTGACCCAGGGGGTAGAGACACCTTCACAAAATGCAGCATAGGCGCTGCTGAAGGTGGCACTTTTAGTTTATTAGGCCTTGGGGATTGACAGGTTCACTTTAATTGCTCTTTACACAGTGAGCATATGCATGCAGCATTTATTACAGCAAAACTGTGGCACATACAATGAAGGATTACGCCCTGACACTGGCCGATGCAACAGGACATAATTTGAGGGTTGAGTTGACATTCTCTTCACTTCCATAACACCAATGAAGACAGCAGCCCCACCATGTAAGGTATTGACTTGATGGTTCTGTGATCAAGCCCCAATATCTAAACTATTTAAGAGTGCTGGAACCACCTGTACAAGTTTTTACTTTTTTAGAGTCAGTTAAATATCTTTTTGGCCTGAAGAAAACAAGCTAATATACCTTCATGCCTTGGTAAAGAATGTTGCTCTCCTTTGATCACACTTCATAATTACACAAATACACATAACCTGATCTGCATTATCCAATAAGCACTCAAGTTTATATGGCTTAGGCTAGGATCTGACTTGCGTTAGCCCTCAGCCTGCCGGATGTGGTTAAAACAAGAAATTTTCAGACTGAGCCCATAGCGTTACCGGCATGTAACGCTATGCGCCGCCTGTGTATAGTATCACTATGGCAACCTGAATGATCGCGCAGCCGCCGCCTCCACTTACAAGTCCCGGATATGCACTTTTGCAGAGCGCACAGGAAACGTGGTTTGCAGCGTTTCCCTGTGTGCTCTCCAAAAACGCATATCCGGAACTTGTAAATGGAGCTGGCGGGCACGCGATCATTCAGGTTACCATAGGGATACTATACACAGGCGGCGCATAGCGTTACTGGCCTGTAACGCAATTTCTAGGGTTGCACATAAGCCCTGTATCCGTTATTTGCATCAGTTTTTCAACTTTAGAATTCCAATTTAGAAGTCCAAAAACTGATGCTGTTAACAGATGCTGCTATGCGTTTTTTTACAGGACCCAAAAAAATGCTGCAAGCAGCATTTTTTGGTGCAGTAAAGAAATGGATCCCTTTTTTTAACATGGGGCCCTATGGGAAATGGATCCATTAAAAAATGGCACCATCTACTAATGGATCCGTTTTTGTTAGTCCAAAAAACGCATAGCTGCACAGGAGGCTCCAAAAACAGCCTAAAAAAACTGAATTGTTATTGGATCCATTAAAAAAAAACATTGGCATGTGTGACCGTAGCCAATGCGCTGCCTGTGTATAGTATCTAGTAACGCTATGTGCTCAGACTGAAAATTTCTAGGTTTTAAGCACATCCGGCAGGCTGAGGGCTGAGGCAAGTCAGACCCTAGCCTAAGCCATATAAACTTGAGTGCTTATTGGATAACACAGATCAGGTTATGTGTATTTGTGCAATTGTGAAGTGTGATCAAAGGAGATCAACATTCTTTACCAAGGCAAGAAGCTTTATTAGCTTGTTTTCTGGTCAGACGCTCCCGGAAATGCCCAATTGGTCGTTTCCGGGTGCTAAGTGACAGGTTCATGCGATGTGCACTCTGCCACTTTCACTTGCGATTCTCACTATACAGAGTGCGCGCTTGGCAGTGCTTGGCCATAGGCTATAATGGGGGCACCGAGCGCAGCTGAGTGCAAAGTGGGCACTAGGTATGCATTTACAAAAGCTGTAAACGCGGCCCCACAGTGCCCCAAATCACCTCTTATTACATCCTAGTTTTCACACACAAGCCAGACCTATAGCAATCAATATTGTTTTGTGTAAATAGACAATCTTGAGTCTTAAAAATGTTTCACCTGCCTGAAAATGTATGTGACCTTCTGCCTAACAATCATCATTATCTCTTCCTATGAAGTGTGTGAATGGTGATCTGTGAGAAGGCCCATTATGGGAAATTGAACTGAAAAGCTGAAGAGTCTACAAATGATTGCACAATTGTACAATGATTGCTACAAGATTACAAGATGACCGCGTTTCTATTGTAATCTATGTGGAGTATGTTCAATATACTCATGGTCTGTATATTCTGTAGTCTTAGTCTGTCCATATATAACTCATACCTCCTAACTTTATGAAATAAAAAGAGACACAAACGCCAATTTCTATATTACGCTAACCCTGTACCCTAATTTCACCTAGTCTTTTAGATATGCCCAACACAAAGCTACTGCAAAGTGCTTATATGCATATATAGTTTCCAGCACAAATGCTTACACCCCTTTTGATTAGTAAGATTTTAATCAATCTCAGATTTTAATCAATCTCACTGTACACAGGAACAGTTTCCACAACTTTGACAAGACTGAGTTTATAGAACATTTTAATTCATAACATGACAATAAGGTTAATAATAAAACTTTCATTACAAAATCTTCAAATTTACTTAAATTTGTAGATGCAAAACAAATACATCTTATCTCAAAAACTACTACATCTAATGTAATGTATGATCGCTATGATTTTTAAGGGTACTATTAAGCCTTCTAGGCTTGGAATCATCAAGTTGGCGACATATTGCAACATCTTTTTTCAATCTTCAAGAATGATTACTCTAATACTTTTATAGCCTGGGTTCTGGATGGAGAGTGGCTGAACGTATCTCTTCAGAATTCCTCTTAGATGTTCGATTGGCTTCAGATAAGGGGATACTTGGCCACTGAATCATTGTCACCCTGTTCTTCAGAATTGCAAGAATGGCCTTAGATGGGTGTTATGGATCATTGTCATGCTGGAGACATGCACATCTATTAAGGGTGCTGAGTAATGGTTGCATCTTCTCTTACCGACCCCAGGCACAGTCATGCTGCCTCACATAAGGGCACTGGCACTACCATGTTTCACATAAGATATGATGCCTTTTTCTTTGTATTGTTCACCTTCACAGTATACTTTTGAAACCACCAGTTCCAAAAATATTTATCTTGGTTTCATCACTGAAGGCTTCAAAGTCCTAATAGTCTTTTTACTTTTCAGCCTGGGACATCCGTTATACATGCATTTCCTCTGCAGTAGTCGAAAGAATAGAGGAAATATGTGTAATCCAACTGTGCTGTTGTACAGTCGACGATATGCCAAATGAATTGGTATTTGGAAGTGGCTTTATTCAACATGTTTCAAGGTGTATTCCTCAGCCCTCCATCAGGACAACCACCAAGCAGTGTATGCCATCTGGCCCCTTTACACACTGAGACTTTCCAGCGAACCCACCAGCAATCCGACCTGGCCGGGATCACTGGAAAGTCTCTCTGCAGTCGCTGGAGACCTGTCAAACAGGCAGACTCACCAGTGACCAGTCAGCAGTGACATCGCTGGTAACCAGGGTAAACACCGGGTAACTAAGCTAATTATTTGTAATTAGCGGTTACTGTATGTCAAAATGTGTGTATATATAGGTAAATATACACACTATTACTAAGTTTTTTGGCTTTCCTGTAAAAAAATAGTAGTACTGCACAAGGTTACAAACATATTGCTGATTAATTTTTGCTCCTGATCGTTGGTGGGACAATAGGGGCTGTGAAAACAGCCTTTGTTGTATGTTGCCCAAGAGCTCACAATCAGCACTCCTGCTCCGCGGTGTCTGGTTCTCTGTAAACTGGTTCATGGCAGCTATCAGAGATAAGCTGCCGTGAACAAACTTCGCGCATGCGGAATCGCAGCGCAAAGTCATCAGTACACCCAAATGGGTCTACTGACGTAGTTAAAGCCAGATATGACGCGAGTTTCATCATACCAGCAATATCGCCCCTGTTAGGAGAAGACAAGACTCTCAGCTCTCAAGCACGCCCATAGGGGCGTGAATAATTATCGGGAAGGCGGCAGGGAGAGGCAGAGAGGAACGCCTTTTGCGGCTTCTCAAATGCAGAGCAGCTGCAGATGTGGAGGTATATAAAGCCATTTTATAAACTTTGCCAATTACATATTTAAACACAAAGGGATGGCTAGGTAGGACATAAGGTAGTGCAGGGACATGTTTAAAGAGGCTGGTGACTAATTTTTCGGAGTCAGGTTCCCTTTAAAGCATCACTCTAGCATTTCTTTATTGCGCCTTCCAGTGGCTTCATCTTCTATAGCAATTGCTCCAGTTGGTCTTCAGTGATGTTTTACCTACCGGTAACTTCAATGTTTGCAGGAGCATGCAGGAGGTGACAACTCAATGCATCTCTTTGAGAGACATGTTCTGGCTCTCCTAGGGATACATGCTTGTGACATAATGTATAACATTTGTCCAGTCAGAAGTTACAGTCAAAAGATAATGCTGCAGGGCCCAAGCGGTGTAGGGAAAAGGTGAACACGCCAGAAGGAGAATTTAAGACCTGGAGCCAGTGGCGTAGCTGGCCAGCTTCGGGCCCCGGGGCGAGATCACCGCCCAGGCCCCCCATGCGAGGACGGGGGGGGGGGGGGGGGGGTGCTGGTGGAGGGATTTGAGGACCGGGGTGTGGGGTGGAGGTGTGAGGAGGACCGGACCGGGTGCAGAAGGGCGCTGATACTCACCGCGGCCGGCCGCCTGCGTGCGTGCGTCTGCTGTAGGAGAGGGAGGAGGGGCGTGCAGATCTGCACAGCAGGAAGTCCCGTCCTCCCTCCCCTCCGGTCGCGCGGCTGCCAGCTGCCAGCACGGGGCCCCCCCAGGGACTGCGGGGGCCCCCCAGGGAGTGCGGGGCCCCCCCAGGGCGGCCAATGGGCCCTCAAGCCGGGGGGGGCCCGGGGCGATTGCCCCCCCTGCCCCCCCGCTAGCTACGCTACTGCCTGGAGCACGGGACTTAGGGTACTTTCACACTAGCGTTTTTTTTAAATCGCGGCAGATGCGTTTTTTTCACTACCGCATACCGGCTGCACTTGCGGCACGGTTGCGGCACAGTTGCGGCAAGCCCCATATAATGTATATGCGGGCTTGCGGCAGGTGCGGCAAGTGCGGTTTTGGCACTTGCGGCAGGTGCGGCCGCGAAAGAACCGCGGCTGACCGCGGTTTTTTTCGCGGCCGCACCTGCTGCAAGTGCCAAATCCGCAATTGCCGCACTTGCCGCAAGCCCGCATATACATTGTATGGGGCTTGCCGCAACTGTGCCGCAACCGTGCTGCAAGTGCAGCTGGTATGCGGTAATCGCAGCAGATGCGTTTTTTTCACCGCATCTGCCGCGATTTAAAAAAAACGCTGATGTGAAAGGGGCCTTAGAGTTAAAAGCAGCTCTGTGCTGCTGAAAAAAAAACTGGTGTTATGCTTTAATTAGAATTTTGAAGTCTAAACTTTTGCTTTGCTCTAAAGATAACTTTTTTGCAACTTGGTCTTGAATAAATTGTGTGGGAAAATGAATTTCTTGGATGTGCAAAACAATAATATGCTGTATTGTTTTTTGTATTAAGATGTTCTATATAAAATGTTGATTCTGGAAGGAAAAAAGGACACAAGATTTTCTGACAAATCTATTGGGGGTATAGCACACTCATGTCTACTACCTACACATTCAGCTCTTCTATACACACACACCCACACACACTCACGTCTGTTATACATACATAAATACACACTCATCAGTGCAACATACATACACACAGCTCTGGTACATATACATATATGCACACTCAGCTTTGCTATGCATATGTGCACACAATTTTGCTACATTGACAAACTCTAATCTTTGCTCTCTCTCCCTCTCTTCCTCTCTCTCAATAATAATAATATTAATAATCTTTAGTTATATAGTGCCAACATATTCCGCAGCGCTTTATAATCCAGAGTTATCAAGGAATACAATCATTAAAGCAAAATAATGACAGCCCTGCTCATAAGAGCTTACAATCCACAATGGAGTGGGAGTGACACAAAGTACAGGCACTTATTTACAATGATGGCATAGTCAATTTAATGAAGTGGGGAGTAGATAAGAGCTGCATGAGAGGCCACCAGCCATTATTTGTAAAGCTTTTGAGTCTGGGGGAGTGAATAGGCTATGTCTACGTGATTTTGACTAGGGATCATGATAGGCCCATCTAAAAAGTTATGTTTTTAGGGAGCATCTGAAACTATGTAAGTTGAGGGTAGACCTAATTTCTTGGGGTAGAGCATTCCAGAGAATTGGTGCAGCTCGGGAGAAGTCTTGGAGTCAGGAGTGGGAGGTTCAAATTGATGTAGAAGTTAGTCTAAAGGTGCTTTCAGAGAGTAGAGAATGGGTGGGGTGATAGAAGAGATGAAGGTTGAGAGGTAGGGTGCTGCACTGTGAGGAGCTTTGTGGGTGAGAACAAGCAATTTGAATTGGATCCTATAATGTATGGACAGCCAGTGCAATGACTGGCACAGAGTGGAAGCATCCGAGTAATAGTTAGCCAGATAGGTGACCCTGACTGCTGCATTAAGGATGGACTGGGGAGGGGAAGAATAGTGAGGGGGAGGCCAATTAATAGAGAATTACAATAATCAAGGCAGGAGTGAATCAGGGCAACTGTGAGGGTTTTTGTTGTTTCCAAAGTGAGAAAGGACTGAATTGTAGAGATTCTACTGTATGTATATATACATGCACACATAACCCTACTACATTACCACACACCTTGCAAATGTACTACTTCTCTTACCTCTTGTCCACTGACATTTACATGAGACTGTCAAGTGCCGTGAAGCTTTTGATAGAATCTTTAGTCTTTACAAAGACTGAACAGTGGAAGAAGGACTTGTTGGCTCTTTATGCCACCATTGTAGTCAGCTGTAGCTATGAGTTTAGGATACCGATAAAATTAAAATCGAGACATACACCCAACATATTTGACTTGGGACACATTGTAGGTTTGAAAGAACTCCTATGTCTTGATATTTATGCAAGAACGCTCATGTATGAACTGTTCATACAACTCAACACGATCCCTTGCTTACAAAGTTGCACCTCAAACATTTTATGTATAACACCCAATAATAATTGGCCTGGCTTACACATCTCTAGAGCAAACACATTGGCATTTTCTCTTCAATATTGTAGACAGATTTTCTGTACAGATTGCAGCCCCATCATTGTCACCGGAAGGGCAGATGTCCTAGCAGAGCTCTGACAGTGCATATAGTATTTTACCTCTTTCCCTGCATCTCTGACAGAATCCATATTAGAAGAACTTGTTCGATACTCAGCACATTTCGGAATCTATCTGCACAAAATACACACCAGCTGTTAACCTCATAAAATGGCATAATGTGACGCCTGCACTTTCAGTCTGCGCAAGCAGGGCACTAATGCAGATGGGTTATGGTAATGGACTTCAGGATACATTTATTTTTGCATTGGTAGTTATACGTGTAATGGATCGAAGAGAAGAAGAAAGCTGTGTTCATAATTGAAGTGAAAGTTCTTTTGTTAGGAAAGAGGTTTTAAAATATTTCACTTTTAAACATTGCCCTTGTGACCTCCCATCTGCTGACGGGTGTTAGAATATTTATGAAATGAAATGGTTTAATGCGGCTACCATTTAGAACATTAGAATTACTTGATAGGCTTTGCAGAAATTACCCGCTCCTCCTTACCGAGTCCTTGGTAATCTTTCCATTAGGCACCATTAAAATGTACAGATGGTTTAGAGCTGTATGTGACATTGAAATGTGGACTATAGTAAATCAGACACTTGCTATGTCTGAAATTATAATTAGGCTTACTGAAAGGTTTGTCTTCCAATAGTACTACCATACCTGCAAAGAGAACAAAGGGGTAAAGAAGTGACACGTTATTCAATGTATACTTATGGACTTGGGTGGAAATGAAAATACATATAATATAGGTGTCATATGAACACACGTCTTTAGCTAATAGCCGTCTCTCTCAATCACAATATACACATCCATGTTTAACTTTGCAGAACATATATGTCTCTGAAAAGGAATACTGTAAGTCCTAGGAGTCGGGAGGTTCTCGTACATATTAGATGGTTGGCTAGCCATTCCAAAATCAGCTTGTTCACTTAATATTAGCAAAAAGATATGTGACATTATGACCTAGTAATTAGATGAGCTGCCTAGGAAGCTGGCAGAACCCGTGTACAGCTGCCAGAGAAGACCAACGTGGGTGCTGGATTAAAGCCCTACAAATCCCTTAGCCCATCTTTAATTGATACACTACTAATGTCAATACCAGCTTTATATATTGCATTTTCCTATTCCTGTATGCCAGCTCCTTCATGGTATTCATATATGTTCTTACCAGAGCTAATTGTGAAATAGCATGTGCTATTTAAACAAGTTTTCAAATGTTTTTCTATCATAGGAAATAGCTTGAAAATGTGGCACATATACTGTTTGGAAAGTTGTATTTCTTATAATAATGTCTGGGTTGGTCTCCACTGAGTCGGAGTGTAATGGCGGCCAACTATCACAGTGGCCTCTCTGGCTGGCAGGCCATCATCAGCAGAATAATCATGGGTTAAAGGAAATCTGTCAGGCCAAAAATGCATATGTAACTGGTATCATATTCTAATTCCTCTAAGCTCTCTCTATTCATGTATTTCCATTATTTATACTTCCCTCCTATCCTCTGTGAACTTCAAAATAAAAAAATACTCACAGTGATTTCTCTGCTTCCTACTCCTCCAAAAAATAAATATTCATACTTCATTACACTGTCCTGTGATCTGTCTGTTGTGTGACTCATTCACCGCAGACAGAGAAGGGAGGGGGAGGAGGAGTGATCTTTGCTGCAGCTCTTGATGTCATTGTGTGTATCAGAGGCATGTGTGTAGTGTGTGCAGTCTGAGATATTTCTATGTGATTATAAGAACATTTGATCATTTGCACAGCAGATATACACATTACATGTCTGCAGGAAAACCAAAGTTCATATAATCAGATATAAATCTTACAGACACTACACAGTACAGGACAAAACACATTTCCCCCTCCCAGATCAGAGCAGAGAGGGGAGGGAGTAAATACAAGCTTGGATAGGTGTGGATATTTAAATAATAATAATAATAATAAAGCTTTATTTATATAGCGCCAACATATTCTGCAGCGCTTTACAATGTAGGGTTAGAGTACAGAAAATACAGTAAGTAATTACAGTAGAGAACAAATAAAGTACAATAATTGGATACAAAACAATAGACATAGAATCAATGTAAAAAAGAAAATACAAAAAATAAAGCAAGAAATGAAGGTGACCCTGCTCAAAAGAGCTTACAATCTACAACAGGGATAGGGGTTGCACAAGGTGCCGGGGCTTATTGCACTGATGGTCCAGGCATCTTGAGGAAATGGGGCATAGGGCTAAGCTTACATGGATGGTCATCAGACAGTCTGTGTAGACCTTTATGGTTTGGTGGAGTTTGTAGAAGAGTAATGTCCAGAGGATAGGCCATTCACTGTCTACAGTACAATGGACTTCTATTAGGGAGTATGATAGGCCACCTTAAAAAGATGCGTTTTTAGGGATCGTCTGAAGCCATACAAGTTATGGATAGTCCTGATTTCTTTGGGTAAAGCATTCCAGAGGTTTGGTGCAGCTCTGGAAAAGTCTTGGAGCCGGGAGTGGGAGGTTCAGATTAGTGCAGATGTTAGTCGAAGGTCATTTGAGGAACGTAGAGAGCGGGTGGGGTGATAGACAGAGATGAGGGAGGAGAGGTAGGGGGGTGCTGTTCTGTGAAGAGCTTTGTGGGTGAGAACAAGCAATTTGAATTTGATCCTGTAGTATACGGGCAGCCAGTGCAATGACTGGCACAGAGCAGAGGCATCTGAGTAACGATTGGCCAGATGGGTGATCCTGGCTGCTGCATTAAGGATGGACTGGAGAGGAGAAAGTCTGGTGAGGGGGAGGCCGCTTAATAGAGAGTTGCAATAGTCAAGGCGGGAATGGATTAGGGCCACGGTGAGGGTTTTTGTTGTTTCCAGGGTGAGAAAGGGGCGGACTCTAGAGATATTCTTCAGGTGTAAGCGACAGGAGCGGACGAGAGATTGCGTGTGGGAGGAGAAGGAGAGATCGGTGTCAAACATAACACCCAGACAGCGAGCCTGCTGTCTAGGCGTTATCGTGGTGCCGCATACTGAGAGAGAGATGTCCGATTTAAGGAGGTTAGTGGATGGGGAGAGCAGAAGAAGTTCAGTTTTGGAAAGGTTTAGTTTCAAATAGAGAGTGGACATGATATTGGAAACTGCAGCTAGACAGTCATTGGTGTTCTTTAATACCGCAGGGGTAAGGTCAGGGGCTGAAGTGTATAGTTGTGTGTCATCAGCATAAAGATGGTACTGAAAATAACACTTGAACAGCAGCCAGACTAATCGACTGGTTATACAATGAACAGGACTAATGCAGGACCATGTCGCGTTCCTGGTGCGAACAAGAGTGTGTGATTTGTGCGCGGACATCCGCCTGCAAACAAATCACATATTGCAGTGAATGGGAGTGCACGGTCATGAGCAGACCTGCACATGACCGTTTGTTCTCACTATAAACATAGGGGCTGCGGTCAGCTTGCGGATCTTCTCCGCAGGATGCTGCGGAGGGTCCGCAAGTCTGAAGCCAGCTATAAGTATAGAAATCTGTATCTAAAGCTAGGGACACACGCATGTATTGGCATGCGATGTGAGAGCATTGCATGCGAGATGCTAGTGACCCTCACCTAAGGCTCTGCTGCGAGCATGACCAAGTGTCATATATCTGTGATCTGATCCTGCGATCGGATTGAGACATTATTGTCTAACAAGTTGTGCCAAATGAGCCATACTGTTTGGAGGACTTTTATAACATTGCTCCAGTTTGTCTCTATTTGGTCTAGATTTAGCCAGATTTTAGGACAATCGTTGATTTTATTTTTAATAAACATTGTATAAACTTTAGTAATGTAACGTCTTCTGTCTATATGTTCTGCACTAGAAAGGATTTAGGCTTTATATGTGATATGAGATTCTCTTTTACTCCTGATAATCATATTCCTGTCAATGTTTGTATTTTGTAATAGCAGCTACATCACATATAGAGAGAGTGAATAATTCATTGGCTTCAAAGTAACATGTCATAAAGCATACTGTGTATATTACTATATCTGCTGTCAGAAAATGAATGAATTTACATGATACTGGGAGGGTTTGACATGAAAGGGTAAAGTCCTTGTATAAGTTGAATGTAAGGAGAAAATCCTTTGAGGAAGGTATAAAAAGAATATTATCAGTTCTGGCTAATTTTTTTTATGAAACACTGAATGTGTGGTGTTTTACAGATTAGAACAATATGATAGTATATAAATATATACTAACTAGATGGTGGCCCAATTCTAACGCATCAGGTATTCTAGAATATATATGTAGTTTATTTATGAAGATTTAAAAATAATGCAATGAAAACATAGGATTCTCCCCAATCAGCGACACGGCTTCGTTCAATATATCTGCATGTGTGACATCTCACCAGCGATCAGTAAGGTACCGTCACACTTGGTGACACTTCAGCGATCCCAACAAACGATGCAACCTGGTAGGGATCGCTGGAGCGTCAGTACATGGTCGCTGGTGAGATTGTCACACTGAGTGAGATCGCTAGCGCCGGTCGGGGTATTTCCGCTGCGGGCAGCCGTGAGATGACCGGCTATCAACAGTCATCCTCCGGCTGCGTCGCCGCTGACCTCCGTGACAGGATCAGCGATCTCACAGCGGGGGCCTCGTCGCTGCTGCATGTCACACTGAGCGAGATCGCTAGCACCGGTCAGGGTGCTTCCGCTGTGAGTAGCCAGGAGATGACCGGCAATTGCTGGTCATCTCCTGGCTGCGTCACCGCTGACCTCTGTGCAGCAGGAGATGACCCGCGGCTACTGTCGGGAGACCAGCGGCTAGCGCCACTGATCTCCCGACTGTGTGGTGGCGTGCGTGGTTCAAATCCCATGCTAATTCGCGGCTGGACTGCGCCTGTCGCTGATTGGCCGCCGCGCTCAGCGGGATTTCCATTACCGAGAGACAGACAGACACGATAAGGCGATTATATAGTAGGATTACAAATAGTGATGAGCGAGTACTACCATGCTTGGGTGCTTGGTGCTTGTAACTAGCAGTCGGACGCTCAGATGGGCGCGACCAGTGTGCAGAGTATAATGGAAGTCAATGAGAAACTCAAGCATTTTCTGGAAAAGATCTCCTATAATTCTCAAAATATACAAATAACTGAGATGAGTTTTCCTTTTCACTAAACTGTTTTTGGTCCTCTTAATTAGAGTGTTCATCAGAAAATGACTTATTGTTTAAATCAGGATTTTCTATTACATGTGTTTAAAAAAAAATGGCAATGTTTTTGCTTTTTAAATCATGATTTTTATATAAAATAACCTAAAATTGTAATCTTGTAATTTTCACACTGACCACTGGGGGTTTTGTTGGGTCCTGTACTTCCTGTTCTTTTAAAAAGAGTTTTCAGCAACACTCCATATTATTAGAAGCAGGAGCATAGTGAAACATAATACCACTATGAAGTCAATACACAACTGAGAACAATTGCACACACTCATTAGATACTTCAATACATAATACAAGGCCAGGGTCTGAGACGGTTAATTGCTGCTAATGAACAAGTGATCTGTGTGAAAACTGCAAGATTTCTAGTTTTATTTTCAATGCACATTGTGATATATGGAAAAAACTTTGTGTAAAAATATTGCATTTGACACAAAACCTGGTGTAAAAAATAAGTACCGGTAATTTGTTGATCACCTCCCTATAGTATAACACTAGCTGTAATAATGAAGTTAGATGATTTGTGAGATGAGAATTTGTAATTACTGGGACTGGACATGATGGTGTTTCATTGATAAATACAAGTAGGAGGACATTTTTAGGAAGTGCACCAGGAATCAGACAAGAAAAATTACTGATATCTAGAGTTGGACAAAAAGGTTTGCAAGACCCTGGGTCATGGACCATGTTAATAGTTCATGGCAACCAAACCAGGGGACTCTGAACCTCTACCATTTGTGGCACCCCTGACACCTACTCCGATTAGGCTACTGTCACATCAGTGTTTCTCTGCATTCGCGGCAGATCCGTCAGTTTTGCCGCATCTGCTGTATATCGGAACACTTGTGGCAAGACTGCACTCGGCCTGTTTCATTCCCTATGGAACTTGCGTACATGTGCAGCACTTGCGGTTTTGCCAGATCCGGCCAATCCATAACTTGCGGCAACAGAAATAAAACACTGCTAGCAGCGTTTTTTTGACTCACCGCAAGTGCCACAAGTGCAAAACCACAAGTGCCGCACATGTATGCAAATCCCATAGGGAATGAATTAGCCCGAACGCAGTCTTGCTGCAAGTGATGCAGCTAGCGGCAGATGTGGCAAAATGCCGGATCTGTCACGAATGCTGAGAAACGCTGATGTGATATTAGCCTTGGTTAACCTTAAGGGTACCTTTACACATGGCTACATTTGTAGCTTGTCACCAGGTAACTTACTGGTTGCAGTGAAATCATGGATACATGATTCCATTTGTACACAGCAACAAGATAGAACCATGTATCCATGATTTCACTGCAACCAGTAAGTTACCTGGTGACAAGCTTCAAATGTAGCCATGTGTAAAGGTACCCTAAGAGCTCATAACCTTGTTATGCGATACACACATTCTGTAGTGGGGTCCTACTAATTAGCCAAGGCCATGTAGGTTGTAGTAGGTTTCTCAGTGCTCTGGCCCAGTGACTGCAGACCACCGATGTGGCCGTGGAATCAAGGTCCTGCAAATCATTTTGCTCAACTTTTTTGCAATCACATTATTATACATATTGTATACACATATTGTATATGTTATATTATTTACACTTTTACAAGGCCATGATCTTAGCTTTTAACACTATGTTGCCTCAAAACGATAACTGACTTTCTTGAAAATAACTACAGAGGATGCTAAAGTTAATTTTTTTTTACTAAGGCCAGCTTCACACCCTGATTTTTTGGATCCGGCTCTGTCTGGTGTGAACTGGACAGAACCGGATTCGGTTTTGGCCCCCGTGTATCATTATGGGTCCGGAAGGCACTTATTTGCCATCCGGTTTTGTGTCTGTCCGGGAGGATCCTGTTCTGTTTTTTGCCCCTGGACACGAAATCAGAGCATGCAGCATTTTTTGTGTCCAGGGCAAAAAACTAACAAAACCGGATCCTCCCAGATCCGGAGCGATCCGGCGCCCATAACATGGGAGTCTATTGGCACTGGATCGTGCTGATCCGGTTCCCGAACGCAGGGTGCTGAAAGAGCGGTGTCTCTGAAATTCAAGCTGCGCTCCTTTGGCACATGGACAGCGCAGCTGAAATAGCTGTCGCTGTAGTTCAGCACATGGAGAGCTCCACGGCTGAAATTTCTGCACTGCTGCCAGCTCTCCTTTAGCTGCTATGCTGAAATTTCAGCACTGGACAGCAGCAGCCGCGCGCAGGAACTAATCTGGCACAAAACAGGATTGGAGGGCATATTTGCCCTCCAATTCTGCATCCGGTGCTGTCAGGTTCTGTCCGGTGCATCCTGCAAAACACCGGACAGAACCTGACAGTGAATAATTGCGGTGTGAAGCCGGCCTAAACACCTAATAAGTATAAGGCTGTTTCCTGAATGATGAAAAGCATAATTTGTGGTAAATACGTATAGTGATAGCAGTAATCTAACAAATTGATGATTATTATCTGTGCAAAAAGATAAACCAGCGTCTCTAATCTCAAAGTAATTATCTTTTAGTCGCAGATAGTATCGGCTTCTTTAACAAGCTTGATAAGTAACTTTGACTTCATGGACTCCACATATTAACAAGGAGATCATATCTCTGCCAATGATCAAGGAGACGCAGTACAGATTTTCACTAGTAAGATTAGTATTACAGTTAAGACTTATTCCTTTAAAATCTCAATTTTTTAAAAGTGGTAGTTTTTACCCATGTGCAGTAGATATATTTTAAATGATTGTGCAGCAGTTTTTGACAAGTTTTTATATCATACCTTAGAGTAAATATTTTGCTATCATGTCACTTTAATTCAATATATTTATGTTATATTTATAAGTGCTGTACAGCACTCCATTCTAAGGATTGCTGGGGGTCCCACATATCCGACCCTCAGTGATCACTAAGTTATCCCCCATTTCAGGTTCCCCAAGTCCAGTCCTCAACAGCCACCAACAGTGGAGGTTTTAACGGTTTCCTTGGTGTTGGAATCATCCCCTGTGCAGGTAATTAAATAATCACCTCTTCTATAAAAAGAAAATCCTGAAAACATGCATATTAGTGTCTCTTGAGGACTGGACTTGGGGAACGCTGCCCTAAGGGCCCTTTCACATCAGCGTTTTTTTCAAATCGCGGCAGATGCGGTGAAAAAAACGCATCTGCCGTGATTACCGCATACCGGCTGCACTTGCGGCGCGGTTGCGGTAAACGCTATACTATATATAGGCGGACTTGCGGCAGGTGCGGCAAGTGCGGTTTTGGCACTTGCGGCAAGTGCGGCCGCGAAAAAAACCACGGCTGACAGTATTTTTTTTCGCGGCCGCCCTGCCGCAAGTGCCAAAACTGCACTTGCCGCACCTGCCGCAAGTCCGCCTATACATAGTATGGCCTTTACCGCAACCGCGCCGCAAGTGCAGCCGGTATGCGGTAATCGCGGCAGATGCGGTTTTTTCACCGCATCTGCCGCGAATTTCAAAAAACGCTGATGTGAAAGGGCCCTAAGCTATGTAAATATAGTGACAACTTCTAGTTAGTGAAAATGAATGCTTTGTCTTTGTCTTGTATAAGCAAGGCCATCAGGATAATGTTAAAAAATATTTACAGTACCCTACCCTGGCACAGAGCCCAACCAAAGCCCTGTGAGCCCCCTCCAAATTGCCAGTAATGCCGGCACTTCTAAAAAGGAAGCATGTTTCAACATTATACAGACTAATACATGCATCTACCTGGCATTTCCCTTGCTTTGAATTGATAGCTCTAGCTGTCGAGATTTCAATGATCTATGCAGTGATTTATGCAATACTAGAGCCTTAGCTTCTTGTCTTGGTTTCCTCACACAAGCCAGAAATTATTCCCAGAGCACTCTCTAGGGTCTGCCTCAAGGCTATGATTTACTTTCTTTAAAGGGAATCTGTGAGCAGGCTTTTGTTATGTAAGCTGATGAAAGCATGCTGTAAGGGTTTAAAAACAAAAATCAACTGTGCCTCTCTTATTAGGCTCCATTATTGTTTACTTACACTAAAGACTTTATGTGACCTGGTGTTTATCATTACCGGACTATTTTGAGATGTTCACTTCAGCCTGACATGCCCCCTGTTGTGATTGACACATGCACAATCTCTATCGAGAGCATGTAGTGTGTGGGCGGAGGCATCTCTCCCAGCTCTGCTGTGTCCCTAAATCTAAATTCTTGCTTGTGTCAGAACAGCTTCAGCCAGTAACCTATGTGATACTTTGTTGAATTCAAGTTTCTTTGCTTATGTTATGTTGTGTGAGATGAGGTAGCAAAAACCTGCTGACAAATTCCCTTTAAAGAGGACCTGTCACCCACGTGCCACATGGCAGACTAAATGCAGCACTGAATGCAGCATGTCCCCATGTCTCTAGTCCCCATATAAGTTTTAAAGAAGACTTTAGAAAACTTACAGATAAGAGATCTAATAGGTGGGATATTATTAAGAGGTCTTCACTGCTGGCACAATTCTCCCTGCCTCCTCCTTGTGTATTCCACCCCCTTCCATGTCTCTGCGCCACCTCCTTTTCTTCTGGCTCTGCCCTCCTCCTCTCCTGCTCTCTGTCACATAACCTGCCGCACAGAGCTTGGTGTGAGCGGCTGCAAAGCATTTGGCCTGATGTCAGCGCCAGATTCTCGACATGCTGTCTGAATAAAGCATAAACAGGGTGGGAATCTGGCACTGACATCAGTCAGATGCTTTGCAGCCGCTCACACCAAGCTCTGTGCGGCAGGTTGAGTGACAGAGAACAGGAGAGGAGGAGGGCAGAGCCAGCAGAACAGGAGGCGGCACAGAGACATAGAAGGGGGCGGAATACACAAGGAGGAGGCAGGAAGATTGTACCAGCGGTGAGGACCTCTTAATAAGATCCCACCCATTAGACCTCTTATCTGTAAGTTTTCTAAAGTCTTTGTTAAAGCTTACAGGGGGGCTTGAGACATGGGGGACCCCTACCTTGAATGCAGCAGACACGCTACATTCAGTGCTGCATTCAGTTTGCCATGCAGAGGGGGGTGACAGGTTCTCTTTAACAAGTTATTATGTATCTGTATTCGGTAAGCTCTCTAGCTGTACTGCAGCTGTAGTATTCTATCATAAGCTCAGTATAAAAAAATGGAGCTCCAACTGCTGAAGTATCAGGATATACTAAAAAAGATAAAAGCACAGAGTTTAGAATTTAGATGTAAAGGTTGTCTGCCTCTGTTTTAGTTAGTTAGAATAAATGTTTTGGTGTACTAGATTGTAATAGATTCTTTTAAAGTGTTGAGTGAAATAACATCCTACTGAATATTCATCATCAATCCTTTTGAAAAACAAATAAAAACACAAAAAAAACAGCCACAAATATCATAATTCCAAAGTAAAGTATTTCAAATGCAAAAAAAATGTCATTTTATTAGGTTTGGTTAAAAACATGCATAAACTGCGATATCTTTTGATGTCACATGATTTGTGCCTTGTTTTATCATTTAAAATGATATCTTAGCTATAATATGTACACACGTCTTGTCTTACCTTTTCTCTATGGCTTAATGCGGGGTGGGAAACTCCAGGCCTTGAGGACCGCCAACAGTGCAGGTTTTCAGGATTTCCTTAGCATTGGTCAGGTGACAATATAATCACCTGCACTGCTGATGATTCTAACCCCTGAGCATTGCTAAAGAAATCCTGAAAACCTGCACTTTTGGCAGCTCTCGAGGCCTGGAGTTCCCCACCACTGGCTTACCATATCCAGAGATGTGTGACACGAAATGAGCAACTTTGAATAAAATATGTTTTTATGACACTCTGCCATGACATGACAATGCTTTTTATGTCTAGTTGTGGCCACCCCTGTGGTTTAGATGTGGTGCTCAATTTTTCTATAGCTTAATGCAATATAGTAATGAATTGGCGTCTTGCACCAAATTCAAGACAAAATAAAAGTCTGTATCTCTCTATATATGGAGGTATGTATGGCACATGACTATATTCCTCGGGATTGTATGAACAAACATGAGTAAAGGAAGTCCGTCAACATCAGAATGCATTTTAAGTGGGCTAAACAGTGTCTAATGAACGTTGCTATTATAAAAACCATACTAGTACTGTACTTTTCACTAAAACAATACTTAAGATTACTTTTTATTCATATGCAGATGTGGGGGTTTTAAGGCATCATTACACCTCATCATTTGTATATTGAGGCATTTCCCTACTTTTTGATTGATAATGCTCACTTCTCACCTTAAGTGCTGTCTGAATGTTGCCAGCTTGTGTGTGCTTACGCGCTTACTGTGCCCGGCCGGTGAGTGCCTTCTTTCTTCTGATGCTGTTTGCTACACTACTTCACCCTGAAGAGTAGAGAGCGGCTTCAGAGAATTCCAGGTTTATTATTGTAGCGAGTGGCATCAGCAAATAGAAAACAGGTACGCCTGGGTACTGCGTGCTCGTCCGGGGCAAGCAATGTCAATATACATGTGCACACATACCGGAAACATTCAGACAGGGTTTGTTCTGGTAAGCGAAAACTGCCAATCAAAAGTGAAGAAGGCTCCAATATGCAAATCAAGAGGGGTAACAGTGCACCAAACTGTTGGCCATGCCAAGGGTGCATGAATATGAATGAAAGTATATTTTCTAAGGCACTGTGCTAGTAACAGGTACAGTGCACATATGTTTTTACAGGAGCGAGGTTTGTTACAACACTATATAGCTTATTTAAAATGCATTTTGGTCCTAGAGTTACGACCATATCAGTGTTCGGATGCTTTCAGCACAAGAATGGTTATCTGGTTAGGGCAGGGGAACTGATACTTTACTTTAATTGGAAACAAACACACAATTATCTAGCTATTGGGTTCTAATGCACTGAGAATTGACACTTAATTTTAGGCTTTTTTCTATACAGTTTCCAGAAGCTGAGAATGATTTCTGTTGGTTTAATACTGTAACAATTGTGTTCTATTAAACCTTATTACTTTGATCATCATTTCTTGACCTCATAAGAAAAAACCTAATTTGACTTTTATTATATTGTGTCCTCAAACTGTTACATCTGAAAAGAGGCAAAGTAGTTTTGACTTACTTTACGGCACTTTGTAGCTGAGTACAAGGTGACAACATGTCCTCGTAGACTCCAGACATAGAGAATGCTACATGTGTACATTGGTCTTTACATTCCATATTTTTCATAGTTTCTTCTATTGGAATGATCAATGCTTCAAGACATAAATATTTGCCTTTTTAGGATATTTTATTGCTATTCATGATCCATTTGCCATTTAATTTCTCATTTTTGTAGCTGTTTTTTTCCCTAAATTTGAAAATAAAATAGTTTAACACATTTTTTTGTAGAACATTATCATTTCAAGCTAATGACTTCTATCTTTTTACATAACATGTTGTTTGTCCAGTGAAGTATGTGAAAATCCCATTAGCTTTCCCATGTACTGGTGCATTTGTGTCAATTAATGGCGAAGTCAGCGGAGCATTGCTTTACTATCTATACAAGAAAATGAACAAAAGCCATCACAAACTCCTTACAAGACAAATTGCTTCTGTACTGTAAGAATGCTGGTTTTGAACACTGTTATACATTAGCAATAGCCTTAATTTTACATACTGATTTACATAGTGAGTTTTTTATACACACCTCAACATTGAAAATTGCAATGCCAACTTATTATTATTATTATTATATATATACAAGATAGGCATGTTAGGGTACCTTTACACGCCGCAACTTCTGGCGGCGATCGGAGGCAACCTAACGTGCTCGTGCACGTTTTTACATGGTTGCCTCCGAATGCCGAGGGCACTTTTAGACGCCTAATTTTTTACCTCAACCTAAGGCGACGTGTCTCCCCGGAAGTTTCCACACCAAAGTGTGAAATAGCCGGTAGACTCCCGTCGCCACTTCACACGTCGCAATCCCCAAAGGAATGTGGGCGTACATGTTCAGCGCGGTGAAAACATAGGCGTGCCAAAATGTTTTTTACCGCGCCCCAAAATTCGCTGATTAGACAACTCAATAGATTTATGATTGGCCAGCCTGCGCAGGAAGGCTGCCTAATACATGACACCATTGCCATTGTGTAGTGTGAATGGACAGCTATTCAAATATGGCGCGGTGTCAAGTGACAGCCAATGGAAACACAGTACCCACCACCAATCATCGCTGATGGGGCGCGGTGTCCAGCATGCTGTGGCACGCCTCCGGGAAATCAGTAGGTGACGCTGATTCCATCCCTATCACCCCGCACACGCCAAAAGCAGGGAATTTCCCCTTCATGGTTGTCTCTGGTTTTGGAGCAGTGCAGTGAAATCGGAACCAGGCGCAACTTTTTGGTTGCCACCGGATTCCCCAATTACACGCCGCAATTTCAAGTCAGTTTCACGGCGATGGTGACGGGACAACAGATTGCCTGTCAGATTTCTCACCGCAGTTGCGGCGTATAAAGGTACCCTTTAAGGGGTTGTCCAGGCTTTTGCTATAATTGATATGGCAATCTAGGCTGTAAAATGTTGACAGTTTGTAATACACATCCTGTCAACATTTTGCATATTTACCTAGATATCACATATTTGCGGCAGCCAGGAAACATCCAGGGGCGTGTTTGCATTGGAGCTGCGTGGAAATGTGAAACTGGTTGTTTCCTCACAATCTACCCCCACTCTACACTATGGCCAGCCACCTCCAGGAACCTACAGGCCCTCCCCAGCCCCTAATGTCACAACCCACCACCATTGTACACAGCGGTCCCCACTGCACTGACACACTGTGCCGAATCGCAGGCTGTGAAAGCGATTTGGCACACTGTGTCAGTGCAGTGGGGGCCGCTGCATGTGTGTGCGCTCACCCTGTGGTCTCTGTGCAGGGAAGCTGAGGACCGGACTCTACAGCCCAGGACTCTGTGCAGGGGGGCCTGACGCTTCTCTCCATACCTCCCGTACCATAGAGCACAAAGCCGGTGGAGTAGTCCTCTCTATACCACAGCCACAGGCTCTGTGCTGTATGGTATGGGAAGTATGAAGAGAAGCATCGGGTTCCCCTTCACAGAGACCTGGGCTGCGGACCTCGGCTCCCCTGCGCAGAGACCACAGGGTGAGTGCACACACATGCAGCGGTCCCCACTGCACTGACACAGTGGGCCGGATCACCTTCCCAGAAGTAGATTCGGAACAGTGTGTCAGTGCAGTGGGGACCACTGTGTACAGTGGGGGTGGGTGTTGACATAAGGGGCTGGGGAAGGCCTGCAGGATCCTGGGGGTGGCTGGCTATAGTGTAGAGTGGGGGAGAGGGCAGGCCTGTAGGAGCCTTGGGGGTGGCTGACTATAGTATAGAGTAAGGGAGTGAGTGTTTGTAGGAGACTGGGAAGAACTGACCAGTTTTCCATTTCCATGCAGCTCCAATACAAACACGGCCGCTGGATGTTACCCGGCTGCTGCAAATATGTGATATCTAGGTAAATATGCAAAATGTTGACAGGATGTATATTACAAACTGTCAACATTTTGCAGCCTAGATACACGTAGAAATTATAGCAAAAGCACGGACAACTCCTTTAATAATATGCAAATTATAAAAAAATGGCTACAAAATTTACTATACATCTCAATTTATTCAATATTGCGTATGAGCATCTAATGTAGAAATATATGGCTTAGGCTGGGGTCACACTTGCGTTTTTTTCATGCTTTTTTGGAGACCTGCGTTTTTAAAAAAACATGTAAAAACGCACCCATAGGCCCCCATGTTAAAAAACGCATGCCCTAATAGGAAAAACACGTCTTAATAGCAAAAACGCATGTGTGACAGTACCATGCGTTTTTGTGTGCATTTTTGCAATTATGTGATTAGCTGACATCAAAAACGCATGCAAAAACGCATGATAGGCCTTGTTCACACACCCCAATCAGTTTTTTTAGCAGTTAGAAAAACTGAGTAGTTTTTCTAAGTGTGCCAAATAGTGTCCCCTGTGGGTCTGAACGTTTTTCAGAAGTTTTTGAATTTTGTCATTTTTTCATTAAAAATGCATACAGTTGTGGCCAAAAGTATTGACACCCCTGCAATTCTGTCAGATAATACTCAGTTTCTTCCTGAAAATGATTGCAATCACAAATTCTTTGGTATTATTATCTTCATTTAATTTGTCTTCGGGGAAAAAACAAAAAGAGAATGAAGCAAAAAGCAAAACATTGATTATTTCACACAAAACTCCAAAAATGGGCCAGACAAAAGTATTGGCACCCTTATCACACCAAAAAACGCAGCCATGCTCAAAAAACGCATGTGTGTCAACATGGCCGTACATTAGTACCATTTACTACCATCCAAAAACGCATGCGTTTTCCATAGATGCCCATGTTAAAAAACGCATGCGTTTTAACAGCACCAAAAAACTCTGCTTGCACTATTTTTTGGTGCTGATTTAAAAACGCATGCAAAAACGCAGGGTGCCCTCAGACACCTTAAAAAACGCATGCTAACATGAAAAAAACGCATGCTTTTTTTTAAAGCACTAAAAAAACTCATGCCAAGTGTGACTCAAGCCTTTCTGGTAATAATACCGTTATTATTGGCTCTTTAAGTCTGCCACACTGAATGTAGCTGCAGTCACATAAAGGATTCAGATAGGGGCCTATCACTAATAAGTGGAAGGTTTTTTCTTTTTCTTTTACTTCCTTGCCAGCCCTCAAAAAAACACAACAAAATGACAGCTAATTGGGCTTCATCAAAATGTTAAGAATATTACAGCATTTCCCACTACATTATAAGACGCATTGCACCACAAGACGCACTTAGGTTTTAGAGGTGGAAAATTGGTAAAAGAATGTTGAACCAAAAAATTGGATTGGGCAGCCTGAATCAGCATTTTCCCTTTAAGATCCAATAAGAGCCACTCATGTTACGTGGTTGACTGTTATCCTTTTGCTTTTGAGGAGAACTATAAGTCCCATCATTTCCTGCAGGCACTATGGCATGATGGAAGTTATAGTTCACCACATGAGTGGTACAGTGTTTTAATTTACTCTTTTTTCTTATTACATATTAATGCTTGCCTTTTAACATCTGCTCTAAGTACAGGGATTTGACTCTCTGTCCTCTCACTATAATCTATATCTGTCCCTGCTTTAATCGCTGTATCCGCTCTACACATGAGGAAGTGGATGGTCTCCCATCCAGATCATGAGCTGCAGTGATGTAATGATGAGGCGGGGTCAGGAGGTTTGAGCACTGTTCTGTTATGCTTTATATCACTGCAGCCCATGATTTGGATGGGAGACCACCCATTGCCTCCTGTCTAGTGTGGCTGCAGTGATTAAACCAGGGCCAGGCAGGAATCATGAACAGGCCATCGAAAAGTACAGAGACATGGAGGATTTAGAGAAGCTGTTTAAGAGGCAAGCAAAACCATGGTGCTTACAGATCTGCCGCCACTGACACCCTGCTCCTGCCTCCTGTTAATACGGAATGAATATTCACTGCTAACCACATCCTTAATCCCACCCACTTATTAGCATCGGCTTCAGGGCTGAGAGGTGGGGGATTACAGGCATGGGGACTGCTGACTATTGATTTTCCTAAATAGCAGGCACACAGGATCGTCCTACCTGCCGAATTCCTGCTTTTGCATTCTTTGATCCCGCTCCACAAAATGCTACATCCATTCTATGGGGAAAAAAGTGCATTTTGTAGTCTAAAAAATATGGTAATAACACAGTTCATTGTTTTAAATCCATTTGCTCATCTTGTGTTATATTTTACATATCAAAAATCCATAAGTTGAGGCCGAACATCTAATAACCAAGGACCTTTTTTACTTACACTAGCTATGTTTTATCTCCTTCTAAAGAACCTTTTCTCTTTTCTTAAAGCAGCTTCATTGATAGAGCTGAATCGGAGCTGGGATGGAGGAATTCCTTACATTTTAACCATCTTGTATCTCCAGCCTCATTTTTTGGATTCTGTGTTTGAAAGATTGGACAGAGTTTTGCAGTTGGGATGCTATATTTTGGATATACTTTTGTCTATATATTTACACAATTCCATTAGTAGGGGCAAACACAAGTTGAATAGTTTGAATTTTTTTTTTTTTTACTTTCTTTGACTTTCAGACACAGACAATCCAGGTATCTAAACCAGAATTGTTTCCCACTGCTCATTTATAAGTGGCCCTTCTGACAGTGGAAAGTCAGGAGTTTCTAACACAGCAGACATTCGATGAGGCTAGGGTCACACTTGGGCTGTCACCCATGTTTCACAGAGCCGCTAAAAAGTTAGAAATTGGAGCCGTAGCGCACAGCGTTAACGGCAAGCCCTGCCAGGCAACGCCGCCCCATAGAAACCTGCGGTCTGCAGCTTTTTTGTGCGCGCTCAGCTAAAGCACACGTCCTGTGTGACCGCTGCAAAAGTAAACAGCAGGTTTCTACGGGGCGGCGTTGCCTGGCAGGGCTTGCCATTAACGCTGTGTGCTACGGCTCCAAGTTTTTAGTGGGCCTGTGAAACGTGGGTGATAGCCCAAGTGTGACCCTAACCTATCAACAAGTTTAGATAATTCAGTCTAATGCGTAGGGAGACCTTTAGATCTACTTTTTTATCAAGAGCAAGGATTGCAAGGATTTGTGAATTCAGCTTGGGATGGAAATAGGCAATCAATAAAGCATTATGTCTGCTAAGTAAACTTTTTATAACTATTATAATTATTATTTATTTATATAGCACCATTAATTCCGTGGTGCTGTACATGAGAAGAGGTTTCATAGAAAATACAGATGTAGGTTACAGTGAAAAAATTAACAATGACAGACAGGTACAGAGGGGAGAGGACCCTGCCCTCATGGGCTTACATTCTATAGGATGATGGGGAAGAGACAGTAGGTTGGGCGTTGCAGCAGCTTCGGTGGTCGTGATGCAGGTGCTGTGGTAATGGTAGTGAGGTGGCTGCTCCAGTGATGGTGTAGTGCCATCTCCAATGGCAGTAGGATCAGTGCAGGCTGTAGCTTTCCTGAAGAGATGGGTTTTCAAGTTCCGTTTGAAGGATCTGAGGGTAGTAGGTAATCAGACATGTTGGGGCGCAGAATTCGAGAAGTGGAAGATATCCGGCTGACGTCCTGGAGGCTATTGGGTGAGGAACGAATGAATGTGGAGGAGAGGAGGCGGTCTTAGGAGGATTTGAGATTACATGAGGGAAAATAGTGAGAGATTAGTTCGGAGATATAGGGAGGGGAGAGAGTATGGATGGGGTTATGGTTTTATTACATGCACATTACATATTGGGGGTGGCATGGTGGTTCAATGGTTAGCACTGCAGCCCTGCAGGACTGGGGTCCTGGGTTCATATCCCACTAAGCACAACATCTGCAAGGCGTTTGTACGTTCTCCCCATGTCTGTGTGGGTTTCCTATGGGTTCTCCAATTTTCTCCCACACTCCAAAGACATGCTGATAGGATGTTTAGATTGTGAGCTCTAATGGGGACAAAGTTGCTAATGTATGTAAAGTGCTATTGCACTTGAATTAATAGCACTATATAAATAAATGTAGCACAGTGGCTCAAGTGGTTAGCACTGCAGCCTTTGCAGCACTGGGATCTTGAGTTCCTGGGTTCAATTCCCATCAAGGACACTAAGGACAACATCTGCAAGGAGTTTGTATGTTCTCCCTGTGCTTGCGTGGGTTTCCTCCAGGCACTCCGGTTTCCTCCCACATTGTAAGACATACTGATACTGATAGGATATTTAGATTGTGAGCTCCAAGAGAGACAGCATTACTGATGTATGTAAAGTGCTATGGAATTAATAGCGCTATATAAATGAAAAAATATTATTATTAACTTATATTTATTGCTCATAGGTTGACATACACTATAAATAATTTTTTACAAACTTGAGAAGTAGTGCTTACTATTATATTATTGTTTTTGTTTCTCTATAATTGACCTCAGTAAAAGTAAATGCTTTCACCCCAGACATCTGACAATGGATGAATTCTCAGGAGACTTTCGCTCTTTAGGAAAACACTTATGGAAAGTCTGAAGTGTCCCGTTAAGGAGGCTGACAAGTTAGACAGGATGGCATTGTTTAGTGAACGCCAGGACAAAATGTCTCTCATTAAAACATGGGTCTTGAGATTGTTTCATGCCATCCAGGCAAAATAATAATGTGTGGAGATGTATTACAGATATTAGGCTAGGTTTTAACCTACACTCAAAGTTTTCTGCTCTGTTATAGGGAAAAATAGAAAAATAGAAATCATTAGCAAAAAAGATCCATCTTCTGATGGATGCAAATGGAGTTGGATGCCGCTTGATTACAATGGGGTCAATTTGGTTTATATTTGTGTGACTACATTTATAAAAAATAGGTTTAAACGCTGCTCTTTTTCTTCTGATGAAGATTATGGAATTTGCATCAGAGCCTCATAACAAATATTTCAATGAAGTTTTATTAACCTAGTAGTAAATGGACATACACTAACCCACCCAAAAATGAGGGACCTGCACCTTAGTAACTAGTTACAAACCTTATCTAGTGACATTACAATTTACTAGTTTATTTCCAATCAGAGGGAAATTTGTCAAACACATGGCACAGAGTAAAACCAGAGGAAGTAAAAATAGGAAAAAACACACAAGTCTGGTGCAATGTCAGCTTCAGTCATAAAGAAGCTAATTTGCATTGATAATATTGTAAAGCTCAAACACTTAGAATGTCAAAATTAAAACTGTTACACAAATTGAACATATTGCAACTTGGAAATTCCAAATAATGTAATTTTATCTGAAGCGCTGAAAGCTGAAGAGTAGTGCATGAAAGAAAGACTAGAAAAAAGAAAGAAAACAAGTTTTAAAGCGAACCTGTCACCCCTCCAGACATCTAAAAATACCATAGCCACCTTCTGCAGCATTAAGGCTGCAGTCTGACAAGGTGTCTATAGCATTTATGCTCTCTTGATTCACTGAAATAAAGACTTTTATAAAATCTGTTTCAAACCAGATCCAAGACCGGGAGGCGGGTTTTCAAGTGTCTATCTCCTTCCTCTGTGGTGTCAGTCATCCCTCTCTGCTCTCTGTGCACCGCCTCCAGGGCCATCTCCCTGCATTACAGAGCTTTGTCAGCTCTGCTACAACATAGAGCTGCTGTTATAGGAGACCCCACAGTAGTAAATCTAGCAGGAGGATACTGCCTGCTACGTAGCAGCCCCTGAGCTGAGCAGTTTTCACTTTCAGTTTCTTGTACCCAGCAGCATTGCTCCGTCCTCAGCCCCTGATCTAAAGAACAAACTCATCTCTGCTGCACTGCTGACAGCTCAGCTCAAGGCTGCTATGTAGCAGGCAGTGCTTTGTCTGCTCCGGGTCCTCCTGCTAGATTTACTACTGTGAGGTCTCCTATAACAGCATCTCTATGTTGTAGCAGAGCTGACAAAGCTCTGTAATGCAGGGAGGTGGCCCTGGGGGCGGTGCACAGAGAGCAGAGAGGGATGACTGACACCACAGAGGAAGGAGATAGAGGCTTGAAAACCCGCCTCCCGGTCTTGGGTCTGGTTTGAAACTGATTTTATCTAAGTCTTTATTTCAGTGAATCAAGGGAGCATAAATGCTATAGACACCTTGTCAGAATGCAGCCTTAGTGCTGCAGAAGGTGGCTATGTTATTTTTAGATGTCTGGAGGGGGTGACAGGTTCGCTTTAAACACTAAAGGAGAAAAGGTTATAAGGGTGGTCCTGCACATAACATGTACCGTATTTTCTAACTATCTTTAACCCCCAACTACATTTGTAATTAATTATCTTTACTATACACTTCCCTACACTTCTCTCCCTATCTAATTCTTAAGGCTATATTCATACATTCATTGCTGCGTTTTGTGAGGATCCATTTTTGGTGCAAAACCACACCAAGAACGGATCCTCACAAAGTGCAGCGTTCTGCGTATGAATGCCGCTGCGCTTTTCACCTGGGCTTTACTCACCTTGCTGCGCTACCTCGGTGACCGTCGGTGATCTCCTTTCATCCCCGGAGGCCTCAGTGTCGCTGCTACTAGAACCCTGCAGCCTATCATGTGCGGGGTGACATTTTGTGACCGGGTGTCCATTTTGTTGTAGTCATGTCCATTATAACCCCTCACAGCTGGTTTTAATTATATATAGTGGCATGAAAACCCACACATACATCATTACACCACAAGAGAGGCACACGGTTAGGACCCGATAAAATAAGAAAGACCTTGACGCGGTTATCGGGCTCTTGACGCAGTGGCCACTGTTTAAGCTAAGTTTTCTCAATTTCTTTAGATTCACAAGCAGTTTCTGCCATGTCTTTTTCCCCCATGTCTTTATTAGCTGTGCAGAGAGCCCTGCTATTCACATTGAGCCATTATGCTATTCCCTATACATATATTGTCTAGTGTTGCAGCAGATTTTCACTTTAAACTTCTTTTTATGGATCCGTTTTTCAACTCAAAAGCGGGTCTATAAAAAGTGCAGCGTGTGAATGCCAAATAGTGAAATGCATTGACTTGGCTGGGACAGCTAACATCAATGTGTTTCACTGCATTTCACTGTAAATAGTGGATTCGTACAAAGTGGACCAAGAGCACTCCATGTGTATGTAGCCTAAAAGTGTTTTATTACTGTTGTATCTGTGACATTTCGTTTGAGAGGAGGACAGTATTCACTCATAACGGCATCCATCACTCCTCCTGGAACAGGACATCATGAAGGTTTACCGCTGGATTTACTTACTTGTTTCTTGAATTGTTGTACCCCCTCAGGATGTCTTGGATCGTGAATGAAGGGTAAAAGATGCTGTGGCCAAAGTTTGTGGAGCAGCAGCATGAGATGTCTCTCTTTTCTGCTTCTTCCACTGCTTGTGTGAAAGACATCGGGAGGGGTGGTGCTATTTGCTGTGAATGACACCAGCACCGCCCCACAGCCTCTAGCACTGCCCTTAAATGAAGTGTCATCAGGGGTGGTGCTGGTGTCACTCACTGCTTTGAGCACCACTGTCAAATGAATTATCATAATAGGTCGTTGCTAGTAGTAGTGAGTGACATCATCACCACCCCCTGAAGATTCATCATTTCAGGATGGTGCTAGAGACTGTGGGATCACTTCGTTCTCCTGGAGATTTGCCTCTGGACAATATGTCAGCCATCATTTTTATAACTTGCTTTAGAGTCCATGATGACTTACCAGGATATTGATCCAAATGCTCCACAAGCAGTTCCTTCATCCCCTCATACACCTCACCAGGTAACATGAAATCAATATCCTTACTTTTAAATAGTGAGATATCTTTCCAGAGCAGTCAGCATCCATTTTACCCATTGAAACCCTCTAGTTTGGTGGCATTAAGCCCTTCACCTTTTTGGAAAGCGCCAACACCTAAGGACGTTTCTTATTCCTGGGATGTAGATGGGGCCTCCTTAATGGCTTCTAAATACCGTATATACTCGTGTATAAGCCGAGTTTTTCAGCCCAAAAATTGGGCTGAAAAGTCACCCCCTCGGCTTATACACGGGTCAATACGGTAATATATGTGTGGGGGCTGTGTCCGGGTGCTGGGGAGGCTGGAGGAGGCGGGGGGAGGCTGATGACTGAGCGGCCCGTCACGTGGGGCCGCTCATTAGATATGCACGGCTCCCCCCGCCCATCACAGCGGCAGGGGGAGCCATGCATACAGCCCACCCAGTGTATACAGGCAGCCCCCCAGTGGCACTAGCCCCCCCATCATGGAAAGAGCCCCCACACTTGGCAGAGCCCCCCCCCCGATGCTTTACCATCCAGTGTCTTTGCCGCGGGTCCTGCACGCTGTCATCCCGGTCTCACGTGACCCGGCGCGCTGACGTCATTCCACAGCGACCGCCGGGTCACATGAGACCGGGAAGACAGCGCGGGAGGAAGGACGCGACAGCCCGCGGTGATGAAGACGCTGGATGGTAAGTTAATGCAGCGGGGGGGGGGGGGCTCTGCACAGTGTGGGGGGCTCTTTCCATGATGGGGGGGCTAGTGCCACTGCGGGGCTGCCTGTATACACCTTGGGGCCAGCTGTATACCCCTGGGGCCAGCTTTATACCCCTGGGGCCAGCTGTATACCCCTGGGGCCAGCTGTATACCCCTGGGGCCAGCTGTATACCTCTGGGGCCAGCTGTATACCCCTGGGGCCAGCTGTATACCCCTGGGGCCAGCTGTATACCTCTGGGGCCTGCTGTATACCCCTGGGGCCAGCTGTATACCCCTGGGGCCAGCTGTATACCTCTGGGGCCTGCTGTATACCTCTGGGGCCTGCTGTATACCTCTGGGGCCTGCTGTATACCCCTGGGGCCAGCTGTATACCCCTGGGGCCAGCTGTATACCCCTGGGGCCAGCTGTATACCTCTGGGGCCTGCTGTATACCCCTGGGGCCAGCTGTATACCCCTGGGGCCAGCTGTATACCCCAGGGGCCAGCTGTATACCCCTGGGGCCAGCTGTATACCCCTGGGGCCAGCTGTATATACCCTGGGGCCAGCTGTATACCCCTGGGGCCAGCTGTATATACCCCTGGGGCCTGCTGAATACCTCTGAGGCCTGCTGTATACCTCTGGGGCCTGCTGTATACCTCTGGGGCCTGCTGTATACCTCTGGGGTCTGCTGTATACCTCTGGGGCCTGCTGTATACCTCTGGGGCCTGCTGTATATACCCTGGGGCCTGCTGTATATACCCTGGGGCCTGCTGTATACCTCTGGGGCCTGCTGTATACCTCTGGGGCCTGCTGTATACCTCTGGGGCCTGCTGTATATACCCTGGGGCCTGCTGTATACCTCTAGGGCCTGCTGTATATACCCTGGGGCCTGCTGTATACCTCTGGGGCCTGCTGTATATACTCTGGGGCCTGCTGTATATACTCTGGGGCCTGCTGTATACCTCTGGGGCCTGCTGTATATACTCTGGGGCCTGCTGTATACCTCTGGGGCCTGCTGTATATACTCTGGGGCCTGCTGTATACCTCTGGGGCCTGCTGTATATACCCTGGGGTCTGCTGTATATACCCTGGGGCCTGCTGTATATACTCTGGGGCCTGCTGTATATACTCTGGGGCCTGCTGTATATACTCTGGGGCCTGCTGTATATACTCTGGGGCCTGCTGTATACCTCTGGGGCCTGCTGTATATACTCTGGGGCCTGCTGTATACCTCTGGGGCCTGCTGTATATACCCTGGGGCCTGCTGTATACCTCTGGGGCCTGCTGTATACCTCTGGGGCCTGCTGTATATACTCTGGGGCCTGCTGTATATACTCTGGGGCCTGCTGTATATACTCTGGGGCCTGCTGTATATACTCTGGGGCCTGCTGTATACCTCTGGGGCCTGCTGTATATACTCTGGGGCCTGCTGTATACCTCTGGGGCCTGCTGTATATACCCTGGGGCCTGCTGTATATACCCTGGGGTCTGCTGTATATACCCTGGGGCCTGCTGTATATACCCTGGGGCCTGCTGTATATGCCTCTGGGGCCTGCTGTATATGCCTCTGGGGCCTGCTGTATATGCCTCTGGGGCCTGCTGTATATGCCTCTGGGGCCTGCTGTTTATACCTTTAGGGATGCTGTATATACCGCTGGGGGGATGCTGTATACTACCACTGGGGAGGCTGCTGTATACTTCCACTGGGGGGGATGCTGTATACTACCACTGGGGAGGCCTGTATACCACACTGCTGGGGGCTGTATACCTGTGCTGGGGTCCACCCTCGGCTTATACACGAGTCAATAGGTTTTCCCAGGTTTTGGGGTCAAAAGTAGGGGGGTCGGCTTATACACAGGTCGGCTTATACACGAGTATATACGGTACATCTTATATATCAGAAAAAACACCTGATTTTTCTGGTTACAGACACCACCATTGATATTGGAGTGTCTTGATACCTTGTTGACAGGTTTTCAAGGAAAAGAAGAACTGTGTATTTTGAATCTCTATGCGCCTATAGGTTTCTCAGAAAATAAGCAGCTGTTAGAGCAGTTGGATGAAAAAGTATTTGAGTGACAACTATCTTATGAGTATAGGAACTTTAGTTGGTAATTTATAGCAAAACTTTGTATTGGTCTCAGTAGGCAGGGTGTATGACAGTTCTCTCCTCACTATGGCCTAGTGTCTTCACCTGAATCCTGCTCATAGCTCTCTAAAAATGCATTAAGGGCTTCCTATTCTTCAAGGGGTCGACAAAAAAAGCAAATCCAGGCTTGAGATGAGATTAAAACAACCTCTAACTAATGACACATAACTTGAAATGGCTGTAGCAATACAATTAATACAGTTAAGTCTTGGGATCCAGGTGCTGTAGATGTTGCTGCACTTGCAGAAATCATTAGTGCACTTCAATATTATAGTCAGTGAGTCGGTCGACAGGGTAGGGGGTACTCAGATACCGGGACAGGTTGCTACTTCAGTGGGGATCACGGCTGGTCGGGTCCCGTTCCCGTGCCCTGGACATTCAATGGCTGAGGTGGAAACTATTTGGGATGGGGGATTATACGTGACGAGGCTGAGCTTTACCTCAGGGCAGCAGGGTAGATCAGGGGAGTAGTAATCCTTGGCTCTGTGGTGCTGTAGGAGCCTCTCAGGCGATGGATTAAATAGAGTCAGAGTCCAGATTAGCTCAAACAGTTCTTTACTGGTACCAGGCAGATATTTAGGGTACACGAAACAGTCCAGTTTGCCAGAGTATTGGTTGCCACAGGCTTTGGGGTTCACCACAGAGTCTGTTAGATATACCTTTCAACACTTTCACTGGTCCTGCTCTTTAGGGCTCTTATGGCTCTTTACTCCCGACTCACAAGTCTAATCTCTGGTCCTCGGGGTCTGTTGCTTCGAGTCCTTGTTACCTTTCAGAGTCTTGAACCCGGCTATGGGACAGATGTTGGACTTATTTTATGTGTGCTGTGACTCCTTCTTATAAAGATCACAGCCTGCCTGTCAGTGGTTTGGGATAAATCTGGCAAACCACCTCGGTTCTGGTACACCGGTGGTGACCTGGACACTTCAAATGGCTGTCACCAAGTCTGAAGTGCCCACTTTCTTGTCTGGGTACCTCTTCAAGGTTGAGGTACCCTCCTGTCAGAGCTGCAGTCTCACCTGCGTCCGTCCTCCTTGAGGTCCTCACACCGTCAGACTGACCTCTGTCAACTGTCACTGACGTCATGTGTCCCGCTCAGCTAAACCGCCCCTAGGACCTACTGAATATACAGTCCCTGGTACTAAGGTGATTATGGCTGGGCTTGGGGAACCCTGGCCTAGACCAACTAATCTGTGTAACCCCACCCCCACCACTGATTGTCAGCTTGTTCACAACGCACAGTGTACAGGGGAAGGCTGGCTTCACACCACGTTTTTTGAGATACTGTTATGCCCGCTTTGAAAAAGACAGAACAGGATCCTGTTTTGTCTCCCATACATCCCTATGGTGCCGAATTTGTTATATATGGCCATCCATTTTAGTGTATTCAGTTCAGGATTTGTTTTTGTCCCGTTTTTTATCGTCCCCAAAATCGGAGACTGCACCATTTGTGGGTGCACTGGACAAAACCGGACAAAAACAAATCTGATCTGGTCCAGATCCGTTAACATAGGGGTCTATAGACCTGAATCCGGAAAAGAACAGCATTGTTTCCCGGATCCGGTTTTTGGTACTGAGCATGCTCAGACGAAATGCACAGCTCCTCCCAGGCCATTTTCCGATCTGGATTGTGCAAATCTCTCTCTCTCTGGACAAAAAATTACCATCATTTCCTATGGCTGCAGATCTTGCTGCAGCTTTTGTATGAGGAAACCGGATCCTGTGAAAAACTGAATCCAGAGGCATAATTGCCATCCATTACATCCCTTTCAACACATCCCTGCCAGTCCGTCTGTATCCTGTAATTTGTAACTGGCAGAAACCATTGTGTGAAGCCAGCCGAAGCTGTCAGATAAGGTGCGAGTGGATTATACACAATGTAACTCTTATCGCTGCTACATCTGCATCAGACAAAACAAGTATTCTCTGGAAACTACCCCAAGCAATTCAGTAAGTGACACATACCTGAAATCAGGCTTTCTTGCTTTTTGTTATGCTTCTATCAAATTATAAACCAAAAACCTGCTGACAGATTCCCTTTAAAGGGAACCTGTCACTTGTTTTTGGTGGTTCTAAAGTCTTAAATAGTAATTAGCATACAGCGCAGGACACATTTAAAGTCGTTTTATGAGATATGCAAGGGCATATTTGGGGATACAAAGGGGTTATAGGAACCCCAATTTCGCCATGTTTAAGGTGGTGGGAAGGGTTTATAACCCCTAAAACCGGTGACAGGTGCAAATTAATATCTGCTGCTGTGACTCTTGGCTTGCCCTCAGCTGCAGCAGCCTCTGTACACCACACTGCCTCTACAGGGGTTCCATGGGGACAATGAATGCAGGAATTTAGCATTCACAACGTAGTCAATGTGTAATGTCTTAATAAAAGTATAAAAGTAGCCTTTAATTTTATTGTCTTGTGAGGACATTATAGCTGTAAGCAAAATCTAAAATGTTTAACAACATAGTCAACTTATTCATTGAGGTCATCCAAGGCTTAAATGTCAGCTAGATTGTTTGACCCCTGGCACTAATGTCCACATATATAAGATTTAAAGAACTGCAGCCAAGCAACGTCGAATTTCATATCCTTTGAGCGGACTGCTGAGTTCAGCGTGTTTTTGACAAATTACAATGATATATACTGCACTTTCTTTGAAAAGGAGATATAGAATGGTAATAATACTTAAAGGAGTGGGGATGCATACAACACAAAATGGGTTAGAATAATGATTGCTCAACAAACTTACAGATACGGTATACGTGCATTATATTTATATATTCTTTTTACGGGATCTCATTGGAATTTTACAAAAAGAACTACATTCGGAAAAGATTCTCAAGCCGGTCTTACTGCCGATTGCACCATATAGTCAATGTTTTTGCTACATTGTATCTATTTTTTTTTCTTCTTTTAACACAACATTTTATTTTCAGAATAAAATGCAATGGACCAATCTTTTTCGCTTTCTTGTCTTAGGAGCTGGAAGATAACACTTCTTATGAGGCATTAAATCTGCAAGAGAGTAAAAAATAAGGTTTTTTTCATCAGACATGGAATGCAATTCACAATCTTGAGCTTTAGACTCGTAACAATTTAAAATACTGTAATAATGAAAGTGGTGGAGATTAACATAAAATACGCTAACTGGGTTTGTATACGGTTTTATAGCAGCAATAACTTGTAAAACAAACTGGCTTTTGAAATATACTTTAAAGCTTTCTCCCAAGGATAGGCATTATTGTATTAGGCCACAAATAAACTCACAGAATAGATTGTGGTCTCCATTATTACTGCTAATAAAGAACCTAATTAAATATTATTTATCTGATGATTACACATTACTAGCACTTCTTATAAAGAAATTTAATTAAAAACAATACTCAGTTGGCCAAATAATAAATGCACATAATAGCATATATAATAGCTAATGTATTATAACTTTATGCGAATTGAGTGTTTAATGACAATTTAACGACAAAGGACCTGATTCTTCAAAACCAGCCTTGTTCATTCCAATCTTGATGAAGGAGCGTGATGGAGTCAGAGACGTCTTATATATTAGGGGGTGCACCTCGTCACAAATCCTACTGCAGTCAGTGGCTGAAGCAATAGCTATGGTGTGATGTATGTCAAAGTTTGTCATGAATTAGATGAACAGATGTCACCACGCCCCGTTAAACCCCCTGTCCTGGCCCATTTTTGTGGGGCTGTTCTTAACGTGCGTGAAAAAGTCACCTATTTTTTGTGCTACCTCATTTTTTGCAAAAATGTAGCAACTTTTCATAGGGCTTTAGGGTAAAGCTTGAGGCCTTAGTATTTCATATTATATTGTATGTTGTCTATTCAATAAAGTAAGATATATTAAATAAAATGGAGAATAGAAAAGGAGGGGGAGCAGGTGGAAGGTGCAAAGTGATATAACCTATAATTGACCTGCAGTATCCGGATCACTCATGTGCACCCCTGTGCATTGTTACTTCCAGGATGCCGGGTGTGGCGATGGATGATGCGATGGGTGGCTCACATGCCCCACACAGAACACAGGTGGGCAATGGGAGCACAATTACTATACAAGATGGCCACTATCATTGCCCCAGCACCCCCTGATAAAGCTGTGAGTGAAAAGCGCATTGAGGCGCTGGGCAGTGTGCGCACGCCTGTGCATTGTTACTTCCAGGATGCCGAGTGTGGCGATGGATGATGCGATGGGTGGTTCACAAGCACCATACAGAACACAGGTGGGCAATGGGAGCACATTTACTATACAAGATAGCGCTGGACAGTGTGCTCTGAGGAGTGGCTGCTTAATTATAGCATTTGCTGATGAGTATTAACCCTTGATGGTAAATAGAGGCGTATTAATGATGAAACAGAAGTTCCAGACGCCAACCAAGTCTTCAAAGCATTAAAACGTTTTTTGTTGCAAATCCATTAAAATGTGCACTACAAAGCATGGACATGTTTCGACGAGAGTCTTAATCATAGGCATAAAAGACTAATGCACACATCAATTTATACATAGTTCACATATGCAACAAATTTACAGCTAATTGCTTGAAGACTTCAGCACCCTTCAGAAACCCATGGGCAGGAAAGGAGTTAAAGAGTTAATGGAAAGGAAGCAAAAAATAATATTACAACATATGTCATGTGTCCAAAAATGGATAAATGTACCCTTTTATAAACTATTGCCAATTAAATCCCCGAAATTCATGTTAATAGGTTATACAGGTAAAATCCTAATGAAAATGAAAATGAAACTTTGAAACACGCGTCGGGGAAGAGAAGTGTGTACACAACTTACACAACAGCTGATGGCAGGATCAGGAGACAGGAGTTGTGTCTTTTTGAATGATACTTAAAGATTGAACTATGTGATATGGGATGGGGATAGTGGTCACATTAAAGGAATTAAGTATCTAGGGGACGTTATATACACATTGAAACTCAGGTCATACTCATACTAGTGACACAATTATTAAGTATTATAAGACTTTGTTGGATGTGAGACACTTGTTTGGGCACTGGAGCTTAGGCTGGGTTCACACTTGCGGACCCCTCTGCAGTGTTCTGCGGAGGGCATCCGCAAGCTGAGCACAGGCACCGCAAGTCCCTATGTTTAACATGGGGACGCAGGTGCCTGCGCTCTGATGCAGATTGGCGTGCGCACCCTGTGTGCACCCATTTACTGCAATATGTGATTTGTGCGCATGTGGATGCCTGCGCACAAATCACACAGTCTCGTCCGCACCAGGAGCACGACATGTCAGGGTGCGCACACCAATGTACATCAGAGCGCAGGCACCTGTGTCCCCATGTTAAACATACGGACTTGCGGTGCCGACACTCAGCGGATCCCCTCCGCAGAACACTGCAGAGGGGTCCGCAAGTGTGAACCCAGCCTCAGAGACCTCCGTGCTATACTCCCATATATTTGTATATATTCATACTGCTGTAGGATTTAGTCAATTATAGGCTGTTTTATTAATTTTCTATATACCAAGATTGAGTCACATACTTGTAAAAGCACCATTTGTTCATACTTTTGCACTGGCACCTATAGCTCTCAAGGTTTAGTGTGCTTGGGTGATGTGGATGTTATAATATATTGGTGAATATAATATTTGAGAGGACAAATGTGATTACTCAGATAAAATCCACAACAGAAAAAAGTGGTAATACAGGCTACTTGCATATTGAGGGCACATTGATAAATATCTTTATGTTATTAAAATAAGAAATAAAATTGTAATGAACCTCAAAAAAGTATCCCCAATACAATATATGGTGTAGGTATGCCAAACATCAAGAGAAACAAAATAGTAATATTCCAAGAAAGATCTTTATTTTGAAGCCAGCCACCCTTGCATCTAATCACAGAGCTGGATTCACAGTTACACTGCTCAGTACTGTTGAATATATGCTCCATGCTGTTTCTTCTGAATGTAATCTACATAAAAATATGAGAGCAAAAATTATACGTAGGCATATTGTGTATTGCAAACATCATATGAGTTAGTCCTCACAACTGAGGATTACATATAGTCTGTATGGGGAAAAATAGATGAAAAATGGAGGAAAAATGACCAGAAATAATGTCATTTGCTATATGAATGCAAGTGACAGCTTATTCTAAAATGTCACCTAAAAATACAGGTCTGCTTTATATACCTGAGCTTTGGATAAATGGACCAGCTCAAACTCATTTGTGCTCTTTTGTCAGTGGTCTGTAATTCTTGTGTATGGGCTGCGATGAGCTGACAATTCAAGATAGCCCATAGACAAAAGTGGTGCTCTCTGAAACCATAGACCTTTTCTTCCATTTTCTTATATTCCCAATAGAGGTGAGCAGATTGATTTGTAAAAGATCAAGTTTGAGTCAAATTTCCTTAAATTCACAATTCCAAGGAATTTCCATGCAAATTGAGATTCCATTTGCGGTTCACAGAAAGTTTGACATCACTGTAATCATAGTGACCGGAAGAATCATAATGTCAGGTCATTTTTCCATATAATGAGTGCTGTAAACAAATTATTCCCACACCCTAAAATAAAGAAATGACACGTTTTTATTGCACTGCGGGGAGGGGTGTCATGTTCATTTTGGCCTCAGTTTTACAGACAGCTAGAAATGTCCTCGCAAGTCGTCCTCAGTGACGCTGTCCACATATCATATCACTTTGGTGTCAACAACAAAATGGTGCATCACTGTGGCCCTAAACGGCACAATCCTCCCTTCCTTTTGCATACACCCAGAAACGGAGGAGACAAGTGACTCTGGACACGGAGCATCAGATACACATTTACTGCACTAGTCTTATGAGCTAGCTGTACACTAGATTATCAGCACCTGCGCCCCCTAGTGTTTAAAATGTGAAAATATCAAAACTTTTTATATCATGTTCCATGTTTCATACCATAAAAATATATAAAAAAATTTAAACTTTAAGAATTAAAACTGTTTTACATTTTTATGCTCCATTCCCTTTACCCTGCAAACAATAAAAAGAACACATCTAAGACCATTACAAACAATGTCATTACGGGCTGCAGTCACCTGAAAAAGTTATGGTCTGCTGCTACTTCCTGTAATAGGTTACAGATGTAACCAAAGATATAACAAAAACGAATTAAGATATTTATTTCAATGCAGAAAATTAAAGCTCGACGCCAAACAATACAAATGCAATGACTTTTTTCATATTAAGAGTTAGCTATACTATCATATATTTCTTTTGTCTTCGATCAGAAATGCATATAGTGTATGAGATTAGTAACGGTCCCGTGCAGACTGCTTTTTCAGCCTTTAGAGGTGTATTATTGCTACATGCAAATTGCCTCTTTAAAGAGGACTTGAACTCTAGCTCCACCTATTGGAAGTAGCAATTTTAAGTCAATATTGGCCTTTTAATGAGCCTTATCTGACCAAGGATATAAGCCAAATCTCAATTTTCATACGTGATGTTGCACAGTGTTTGGTCCTCATCAGTGCAAAGTATGAGATATGATCTGACTAGGTGAGAGATTTAAGACTGGGGATCTAAGCTATAATGTTTCTCCTTATGGAGAGATGAAATGTCCGTGCTGCAAGGCTGCAGTGCTAACCAATAAGCCACACTGTCGCCCATATGTAGGATAATGCTACTATATGATAGAGAATCAGAAACCACAAGGTATGCAGTTGAATAAACACTCTATTATTTTGCTATGTAGGTGCCAGGTCCCAATTCTTTATGATGGATGGAGAGCTCACAGAAGGAGCTGATCCAGCATATTTCCTTGTTTTCTATTAACATATGTCTCCATGTCTTCATTACCTAATATTGTGGACACTCGGTTTTTGATTGATGGAGATACTAACAGCCATTATATATCCAATGAATATTTACAGAAAACTCTTTATCAAACTCCTATGGTTTAGTAAACTGAGTGATCACAAGAAAACAAATTGTCATGTATTGGGTAATATTATAAATACAATATTTTCATGTCCATTTATTTGACTATGGTATTATATCCGGCCATGAGAAATGATCATACTTACTGCATTTTGTAGACTATAAGAGGCACTAAACTGGGCCATAAGATGCATCTTAAATTTAGAGGAGGAAAATAGAAAAAAAGAACAATCATTTTGTATGTGAAAATTATGGCCCTTCTTAAAGTATGAATTTAGCTTACGGGGGGCTGGCGGTGGTGAAGCGGGGTCACAGGAGGCAGGAGTGGGGTGATGCTCCTAGCAGTGGGCTTCTGGAAACTGACATTGGAGACAGCTCATACATAGATTGAGATGTCGGCTCATCATTGAGTGGAGATCTAAATCTGCACAATGCACTACCTCTGGCACAATTTCCCTGAGGCCCACTGGCAGAAGATCAATGGCTCCTGCGTCACACCACTACCATTTCCCTGATACCCAATGCTAGTAGATCAATGGCTCCTGCATCACACCACTACCATTTCCCTGATGCGCACTGATGGGAGATCAATGGCTCCTGCATCACACCACTATCATTTCCCTGATACCCACTGCTAGTAGATCAATGGCTCCTGCGTCACACCACTACCATTTCGCTGATACCCAGTGCTAGTAGATCAATGGCTCCTGCATAAAACCACTACCATTTCCCTGATGCCCACTGATGGGAGATAAATGGCTCCTGCGTCACACCACTACCATTTCCTGATACCCACTGCCGGGAGATCAATGGCCCCTGCGTCACACCACTACCATTTCCCTGATACCCACTGCCGGGAGATCAATGACTCCTGCGTCACACCACTACCATTTCCCTGATCCCCACTGCCAGGAGATCAATGGCTCCTGCATCACACCACTACCATTTCCATGATCCTCACTGCCGGAGATCAATGGCTGCTGCGTCACACCTTTACCGTTTCCCTGATGCCCACTGCTGGAAGATCAATGGCTCCAGCTTCACACCACGACGATTTCCCTGATCCTCACTGCAGGGAGATCAATGACTCCTGTGTCACACCACTACTATTTCCCTGATACCCACTGCCGGGAGATCAATGGCTCCCGCGTCACACCACTACCATTTCCCTGCTACCCACTGCAGGGAGATCAATGGCTCCTGCGTCACACCACTACCATCTCCCTGAAAGCCACTGCCGGGAGATCAATGGCTCCTGCGTCACACCTCTATCATTTTCCTGATACCCACTGCCAGGAGATCAATGCCTCCTGCCTCACACCACTACCATTTCCCTGATCCCCACTGCTGGTAGATCAATGGCTCCTGCGTCACACCACTACCATTTCCCTGATGCCCACTGCTGGTAGATCAATGGCTCCTTCATCACACCACTACCATTTTCCTGATGTCCACTGCCAGGAGATGAATGGCTTCACAGAGAATGGGCTTTATGACACTTCCTCCTCCTGGCCCAGGGTCCGCAGCATCGCCCTAGTCCTGCCACCATTGATGGCTTCCTGCAACAGCGACTCTGCCTTTTGTGGCCCCACTCTACCGCTACTCACACACCCCGGTAAGCTATATTAGTACTATAAATTGCACCCCCATTATCCTCCTTAATTATTTGGAGTGCATCTTATAGTCCGCAAAATACGGAATCTAAATTTTGAGTCAAACATCATTATCAGTATTCACAGGACCAAACATTTTACCATGTAATCAAATTGAATGGAAGAATGGAAGATGCCGCATAGAAATATTAGTCTTAATAATGATAATTTGAATACATTATTCTTTTAATATTCTTCAAGCATGTATTTTCTAGTTTCAGGTCTATAAGAAAAAATATTAATATTTTTCTACTCCTCCTGTAATTCTTAATGATTTAAAGGGTTACAATCTCATTGTAGGAATTAAAAGAAATGTATACGTTTTCTGTAATATTACCAGGATCACATGCTGCTGTTGGGAGATAATACAGTTTCATTACGCAGAATAGAAAATGTATTATTTTGCACCAAAGTCTGAAGCAGCAATAATTGAGGCAGCCATTGGTATTACGTCCCTGCATACTCTTCTCTTTGATTATACATTCTTGCTTTTTTCTAAAAGCCTTACCGGTGTGATTGTGCCATTGACTACAGGAGCTTTATGATGGAATGCATGAAGTATTGTGTGACAATGGCTTTCCATTCTGATTTACCAGCGGCAGAAATCTCCTCTGTATGAGTAGGATTAGCCTCGGTACAGTCATATCGCCATCAAATATAAAACCTTTTTATTTGAAAAGTAAATTTAATGTGTGTTTAGTCACACTTCCTCTAACCCAAATCCCTATCCCAGTGAGGGGCAAATGCATAAAGATATGGAGGTTGTCAAAGGGATTGAAGAAGGAAATCTGTGCTTTGCAGAATTTATAATCTGGTTTCCCTAAACATAGACTTCAATGGGCTTTTATTAAACTAGGAAATATATCAGAATTTAATATATTTTACATGATTATGTCTCAAAGTGTTTAACAATTGCCAAAAGATATTAGAAGTCAACTCAGCATTTTATATTCCAGAAGTCTGAAGCTATAACATGAAACTTAAACCATGTAATGCTACCATAGGATAGGGCATTAATGTTCGCTGGGATAAATACTATGAGGCTGATTTATATTATTACCAGAATTCTGGTGTAAGTTAGTAAATCAAAATATTTTGCAGAAATCAAAAGTTTTCGCTACACTATTACAACTTTTGGCAATTTTACAGGAATCCCATTCAGTGATGGCATTATGAGTGTAGCATCAATCGGACATGGTGTGACTATTCCCGTCCATCAAATTAATTAAACTTTTATTAACTTTAGTGGCATAACTTTCTCTAAGCATGTAGTCTGTTCCCCGACTGAAGTACATTTTTTTGTCAGCACTATTGATAAGTGAACCTTCCGAAGTCCAGGTTCGGGCGGTGCAGCCAAAACTGTTCATTACCCCAAACGTGACCCAAACCTCAGTGGAAGTCACTGATTGGCAGTTCAGCTCTCCTCTCACATACAATTAGCTATAAGTAAAACATTTCTAGGAGTGGGGAAGGGTATGCTTTTATTTATTTATTTTGGCCACATCCTACACCCAAAAATGTGCTTTTCAGTCCAGAGCAAGCTGATCAAACCCTGCACGCAGCTCACTCTAGGCCAAGCTCCATCTTCACCGGACCACAGTGATGCTTGCTCCAGTGGTTTGCAAATGAAAAGTACCGAAAATCTGAACCCAAACAGGTTTGCTCAACTTCAGGAAGTTTGGGGACCTGAACCGAACCTTGAAAGGTTCGCGTAACTCTAGTCAGCACACACCAGTTAAGAGTTGTGTCTAATTCATTAAGTAGTATACGCCTCTAAATAAATCAGGCTCATCATATACCAAAGAGCTCATTGATGGTTGTAATGAATCGACCCCTATATTCTTCTGTGACGGGGTGCTTTGTAGCATTCTTCCCTACCTTGGGCATAGCTTCGATCCTTCATGACTGTGCAACAACTATTTGATGTTTGTGATAGAAAGGACATATATATGTTAATGTTTATATATATATATATATATATATATATATATATATTTCTCCTTCGCCTCATTGGGGGACACAGAACCGTGGGTGTTATGCTGCTGTCCACTAGGAGGCGACACTAAGCAGAATCTGCAAAAGAGTTAAGTGGCTCCTCCTCTACAGCATATACAGCCTAGAGCAGGAAGTGCTTCTCCAGTTTTTGCTTAGTGTCGAAGGAGGCACACGACCATTTTTACTCTCTATTTTTTTCATCTTTTTTCTTCCAATGAAGAAAAGTGGGTCCGGTGTGACCCCCGGCATGCTCCTTCCTCGGCCACCCACTGTTGGGGCGCTGGGTTGAAGTTGAGAATCGTTACATATGCCGTACTCCTTTCTCGGCCTCCCACTGTTGGGTTGCTGGGTTAAAGTAGAGACAGCCCAGCATAACATCCACCTTCCTCACTCCCTCGGGGTCCTGAGTTGAAGCCAGAGCTGGACTACCTGCCAGATGACGTCCCCCTAATCACCCTCTGGGTGCTTAGGCTGAGGCACCACAGGTATCAGCAGCACATGCTGCATTCTGGGCTGGGATCCTGAATGGCTGCCTGCAAGAGCGCAGGCTGACAAGGAGCATGAGACGACCCCCTAATCACCTTTTGGGTCATTAGGTTGTGGCACCGCAGCTACCAGCAGCACATGCTGCATTCTGGGCTGGGATCCTGAATGGCTGCCTGCAAGAGCGCAGGCTGACAAGGAGATGAGACGCCAAAGAGCATGAGATGACCCCCTAATCACTATGGGCCATTAGGCTGTGGCACTACAGGTGCCAGCAGTGCAGCTGCATATCCTGCTGGGACCAGTACCGAATGTGCCAGGATCCCGGTGGGGTCTGGGTCCATCCAGCCCCTACTCAGCCCTGCACTGCTCATGCATAGTTGGGACATAGGTGTCTACCAGTCCCTCCCTCCTGCACTGCTCCCACAGCACATGGCAGAGGAAGAGGTGCCCAGCTCCTCCTGTGCTGCCCCTGCAAGTGCAGGCAGCAAGGTACCTGTGCAATAGTGATCCGCTATGGCCCCCCTCGCGGCCATCCCTGCGGTTTCCAGAAGAATTGCGGACCTCCGCGCCGACGCCCCACTATTTGCGGGTCCCCAAATCACGCTAGGTCCCGGCTTCGGGCCTAGCGTGGAAGGCGCCGCCTATGCCCGCCCACCGCCCGCCCTTCGGATAGCGTCAAATGACGCGGGGCTCCACAGAGAGGGGCGGGAAGTCCCTCTGGGCGCTTGTTCTGCGCGCCCATTCAGGTTCCCGCCCCCTCTTTCCCCTGCTGACGGCGCCAAATGCCTGGGCGCCATTATAAAGCCCTGGGGCACAAAACACTGTGGGGCAGAGTGCACATATACAGTGCGGCAGGCTGTGGGGGCATATAACATGACAGGCTGTGGGGGCATATACAGGAGAGCCAGCAGGGATATATTTTCCCTGCTGCAGCTCTCCTCCCCCTATACATCAGAGTGACAGCCTGTGGGGGCATATGCAGGAGAGCCAGCAGGGATATTCCCTTCTGCAGCTTCTCCTCTCCCTGTACACCAGGTGACAGACTGTGTGAGCATATACTGGGGAGCCAACAGGGATATATTCCTTTCTGCAGCTTCTCCTCTCCCTGTACACCATGTGTTACAGGCTATGCCATGTGTCACAATCTACGTAGGCAGGAAAGCCGGCAGGGTTTTTCCCTGCTACACTCTCTCCTCCCTCTGGATTTCATAGACGGACAGTGGGCAGACCGACATATTTCTGTCCTGAAATACTCTGTGCTGCTGCGAAGTCAATTTTATTGTAAATTTTTAACTTCATAAAATGCTGCACGACGCTGTCCTCAATGAGTGTGCAGCCCCTAACAGAGCTCTCCTGACATACTCTGTGCTGCTGTTAACCTTATTTTCAACAGCTATACATAATGTCAGTGAAGAAAACAGGCGTCAGATTATTCTCAAGTACGCACAGGGAGACGTGATCCACTGGATGCACTATGGACGTAATGTGTTTATTGTGTCGTCGCAGTGACACGACTTCGCCTATGGTCATACCACATCGGAGGTGTCCCTCTTATGACACTCAACCAGCGAGCAGAGTTCCTCTGCCTAGTGCGGGTGACACACTAATAAGGCACGGTCTGGTTTTTCCTTACACCGTGTCAGCCCTGATGCCAGTACCTGTCAGAGCATATAATGCTACATCTAAATAGACAGTCATTCCGTCTGCAGCTATGTCGCAGTTTATGGGAAACTGGCATGCAGCAGGATGATGGCTCTGACGTCTGATGGTTTTTCGCAATTCAAACACAGACTCGGACCTTTATGCCTCTCTGGTAGGACAACAGGACAACATATTTAGGAAAGCTCGATACTTCGAACATTAAACTGTGTCTCACAGGACGCAAGACCGTACCCATGGGACCCTCCGCGCCCCATTTACCATAAGGGAGTTTTGTTAGTTGGGACTCCATGGCATGTTTCGTGCGGTACCCTATGAAACGCGGTTCCCCCTAGGGACACAGTCCTGCTGAACAGAACACAGCACCAGACGGTGTCTCACTCGCCGTCAGCAATTCCAGATTCCAACCTTTTGGGAATTAATTTAGCGGATCATTGTCTAGATGGACACAAACTCGATCAACGCACATGTAGCGATCGCAAACGACCATCCAAACTCACATCACGGGCCCCTTAATTGAGGGAGTCATATGTCGGTGCTACACGCAGAGCGTGCTTAAACATTCTATTCCAATTTCCTTGTAGTCCCTACCAAGTACGTGCGGTACGTCCTGTGCTGGACTGAAACAGCTAGACAAAATGCCTGGGACAGATTTTTCCGCACAGATTCTCTCCGCTCCATAATAATTTTCCAGGGAACACGGAGAATACCTTGTACCCTTAGATATACAGGATGTATACCTGCATGTTTTCCCTTGCAGCCACTTATCATATTTACATTTTGCAAGGACCATCCTAATTGTGGCGCCTCCGTCCACGCTTGTTACAGTTCCTGAAGAGGTCACAAAGGTTACGGCAGTCGCCTGGTTTTCCTGCGTTCCAGGGACGTGGTCAATCTTCCATGCCTGGACAATTTACCCATCAACGCACGACCTTCAGAAATTAAGAACGCAGTGTTTCTATTACGGTGAACACTTTATTAAGACTTGTTTGGCTGGTCATCCTCCACAAGTCTACACCAGTTTTCACTGCAGTCTCTAGTATTTTCGGAAGGCGGTTTCAATACTTCCATAGTCAGACTTCTCCGAGAATAGGCATGGGCACTTCAACTAGAAGTCCACACTCTCCTTCAACTCAGGCCTTCCAGAGCTGACATGACGGTCAGAGGCAGGACGGTTGCAGCACAGGTAGCCATTACTCTGATGCACCTGCTCCTCAGGCCTCCCCAGTTGTCCATGCTCACGTCATGAGATAAGATTATACGATCAGTTATCAGGAGGTGTCATCTTCCAGTAACAGCCATGTAGTATCTCCTACGGTGACTCAGCCACTCACTAGTACGCAGGGGAAGTATTTTCTTCTACCAAGTTGAAGGGTACTATTCACCGACATGAATCAGACAGAATGAGGTGCGCTGTACCTCCATCTCAACACTCGGAATGATTGGTCCTGATCGAGTCAGCAATACCCATCCTTTCAGAGATTTGGGCGAGATTCCCAACACTGAAGATTTTATCTCTTCTTCTGGCCGCCCGCCAATTTCAGAAGGCAGTCTGATGATGCCACGGCTGTGGCATATGTCGATTCACTAGAGCGAATCCCGCAGTTCCCAGGCAATGAAGGAAGTTTACCACATTCTTCACTAGGCGGGCGGAATTCACGAACTCAGTACTATTGGCCGTTACTCTACCGCTTGTAGATGATTAGGAAAAACAGTTCCTCCGTCGCCGAGAAATTACCTCAGATTAGGGTTCCTACATCCAGATGTCTTCAAACAAAGCTGACATCACGGGAGAACTCCTGAAGTATCCGTAATGGTGTCACACCTCATTGCCAAGGTTCCTAGCTTCATAGCCGGGTCCCACGACCCACAGTCATGGATGGCGGACTGACTGGTCCTGGACTGGACCCGATTCCAACTCCACTACATTTGCTCCAGGTTTCCACTATCCCAAGTTAGTGAAGATATTCAAACTGGACTGTCAGCAACTCATTCTTGTGGCCACACACTGGCCCAAGCGCGATTGGTATGCTGATCTCGTCCACTTTATAGTAGACGTGCCATGACACCTACTGGATCGTCCAGACCTGCCCCCTCAAGGCCATCTTACCATCATGATTCATCGACTCTAAATTCGACGATGTGACCCTGGAGACCCGGGTGTTCACAGAATGGTGTCGCGACCTCAATCCGAGCACGGACACCGGTTTCAGAAGAGATGTCCCATCAATATGGAAAATCTTTTTCCTTTCTTCTCGTGGTTTTTTTTTCACCTTAGCACTGTTCCTTCCCAAGGGTTCCCAATTCCATCCAATCGGATCTACACTCACGACTGTCCTTATGTCCTTTCAAAGGACAAGTTTCAATCCTTTTCATTCTCTCTCAACAACGTCTTGCTGCCAGGCCTCAAGTAACATCCTTCAAGGAGTTTTTTGCCGACCTGTTCCGCCCAATCAAAGTCTACTAGGACCGTGGGTCCTGACCCTCGTTCTCACGGCTGTACGCTACCCACATTTTAAGCCATGAACGAAAATTCCCCTCGTCTTCTCACACAGGGAGTTGTTTTTTGGATGGCAATTACCTCTCTCCGCAGAGTCTTAAATTTGCAGCGTTTTCATGTAAATCACCTTTTTTTCTGGTCTTCCACCCAGACAAGGTTGTCCTACGTCCAGTTGGGTTTTTTCCCACGTTGGGGGTGTCCTTTTTGTCCGCCTACCTGAATATATGTTTCTGACGGCGCTAAGTCCCGCCAGTTCATCGGGCCAGAAGGCTCGACGTTTCTAGAGCTCCGTCAGAGCCCTGCACATATCCTCGCCCAGAACAGTTTCCTTTAGAAACCTCTTTTTCTTCTCCCAGAAGGATAACGCAGCAGGCAGGCCGGGCTCTACAGATACTTTGATCAGATGGCTTAAATCCACCTTCCAGGGTGCTTATTACATTATTACAAAAAAAAAAAAAAAAAAAATACATACATATATCATTAATGTTATTATCTTATACCTATTTATTTATAAAGAACCATTCTTCCATGGTGCTGTATCCTTTCCGGCTGCGGGCACAGCACATTCTACTATGACCACCGAAACTTACTGGGCTTCTGAGCTATTAGGCACCAGGAGTTAGCACAACAAGTGTGTAAGGTAGTCACGCGGTCAGCATGCACAGGCTTACCAAGCGCTTTAGTGCTCTCAGTCCTCGGCAAATGCAGTCTGGGACTCCGTACCCTCCAGGCGGCAGTAGCCCACCTGTAGGTGCATTGTTATTTTTATCAGTAGTGATTTTCCATTGCTGTTCCCACCCAGGGACTGCTTTAGGACGTCCCACGGTTCTGTGTCCCCCAATGAGGCGAAGGAGAAAAGGAGAATTTTGTGTACTCACCGTAAATTCCTTTTCTCTTAGCCTCTAATTGGGGGACACAGCACCCACCCTGTTGCCCGTTTCGGGCCGTAACTAGGTTCTCATCTTACTCCTGAGAGGTTATATAGTTGCCTGTTTATTTTACAGGCCTGCTTATACTGTTATTACGTAGTTGCCTGTTCGGTTACATGTTTTACCTTACTGTTATTATGTGGCTGCCTGTTTACTTAACAGGCCTTATTTTACTGTGATTCTTGTCTTTCTTCTGTTAATTCTCCTACTGCTTTAGCACAAAACTGGAGAAGCACTTCCTGCTCTAGGCTGTATATGCTGTAGAGGAGGAGCCACTTAACTCTTTTGCAGATTCTGCTTAGTGTCGCCTCCTAGTGGACAGCAGCATAACACCCACGGTTCTGTGTCCCCCAATTAGAGGCTAAGAGAAAAGGAATTTACGGTGAGTACACAAAATTCTCCTTATATATATATACTGTTGAGATATCAGGCACAGTCTCCTACTATGCACAAACCATATTGTCACAGTAAGTGCCGGTGAAATGCAATCTCTACCCTGTAGCTACTTTCTTTTAATAAAGATTTTTTCTCTAATGTTAAAATAATTACCGCCAGTTGGAATGTTAAAATCTTATATTTTCATAACCTAATTAATTGACTTTGAAGCGAACATAAAAACGGTCTGACAGTTTAATCCTGCTGTTTTGTTTGGTCAAAAATGACCGAATTCTAAGTTTTTGATATCATTTTCCATTTGTTTTTGAACAAACATGTTCACATACTGTATATTAATGCAACATGTATTCAACATGGCTTAAACCTGGAACGAGCAACACCACAAACAAACACTTAAATTAGCTAAAAATCAAGACTTTGATAGGCCCGGTCAAAAATGAACAGAACATTTTTAATGTATAGTAGACCCGTACAGAACAGCAGGGTTAAGATTAACGTAGGATAAATAAAGTGTGGTAAATCGTAATCAACTTTTTCGTTCATCTTTTAATTGATCTTTTACTTACCAAATGCAATTGACAAATATAGTTTGTATAAGTCATCATACCTTCTCAATATTACTTGTACACTCCAGGTAACATTTGTACAAATTTCTTCTACACACTCAATCAGGAGATTTGTATTTTCTTTGTACCAAATGTATTAGACGACTTCTCGAGATTCAGTGAAATTTCGGAGGACCAATTCCTCCCTCCGAAACTAATTATTTGTAGAGACACACTTCAATAATAATTAGAGCGGAGAAAGTGTTTTTTGTGATTATCAGCTTTATGCAACAGGACAATGAACGCACCCTGCTGTTCTATACAAGTATTCTTCATCTGTGAAAAGAAACACAGAGCTTTGTATATAAAAACTGTTCTTAAAAGCAAACAGATTATGGGTTGTTTTTTTCAAAAATAGGTTTGACTGTAAAGTTTTACATCGAACGGCAATATTATTTCTATAGATGAACATGACCACTCCACTGTATCTTCATATGTCTGTAATTTCATACAGAAGCGTTCAGAGGGGTTATTTTTTAAAGAAATTTGTATGAATAGGAAAAAAATTGTGGCTGCTTTTTCATGGCTCTGATTCATCATGTGAATGCCAGATTTCTTACTTGAAATACTTTGCTTTGAAAAGTAGAAACTTTTTTGTAGAACTCGGGGTTGCAAAAAAATGTTTCAACTTTTTAAGTTTTCATGCCCATCCCTTTATCTGCCAAATAGGGCAGAGCATGGGTGGGACGGGGAATAATTAAGCTTGTCTGATAAGTTCTTTAAAAATTACAACACTTTAGTGGCACTTCTTGTGACATAATTGTGCTCCAGTTAATAAAAGGTCTGGTAAGGTGAGTGAGGACAAGATGGGCATAAATTACTAAGTGCCATATTGAATTATGCACCTCATGGCCTTATGTTATGTAGGGAATAATGTCAAAATTGCTGTTGAGACAGCTGGGACCACTTTGATCTCAAAAGCTGGAGCTCTGTATATCCCTATGTAAATAAAAGTGAAGGTATATCATAAGCTCTTCCACTACATTCCTATGAGAGTGCTGAAAACGAGCTGAGCACAGCACTTGGCAGTACCAATAATAATTTATGGTGCATCAGTGCAACTACCACTTCATTCACATAGTGCTTCTAGAAGCGCAGTTCTTGTGTTCAGTTGTGGTCCCAGCTGTTGGACCCCGTCAATCAAGAAGTAACTATCTTATGGTTAGGGTATAACTTTCAAACTTGAAACTTTTCAAACATTCAAGCCTTAATTAAAGATGAGCCTATGAGAAAAAATATTGAAATTGCCTGTTCCACAGTTTTTCCAGGTTGATTCAATTCGTAAAGAAGTTATTCTTTGTGAACCTAATGTCTCTTATTAAAATCTGAGGTCTCTTGAGATCCCACAGCATAGTAAACATAATATTAAAAAAAATAATAAAACCCTTATTCTCACCTCACCTCTCCAATCCTTCCAATCCTGACCACCACCCATCTGGTCCTCATTGCATGTATAGAAATAAAGAAAAACGGCACCCACTAGATCTTGCCACATAAAATCCTCTTTATTTCATCTTCTTAAAATGACATTCAATGGCAGGTGGGCAAGTGCAGCATAGTATCAGGATGACAGCTGTTTCATGCCAGCTCGACACTTCTACAGAAGATTGTCTGTAAAAGTGTCAAACTGACACGAAACAGCTGTCATCCTGATACTATGCTGCACTTGCCCACCTGCCATTGAATGTCATTTTAAGAAGATGAAATAAAGAGGATTTTATGTGGCAAGATCTTGTGAGCACCATTTTTCTTTATTTCTACAAATGGACATGGCTTAAACCTGGAATGAGCACCACGAGTATGCCTGTTTGTTCACACATAACACTCTAAAATACAGACATTCTATATAGGTCTGTAAACCCAGAATAGCTTTTTTCTAAAACAGATTGGTGCAGTACTTGTTCTTCCTTTTTTTGATGTGTTGGTCCTCATTGCATGTTTAGAACAAAATCCCTAGGCTTGCTCACTAGACCAAGGATTTTATGTTTGTAAGGCCTTTGCGCATGCAAGGGCTGCATCACACATCACAAAATCATATTGTATTGTAGAAGTCTGCAACATTTGCAGGTGCATGTGCAGAACTCTCCACAGCCTAGCAAACCATAAAGCCTCAGCCTAGCAATTGAGTCTCAGCAATTTAGCACAGCAGATGGTAATCCAACGATGCAATGAGGACTGGAAGGGTGGCAGTGAGAAATTGCACAGCTACTGAGGTAAGTTTAAAGATTTTTTTGAAAATTACTTTGGTAACCTTTTATGGTTCAGAATAATGGTGGCCAGTAGCCACCATTTTGCTGAGTCAACGCAGAATCCAATGACAAAAAACGTTAACTTGAGCAATAGAATAGAGGGTATCAGCTCACCAGTTTTTGATGAAAACATATATATGTGTCTTGTAGCCAAGAGTGCGATGTAGGAATGAGTCCTGGGCCAATTCCCAAGTAAAGGGAGAGAAACTAAAAATAAGGAGACTTCCAGCTTCTGCACATAATTAGGGAGCAGGGGGATGATTCTTATAATAAAAACATCATTTTGTTTTATAAAATTAAAAACATGAAAGAATAAGGCATTTGTGTTTCGAGCATGAAATGCGTGTGCTTCATCATAGCATGTGCTATGCTATAATTAAGAGCAGTTAATGCTCAAATCGTGTTGGACAATGCCTTATTTTTCATGTTGTTACTTAAATGAAATAAAATTATGTTTTGATAAATTATGTGCGGAAGCTGGATACCTCTTGGTTCTTTGGCATTTGACTTCTCTGCAAAAAAATATTAATTTTAGAGTAGAAATCAGTTTGACTCAAATCTATTTGCTCATTTCTACCATTGAGGGATATTGCACATGACCCACCCAGGGCCGTGGGGTACCCGGTCCCGGGTGTTAATTAAAGGGGTAATCACGGGCAGCCTGTGCTGGGGTACACAGCCGTCCCCAGGGTATACAGCCGCCCCCAGGGGTACACAGCTGCCCCCAAATGCTGACACTCGCCCCCCCTGCTTCTTAACTTACCATCCGGTCTTCTGATCAGCGCTGCTCCTTGCTGCTCCCGTCCTCGCTGCATCCGGGATCCCCGGCCGTCGCACGATGACGTCATATACCTGCGACGGCCGGGGATCCCGGATGTAGCAGGACGGAGCACCGAGGAGCAGCGCTGATCAGAAGACCGGATGGTAAGATAAGCAGCGGGGGGGCCCTTACAGCAGCGGGGGCCCTTACAGCAGCGGGGGGGGGCCCTTACACAGAGGGAGGGGGCGAGTGGCAGCATTTGGGGGCCATATGCACTGCTTCCCCCTGCCGCTGATTGACAGGGGGAAGCAGTGCATATATAATGAGCAGCCCCACGTGATGGGGCCGCTCATACAGCAGCCTCCCCCGCCTCCTCCAACCTCCACAGCCCCGGGACACAGCCCCCACCACTCCATGCCGTATATGACCCGTGTATAAGCGAGGGGTAGACTTTTCAGCCCAATTTTTGGGCTGAAAAACTCGGCTTATACACGAGTATATACGGTAAATAATTAATGATGCAACATACTATAAATCTGTAATTATCACAGTAAATGGAAAACTATTTAAAGGGTCAGCCAAGCTTTTATATATTTAAATTGTTATTCATTGATGATTGGCCTGACGAAGAAGTCATTGACTTCGAAAAATGTAACAACAAATCCCTTTCAATTTTAATACTTTATTGTCTGGAGCCTCCTTTTGTCCCGGCAGGTGTTTTGCCCTTTCTGTCTCTATCCTGCATAGAATTGTTATTCTATAATTTATTTTTTATTTCACTGAGCCAAAATTGGCTCAAAAATATCATATAAGTTGATAGACTTTCCCTTGAATAAGGTAAGAATAAAACCAAGATGTGGCAGGAATTTCGCAAAATATGAGCCGTGGAATATTGTAGGAATTCAGTCAAGTTGTATCTTATATTTTACTATTCAGTGTTCAAGGTTTCTAAGAAAAACTAATGTTGTAGCTAGTTTAAAGACAAATTCATTTTGTTGCGTAAAAGCAAACCATGCGTGTTGGAATAATCCAACAACATTATGGGAAAAGGGAAGGATCGTGGTGCCTCAATGGAATCAAGATTGAACACAAGTGCCTGCAACAAGCGGCTGGATACCAACCACTCATAAGCAAATAAAGAAAGAAATGTTCCTGCAAGGGTGGCTGTAAAGCTGTCGTCCCCAAGAAGTTGAAAGTAGAGATAGCTCCCCCTTTCCTACTCTTATATCCCTAAAGTTACTCCCCCTACTTCCTTCTGTATCTTCCCAATACAAATTACATTTTCTGTATATTCTGTATTTTCTGAATGCATTCTCAAGGTCCTGATACACATAGTGAAATTGCTAATGACATCGCCGCAACGTCACAGGTCTTGTGACATAGTAGCGACCTCACCGGCAATATCGCTGTTAGCAGCAATCGGCCCCCAGCTGGGAGATTGCTGATCGTTAATGAATGACCTGGACCATTTTTAAATTGGCAATCTCCCGCTGGGCATGCTGGATCGCTGTGTGTGACAGGGGCAACGACCAGCAATCCCTATTCTGACGGATCCAACAGCCGTCGGGTTGTCAGTGCTTTCCTGGGTCATCGCTGGGTAGGTCTGCCTGTGTGGCATCTCACCAGCGACCACGTAACGATGCACCAGCGATCCCGGACAGGTAGGATCGTTGTTGCGATCGCTGGTGCATCACAATGTGTAACGGGGCCTTTAGTTTAACAATTGAACCTATTAACTCCCTCCCTCCCTCCCTTGTCATGTAGCCTGTCCACCCCTTGGGTTCCCCAGCTTTTCTGCCTTTTTCTTAAATACATGAGACTTTCAGAATGTCCATATGGTTTCAGCGTTTAAAAGCGTGTACTTGAAAAGCTGAAAGTAATTCAATGAACATTTTTAACAATTACTGAAACAAATACTTGTATATTTCAAGGGTAAAGCTATGAAAAGTTTTTTATTTAACAAATGAGTACTTTTATTAAAGTTTATTATTATACATCATGCACTGAAATCATGTCGGTATATGTGCTGCCCAGAAGCTGAAAACTAGGGCACAGAAGTATTAATAATGCAGAGTTCAGCACTCAGACCCTTCCAGGCAGCCGAGCTGCCAGTGACATAGAAAGGTCACAGAACATTTAAACCTCCAACCCGGCTCTTATGCTTTAAGCATTACCAATCTTATTATTGTGTTCTTTCACTAAATGGACTTTATTTCATTATATTTCATCTTGGAGCCATCCCAACAGAGAATGCTGCAGATATTGCCCCATAATTATCATTATAGGATAAAGACAGAAATTAGAATGAGCAGTTTCAAGGTTTACTGATCATGGTCATCCATTAGAAAAACAAATGATTATGACTTCATTGCAGAAAATGTGATTTTGTTTAACCTTAGCCATGATTAATGATATAGTGAAACAATATTATTTCCAGGATATTAACACCTTTCATATTCATCTGTGAGACATGTATAAATAAAAGGCATTTAGTGCAGTCAGAAATTGTCTACTTCTAACTGTATTGAAGCAAGTAAATCTGAGCTTGAGAAAAGACAGATGTATAGTGCTTGTACCCCACCGCACAGAATAAATGCCAATACTATTTAGGGGTAATCCATCTATAATGGCAAATGTCATGATTTTTTTCTTACTGGACATTAGTGATTTGTGAGCACTAAAATAATCGAGTGCCTAGTAATCAAATAAAGCAGGGTGGACACTCTGCAGGCTTGATTCACATATAATGAGTATAATGAGGTCAATGGGAAACTTGAGTATTTTTTTGAAAAGATCCTACAATGAGGCCTTGGGATCAGGAAAATCACTGAAATGAATGGAAACAGCACTCAAATGGAATGGGAGAAGCATGGGGAAGATGTCTGGATGTATCTCGGACTCCCAGGATAAATAAATAAAAAAGTGAAGTGAGTGTCCCCCCATTTTTGATAAAGCAGACAGCTGGAGGCTGATATTATTAGGTAGGATAGTTTATTTGGCCCTTCCCAACCTTAAAGCAAACCTGTCACCCCCTGGACATCAAAAGCTAAAATAGCACCTCTGCAGCACTAAGGCTGCATTCAGAGAAGGTGGCTATAGGCTTTTGATGCCTATATACAATTAATATACACTTATATAACTGCTTACACTTTAGAAGACCTAAGACCGGGAGGCTGGGGTTTCGCGCTCCTCCGGCCCGCCCCCTCTTGTCAATCAGCCTGGTCGCCTGCTGCTGCCTCCCCTCACAGTGTACATGAACGCGCGCCTCCGTTCTCCTCTATGGCGCCGCGATGCGCTGTGCGCCGGATGTCCAGGAAGTCGTCGGGCAGCGACATACCCTCACTTTAACAGTATAGCCCTCATATAGCCAGCAACCATGCAGTATGAAGCCCCACAAACCCTCCTATATACAGGATAAGACCACACATAGCCCTATATACAGGATGAGAACTCACATAGCCCGCTATATATAGTCAACATCCACACAATTATAAGAAAGATAAGCAACACATATTAACCTCACTTCTATTTCCCCACGCTCTGCTTAGTCCCAGGGGCTCTACTTCTTCTTTTGGCCAATGCATACATACTGGAGCCAGCATGATGGCATCATTCTGCCAGTGCCTGCACTTTACAGATAAGAAGATGGGAGCTACTCTGGAGCTGTGCTGTCATTTTGTTTTACCATAAGGAAAGCTCCCTTTTGGAAATATTGTGCAATGCAGTGAAAAGGCTGGCAGAATAGGTAGCCTATCTGATTAATTATAAGATAACATGGGAACCCCTAGAGATAAATATACTTCCTGTAAGGGAGAGAGGCATATTCATTTTGGAGAGTTTTCTATGGAGAAGCTTTGTTTGTCACTATGCCAATAACTGGGGGCTCTAGGTGACACTACAAGCATGATGTGGCTCATAACCATCTCTCAGAGCTCTTAAGGTAAGAATTATTGAGACTATTACTCTAAGGCTCAGTTCAGACAGAGTGTTTGTGCTCCATTTTAGTTGATCCATTTTTGGTGCAGCTTCTGCACCAAAAAAACAGATACTCTTTTTGCAAAAAAGCATCACAAACGCATCATCCGTTTATACTGCTTTTTTGCTCGGTTATCGGGGGACACAGAGACATACACACACTTTATTACCCTCCCACCATCCCACGTAGAGCTCTGGTGATATCATTCTCCCGGGTAGGGGCAAGACCTGAGTTGTCTGTACGGTGGTTAAGGACCTAGCACCATGTGACTGAAGCACCATGTGCCTGAGTCACATGATGAGTCACATGGGTAGGTCCTGGAAGCACCGTACAGACAAATCACAGGTCCTGCTGCCTCCCAGGATGAAGACATCACCTGAGCTCTCCGTGGGATTGAGGGGTGGGTAAGTAATTATATGTTAGTGATGCATAAAACACAGCAGAAAAACACCACGCAAATTGACATTCTCATTATTTTCTGGATGCGCTTTCTGTATGGTGCAGTCAAAAAACGCAGCTTCTGAACAGAAAATTGAAAATCCCATTCACTTTGCTGGCAGAGTTTGACTGGTCTTTTCTGTCTTTTCCAAGTTGCAACCAAACTGGCCCAGAAATGTCGATGGCACATAGCCTAAAGCTGCAAATACTTAACAGAAAGACAGAAGAGACTCCTGAGACTGTCCACATATAGCTACCATTTAAACTCCTTTGATATTGAACTAGCCTCTGTTAATTATGTTTAACATTGAGATGCATAGGAAATGTTCAATCTGATTAATTATAAATAACATGGAACCCTAGAGATAATAATACTTTAAGGTGAGCTATTTTTTGGTGAGTTTTTATGGAAAGTGATCGTAGGTGAAACTTACAAAAGAAAGGATCATAATCTTAAGCTTGGTAAGAATAGAACTGCTCTGGAGGTGTTCATCAATGTGTGTGCTCCACTTTTTAAGTTCAATTTTCTTGAGCATCATGCGAAATCAGAATTTTTACTGAAAAAACACAATGCATGATTCCATTTTAGATCTTTTTTCGCTCTTGCTATCGGTAACTGAGGGCCATACCAATCTTTGATTACATCATCACCATCCACAGCTTTGTAACTATTGGTCTGGGCATATGAGACGTGATTTTTGACACTCCCTAACTTATTAACCTTTGATAACAACATTGAGTCCATGACGTAATGATAGGTCCATTGGATGATGTTACCAGTCCAATCACAGTCTGTACCTTCAGTATAGCATATACCGACTCTCCGTGATTAGGTGTAATAATAATGTTAACCAAAAAAAACAGAAATGCACCCAAAATAACAGTATAGAATTTTCGTTGGCTTCTTATCATATTAGTACATTCAAAAAATGAGCAACAGCAAACCATAAATCCATTACTTTAGTGGGTCAGACAAGTTGGACAAACTGACCTTGTTGGCTAAGTTTTGCAGTTGTCAGAAAATTCAGACCGGGAAAATGGATGAAAGAGTACGGGTGTAACATAACTACAAGTCCTTGCAATAAAAATATCAATAGAATAGCACCATTAAATTTTCCACACAAGGCCCTTTACACTTACATTAATGAACTACCCTGTATGATGTTGTGGAAGCCTTAAAATTGGAGACATAAGATCAAGCACGACACATTGTCAACTGTTTCAAGTTAGGGGCAAAACCCGTCATGAATCAGGGAAGCAATGTGGGAGTATACAACTGTCATTCACCACATGTAGTACCCCTTACAAGGGTCTCCGAGTACCATGAAACATTGGGTTCAGGTAACTTTTACAATGTGAAGCTTATATGATATGGTTTAATTCCATCCTTATTATCACGGTATAAATCGGTTATCTTGTTACATGTATTGATACTTTGTGAATTCATTATCATGTTTGCATGTAATTGGGCCATTTATTCCAATGTTCTGTGTTGCAATCCATCATCTATGTACTTTATGTATAATTGGATTGGGGTCGATTTTTTTAATGAATATTGTAAATTACTTTACTTGAAATTGAACATCCTTAAATCATGTATTTACTGCATTGTTATTATATTCAATGTGGTATTTAATAGGTTCCACGTAGTTCCTGTATTTAATTTTAACGTCGTCCTTTCACCTATCCACAATACAAAGTGACACTGTTTTCATGATACTCTGTTCCTTGTTATTGTTGATTATTGGGTATGTTCTTGCCTCTTGGGACCCCTCATTTGATGACAATGCGGGGTGGCCTTTGTTATATTTCTACACCATCTTGGACATTGTGTTTAATCAAAGTAAGTAAAGAAGAGAAAAGCAAAGGAATGGAAAACAGATTAACTTTAAAATATGTAAATGAAAATGTAATTTCAATGTTATTTGGAAGCTCCTAACCTTCCTGATCTTACTTTATACCCATCTGCTAGATATCATGGTCCTCTTACTCCTAATGCTGATCTTGAGGCTCCATATACCATCTGGGGCTACAGTCGGGATTATTCAAGCTTCTTAGCTGAAATGACTCAGCCTTGTGTCCTTTTTCCAGTTATTTGAATTTCGAGGAACAATGTAAAATTGCATATACAGTGCAACAAGATGATTTTTTGGGGGGAGGAGTCCAGGGGCAACGCTTACCACTAGATTCCAACACAGTGACAGTTATTGCCAGTATCTTCTTATAAATGTTTACTGCCTATTAAGTGTGCGAGTCAATTCGTTGTGGATCCAAGCATTCCATTGAGCATCTAAGACTCGCTTTGTCACTTAACCGAATCATTAATGGATTTCAATTTCTAACCATATTTAATCAACATATTTCCTTATAAATTACAGATTAACAGTTATCAGCATCATTGCTAAGAAAATTGCAATCTTTGACACTCTTAACAGAATTTTAAAAATCTACGAGTTCATATCAACATTAGGAAAATCCAACTTATAGAGATACAACCACATTTTACACATGCCTTGTTGTTTTTTTTGACCTTTCAAAGCATGCAGGCTTAATCGAAAACCAAATATTAGCATAACTATGATAAAGCACTTATCAGGGTGGATTTGAATGCTGTATATATGCATAATGTAGGGATGTTCCTTGCAAGAGTTTAGCCAGTGAGATTGCTCATCTTTTCTCATTATGGTACTGACAGAGCCATTGCTGCCTTACAAGAGTGTTCACTATTCGCAGTCATTAGAGGTTATATTTATACAATCCTTATTAAAACATTGAAGAAAATGGGTCACACTCAAACATGAAAAAACATTTTGAATGCTTATTCATTTTCATCTATTGTAGACATGAATATTCCAAAAATAACTTTCGCATAAAGTCAACTGCTAACGTAAATGAAGCCGAAAGAAAGAGTTCTTACTATTGTTCACAGAGAAGCTCCATAATTTTCTGTACTATAAGACGCACTGTACGTACCTTTATTAGAAGCACAAAAAGTAAAAAACTAGTAACCTTTATTATGATGCCAGCCATGTTGCCCTTAAAATGCTACATAAAGAGCCCCTAACTATACCTCAAGTACTCCACTAAGTATGCATGTCCATTGCTTCTCTGTGCCAGCCAAAGTGTGCAACTCAGCAATTCACAACTCTCCTGAAGTATACCCAAACCAGTGACCCTTACTGTGCTAGTCACGGTACCCCTTACTATACCAGCTATGGTCCTATAAAATGAAGGCCAAAGTGTCATTCACTTTGTCAGCCAAAATGTCCCTCTGCAGGCCCCTTACTGTGTCAGTCACAGCACTCCTTATTTTTCCAATTTCATTCCCATTCAGTATGCCAGCTACTATGCCCCCTCAGTATGTCAATCATGAAATACACCTCTCCCCTTCTGAACTTATCAGACAGAAGCAATGTAGGAGTTACTGAGGTTGGATTTGACCCCTCTTACCATAAAGTGAGGGATTTGGTTGCATTTGTGCACATCATGATGTGTCCCCGTTCATTACTGTGAAAAGCTCCTAAAATATTATTATTATTATAATTTATTATTACTATTTTTATATCACCAATCATTCCATGGCGATTTACATAGGGAAAGGGGTAAATATAATAAAGACAAGTATAATAATCATCAGTAGGTGAAGGTAGAGGACCCTGCCCGAGAGGGCTTACAGTCTACAAGAGATGGGTGATGATACAGTAGGTGAGAGGAGAGGATCCTGCCCACAAAGGCTCACAATCTACAAGGGATGGGTGAGGATACAGTGGGTGAGGAGCTGACCCTGCCTGTGAGGGCGCACGGTCTACAAGGGATGGGTGAGGATACAGTTGGTGAGGAGAGTGGAACCTCCTTGTGAGACCTCACAGTCTACAAGGGATAGGTTAGGATACAGTAAATGAGGGGAGAGGTCTCTGCCCATGAGGGTTCACAATCTACAAAGGATGGGTGAAGATACAAAAGGTGAGGAGAGAGAACCCTGTCCATGAGGTTTCACAGTCTACTAGGGATGGGTGAGGGTACAGTTGGTGAGGAGAGTGGAACCTCCTTGTGAGAGCTCACAGTCTACAAGGGATAGGCTAGGATACAGTAGATGAGGGGAGAGGTCTCTGCCCATGAGGGTTCACAATCTACAAAGGATGGGTGAAGATACAAAAGGTGAGGAGAGAGAACCTGCCCATGAGGGTTCACAGTCTACAAGGGATGGGAGAGGATACAGGAGGTGAGAGGACTCTGCCCATGAGGGCTCACAGTCTACAAGGGATGTGTGAGGATACAGTTATGGTTCATATCAGGTACTGATGCTAAAGAAGTCATATTGGACTCATGCTTTCCTTGCACACTGATTCCACTGATCTTCCATATGTTAAATACAAGGAAATCAGTAGCCATAGAGTTACTGAATAAATAAGTATTTACAGATTTACCATGTAGTAAATCAATTAATCATTAAAGGGGTATTCCCATCTCCAAGATCCTATCCTATTATGAAGTAGGTGGTTGTAACCATAGACTCTTAAGCTGTAATGCCGCATATGAAGTATACATATTATACATATTATTACACCTGCTACATATTGGGATAGGATTTTGGAGATGGAATACCCCTTTAATTGGCCTATGTGATTCTGCTGTTATATGAAGCGTTCTCTCTCCTCCGCATTTAAAATGTTATCCTTGAATTTTTTCTCCACGTTCTTCATCTTTTCAATGGCTGACGCACCGAATGTGAACTGTTTTAATAATGTTTTGTTCACCTAGAAAATAATGGAATTAAAATTATATATCTGTCTTTTCTTAAATCAGACTACAATTGTGCATCTCCTTAAAACCTTACTTAATAAACATCACTTATCAGTGCTATTGTTAAACTTTGTCACCGAAATGACTCTGTCTTTGAAATAAAAAGCTTTTAACAGACTTGGCATTATTCAAAAGAAAAAAAAAAAGTAGGAAAAAACACAATATGAGTGACCATAGGTTACGGCTAAGTGATTTCTAAACTATTGTGGAATGAACCTATGTACAATAATTTCATTACAGACTGCTATTTCCTTTTGGTGGGCTCACACTAACGTCCACAATAGGTATGAAAAAAATGTTCAGAGCATTTGAAATATTTCTGATGTGACATTTTCTTTGTAGTTATACAGTACACTGGAACATGACAGCATAATAAGCAAACTGCAGATAGTCCAATTTGCAAATGAATTTGAACCATTGGCCCAGCGGGTCTATAGAGCCAACAGGTCTGTTCATTATGTTCTATATTTCACAACAGCACACTTTTTATTTTTCCTTTCTCTGGGTTTCATTTGTTTTTGACACATTTGTAGACATGAATATTAAATGCCATTTACCAATAAATGTCTTAAAAATGTGAGAACAATATCTAAGAAATGGGTGAAGAATGGACAAAGATAAGAAACTGGAGAGAGGTCAGATAAAGAGGATATGGGACCATATCTGTAGAATGACCTTCCATCCTAGCACAGAAAAGTGACTATTAGGCTGCCTTCAGACTTGCAGATGCATCTGCAGCGTTTTGCAGATGCATCTGCAAGCATCTGCATGCAGACCGCGGCCCCTATGTTTATAATGGTGCGCACGGCGGTCTGCAGATGCTTGCGGACCGCTGTGCGCTCTCATTGCCCGCCATTAGTGATCTGTGCGCACGCGGATGCCTGCGCACAAATCACACACTCCCAACCGCACCATGGACGCGAGATGTCGATGCTCGATGCTCTGGCCAAGCATCCCAAGATACTCGTGTACTCGGCCAGAGAACCGAGCCCAATGTAAGTCAATTAGTGACAGGCTCTGCCCACAGACTTCCGGTTATAAAACAAGTGTTTCTGGGAAAGGGCGGGAAGGTGGGCTTTTTCAAATCGTCGCAGCATACAACACCTTGCTGTGCCCCCCTGAGGGATCCTAACAATCAATCTGCTCTCCGTGAGGTGCCAGCTCACTGTGTGCACTGAAGGGAGCTGTGTATTTGTGTCAGATCGAGCATCACGAGTACCGGGATACTCGTGCACGTAACGAGTAGCGCCGAGCATACTCGCTCATCCCTTATGACTATTCATATGCTACAAATAGTTACGTTACCTGATGCCCTCCTCCCATGTGACCCACATTTTAGTCCACCTGCATCCAAGATGGCCACTTCAGAGGCATGGAGGAAGCATTGGTAGGTCTGAGCCATACCACTGCCTTTACTAGTGCAATTCAGACTTACCACTGTTCTATATGTTACTACAGCGGCCATAAAGGATGCAGGAGAACTAGGATGTGGAGGAGGCAAATTGAGGGAACCATACATGGTCACTATTCAAGACACACTCTATATATTGCCAATTTTCACTGACATGTAGGATGGTTTCATTGGTAAATCACGATGATAAGTCATTGTTTTATTAAAACTTTAAAAAAAAAGTTTTAATCTCTAATTATAGGTAAAAACAGAAGTTCAGTGGCAGTTACAGCCTACCAAATTTATTATGTAAGTAGTAAATTGTACAGCTGATAAATATAATGCATGCCTTAATGATGCCCTAATCACCTAGAATCACCAGGTTGTGGTTCCTGCTTGGTCCTCTTCTGATTTGTGTACGACAGAGGACAGTGCTTCCTGTGTCTGTATATACCTAGTGCTATTAATGAAGGGAACTGGCCAACTACTCATTTTAAGGCTGACGTAACACTACCATGACTCGTGCGAGGATCGCAGCATACTGCCCGGACTGGTCCTCAGGTCTCCTGAACCAAGAGTGTCAGCTGCATAGAAATACATGAAGCTGTCACTCTCAGGTCAAGAGAGCTACCGGCCGGTCATGGCAGTCCGATGCGTTCAGTCATAAGGCAGTGAGACTCCAGTCTAAGGCTAGGGTCACACTTGCAATATTCTAAGTTCCCTGCGTTGTTTGCAGAAAGCTTAGAATATTTTTCTCATTACGCAGCCTTCACGCATGCTGCATAGCATTGAACGCGGCCCCTAACAACCCGCTGTGTTCCCTGGATACCAGCTACACAGCGTGCTGTGGGGAGTGCGATTTTCGCCACGCACAGGGGAACGCATCATGATGCCGTGTTCACCACTATGCAGCCTGCGTTAAGGCTACGTAGTGAGAAAAATATTCTAAGTTTTGTGCAAACAACGCAGGAAACTTAGAATATTACAAGTGTGACCCTAGCCTAATAGCAAAACCAACTTTCTTCTGGCCTGCTGGGAGCCAGCACCAGAGCTAAAGCTAGGCCACCTTTTAGACATGAAGAATATAAGTAAGTTGCCTACTTTACTAATTCAAGCTAATTTAATTATATTTTTTTCCGCAAAACAAACCCTTTAATTTTATGCACATCCAAGGAATTTGAGCTTTTTATCAGATAACAATAGAGCTCAGACCACTTTAAAGATACAAAGAAAAAGATTATCCAGAACAGAGTACTGAATTTGAAAAACAATATTGTATCAAAAAGTGGACATTAACCTTTAATTAACAAGCAAAATTTTTCAAATATGCCATGTGTCACTTTATGGCTACATTTGCACATTCAGTATTTGGTCTTTATTTTACTTCAGTATTTGGGAACCAAAACCAGGAGTAGGTGATAAATTATTATTATTATTATTATTATTATTATGATTATATATTTACAGTGCACAATAGATTTCATGGTGCTGTACATGAGAAAGGGTTACATACAAACAAGTTAAAAAACAATGACAGACTGGTACAGAGGAGAGAGAGGACCCTGCCCTTACGGGCTTGCATTCTACAGGGCAATGGGGAGGGAGACAATAGGTTGGGTCTGCTCTGGTGGTGGTGGAGCGCCAGGTCCAGTGGCGGTGGAGCGCCGGGTCCACCACCATTGAAGTGGTGACGTGTTTCTACTATACATTTCCTCTGATTGTTCCTCTCCTGGTTTTGGCTGTAAACACTGATGTACAATATTGACCAAATACTGAATGTGTGAATGTGGTCTATGTTGCAATTACTTTTAAATATTTTAAAATATCCCAGTGACTTTGAGACAGTTTTGTGTGACACAATATGCCTTGCTAGTTTTAGTCACTGATCAATGTTTTGTGTTTATACCTGAAAAGATCAGAAATTTGACCAAAATTAAAAAAAATATCAATTTTCATTCTTTAATGTTATATCTGTAATCCAGATTATCGTAACCCAACATAGTTGAAAATAGCATTCACTTTATGTGTGTATGCTTACATCAATTTTGTTAGGATGTTAGAAGGTTTTAAAATTAACCAGCAATTTTTCAATTTTCTAAAAAATTTATAAAACACTAGCTTTTTTGAGACCTATTCACTTTTAAAGTAACTTTAGGGGATTTATATATAAAATGATCTTTTATATCTTTTTAGAGTTGGTATTCTTACATCTTAAGACCGGATTTATATATTAATAAACGAAACAAAAATGTTGTACTTTTAAAAACAGCACGCCTCAACGTATTCATGACGGCTTTCAGGAAGTTTTGTAACTCTACAGTTGGTTTTCAGGTATTAATACAAAATGGAATGACAAATTATATTTTTATCAGTAAAATGTTCCTAACAACAGAACCGGCTACTATTGCTGGCAGATTGTGGTCATTACTTGGCCTTTGATTGGAATGGTAACCATCAGGACTAGTGATGAGCGAGCATGCTCGCCGCTACTTGGTGCCCGCAAGAGTATCCCGGTACTCGGGAAGCTCGGCGAGCACCGAGTACCTCCGAGGTACTCGGACTCATCACTAAACATTATCAATGTGACACAAATACACAGCTCCCTACAGTGCACAAAGTAAGCTCACACCTCACAGAGAACAGATTGATTGCTAGAGTCCCTCTGGGGGGGCACAGTGAGGTGTTGTATGCTGTGACGATTTGAAAAAGCCCACCCTCCCGCCCTTTCCCAGAAACAATCATTTTATAGCTGGATGTCTGTGGGCAGAGCCTATCACTTATTGACTTGCATTGGGCTCGGTGCTCAGTCGAGCACCCGAGCATCTCGAGATGCTTGACCAGAGCTTCGAGCACCAGAGCTTTTTAATGCTCGCTCATCACTAATCAGGACCACACAATAGGGATTTTAGGATGCCAATAAGGTTCAAGAGGGAACCCCCCCATGCTGTATTAACATTCCCGATGTGGTCATTATTGACAGCAATGTCCAGGGGGGTTAAACAACCAATGATCTTTGCCAACACCAGTCATGGCTCATTTATCAGGATGTCTGCTACAATGTACAGTTCTAAAGTGGCTGCATTTTAACCTGTTGGGGGATACTATACTCATATTTCAGGTCTGTATTAGGGGTCATTGATGGGTTAACATTGTGCTCTGAATTAGATTTCACAGTTTAACGTTGTGAGAGTGATGATAACACAAACTTGCAAATTAAACATTTTGTTTAATAAAGTCATAAAATGGCTGATTCTGATCACATATTCATGAATATGTTTTAAAATTATTCAAAGTTCCTTAATCTATTTTAAGAACTTAGAGATCAAAGACACCTTTGAGAAATTAATGACATCCATTCATTTACCTTTTCACGGGCAGTATAAAGTTCAGTCGCTGCCCACAGCATAAACATTTTAGCAAAAGGAATAACAATACAGAAAGTCCTTGTCTCCTTGCATGGCTACATTAAAAAGTCTATTGGGAGCTCATTAAATGTTGTTCAGCTACATATAAAGTCATGTTGTTATGTTTGTGTAATTTCTTGTCATATTAGGTGTGGTAACCATTATGCTTTTTCAGATCTGCAATTTAAAGAAGACCTGTCACCCCACCTGCTGCATGGCAAACTAAATGCAGCACTTAATGCAACATGTCTGCTGCATTCAGGGAAGGGGTCCCCCATGTCTTTAGCCCCTTGTAAGCTTTAAAAAAGACATTAGAAAACTTAGAGATAAGTAATCTAATGGGTTGGATCTTATTAATAGGTCTTCACTGCTGGCACAGTCCTCCAGCCTCCCCCTTGTGTATTCCGCCCCCTTCTATGTCTCTGCGCCGCCTCCTGTTCTGCTGGCTCTGCCCTCCTCCTCTCCTGCTCTCTGTCACTCAACCTGCCGCACAGAGCTTGGTCAGAGCTGCTGGAAAGCATTTGGCCTGATGTCAGCAGCAGAGCCTATCCTGTTTCCTGTTTATACTTTATTCAGAGAGCAGGAGAGGAGGAGGGCAGAGCCAGCAGAACAGGAGGCGGCACAGAGACATAGAAGGGGGTGGAATACACAAGGAGGAGGCTGGAGGACTGTGCCAGCAGTGAAGACCTCTTAATAAGATCCCACCCATTAGACTACTTATCTGTAGGTTTTCTAATGCCTTTTTTAACGCTTACAGGGGGGCTAGAGACATGGGGGAGCCCTTCCCTGAATGCAGCAGACATACTGCATTCAGTACCGCATTTAGTTTGCCATGCAGCAAGGGCATGACAGGTCCTCTTTAACATTTAGTTGAACCACTTTTGCTTTCATGACTTTAACCCTATCGTAATGTGTGATGTCACTAAAGCCAAAGAAGCAGCATTGGCAATATTAAAGAGCAGGTTCACACCTCTATGGACTTTACCCTGCATTTGCCAATAGAGATGAGAGGATTAGTGACGAGCGAGCATGCTCGTCCCTACTCGGAACTCGCACGAGTATCCCGGTACTCGGCATGCTCAGTGAGCACAGAGTACCTCCGAGATACTCTGACTCATCACTGAACATTATCGATGTGACACAAATATACAGCTCCCTACAGTGCACAAAGTGAGCTTACACCTCACAGAGAGCAGATTGATTGTTAGAGTCCCTCTGGGGGGCACAGCAAGGTGTTGTGTGCTGTGACAATTTGAAACAGTCCACCCTCCCGCCCTTTTCCAGAAACACTCGTGTTATAGCCGGATGTCTGTGGGCGGAGTTTATCACTCATTGACTTGCAATGGGCTCGGTGCTCAGTCGAGCACCCAAGCATCTCGAGATGCTCGACCAGAGCTTTGAGCACCCAAGCATTTTAATGCTCTCTCATCACTAGAGAAGATCTAAACTTTGAACTGTCAAACACAGACTTTACAAAGCAATCAGTATTTGAGTTTGGGGTGCTTTGTGTTTGTAAACCACTGGAGAGAGCATCGCTTTGCTCGGCTACACTTGGTGCTCAACGCAGTGCCAGACACTTGTAGTGTTTGAATGGATCGCACTGAGGGTAAAATCAGAGTTATGAGTTGTAGTGTGTACAAAAAATGACAAAACCCACCCTCCCGTAAGAGCTTTGTTTATGGCTGACTCTATGTGAGTGAGAGCCAAACTTCCCAATCATAGACTTCCAATGAGATTCAGGTCAATTTCGGGTCCAGAGCAAAACTCTTATCTAATGTGAGGCTAAACCTGCAGAACCTGAACTTCCATGGGTCTGCTCATCTCTTTTTCATAATCAACAAATATGAAGAGTGAGAAGAGCTATTTGGAGCTAAACTGTTGTATGGATTCATAAATAATTAATTTTCCTGGGTGTGCTCCATATTATCAATATTTGTTCATTATAAGTCAAATTTGCTGAGTAGAGATGAGAGGAAGTTCTGTTCTAGACCTAAACTTGACCTAAACCTCATTGGAAGTCACTGTGCATTTTGGATCTACACCACATACAGCTAGCTATAAGTAAAACACTTCTGTAGAAGGGAGGGCAGAGTTTTTCCCTTTTCTTTTCTTTTGGTACACTATACATCAGAGGAAGGGAACTCCAGGCCTCGAGAGCCACACACAGTGCAGGTTTTCTGGATTTCCTTAGCATTGTGACAGTTTGAATCATCACCAGTGCAGGTGATTAAATTACCAACTGTCAAATACTAAGGAAATCTTGAAAACCTGCACTGTGTGTGGCTCCCGAGGCCTGGAGTTCCCTACCCCTTCTATAAATTCAGTAACGCTGGTTTAATTACCATTGTGAGCCATTCAAACACTGCATTCGGTTCTCATTGGGTCGAGCACTGAGTGTACCCCAGCACAGCAATGCTCACTCCAGTGATTGTGTACATAAAGCACCCGAACTCCGAACCTGAAAGCTGTACATTTTTGTAACGTCTGTGTTCAGTATGAGCACTGTACTTTAAAGTCCAGTTCGCTCAACCCTAATGCCGAGTAACTTGCAGCCAGCAGCACCCACCTCTATTTGTAGAGACTGGTGCTAGCTCCAGTCAGTAAAATTTCATTAATAAATTTGCACTCAAAAAACGTATTAAAAGGATAAACATATGCATATCTATGTAAAAACAAATTGCTAGTGATATTTTCAGACATTTGAATGACAATTTAACACCTTAGTGATGGCCCACTGTATATATACTTCATTAAAACAGGGTCCTTATTCTGTTAGGATGTAAAAATAAGTCACAACAGATTAAGCCCTGGTGCGACGCCCCTGGAGCTAAAATCTCCGGGGTTTCAGCTACCGGGGGTATCTGAGACCCTAAAGATTAGGAATCGGGTGTTGTTTTACCGTCACCAGTAATGTGATGACCGGTAAGCACTGTTTACCGATCATTACATTACAAAAAGTTAAAGTGTCGGTAAAAATGCTTTCACTTTGATCCGGCATGAAAACACATGAAAGTATTAACCCCTTAGCCCACCAAGACCCCCAGTACTGGGGATCATCCCTCCAACCCCCATCCCTCCCCCAGAACATCTAAAAATGGCGGCGGCCGGTGGTAAAACCCGCCGCCTCCGCTGCATCTCTATGCGATCTGACAGGTCAGATCGCATAGAGATGCCGCCATTCCTGGGGGTCCCCTCAGTGGCCCCCCACTGTCATTCACCACCCCCACCCGTGTATTCTGCACCCCCCCCTCCTGCTCCACTCCCCAGCTCCTGGTGCCTCCCCGTCCCCCCTGATCCTCAACCCTCTGGCCATCCCCACCCCCACATTACCCCTCGGGCATCCACCCCTCCTACCCTCGACCTCCTCCCCCGCACACCCCCCGCTCTGCTCCGCTCCCCGACCCCCCCTTCCCTGCTCTCATACTTACCCGTCCTGCAGCGTCGCCCGCCATCTTCTCTCTGCCTTTGTCCCAGTGCCGCTGCTCTGCATGCGCCGGGACAGAGTTAGAGTTAACCCCTGAATGACCACACATGGGTGATCTGCAGTTAACCCCCTGTGTGGTCACAAGGGGTTAACTGCAGAACATCATCCCTGTGAGGTCACAAGGGGTTACCTAACCCCTTGTGGTTAACTGCAGATCATCATCCCTGTGTGGTCACAAGGGGTTACCTGATCTGCAGTTAACCTCTTTGTGACCACACAGGGGGTCAACTTCAGATCATCATCTGAATAAGAATCGTCGCGGGACCTCCCACTAGACTACGTCGGACCTTCTCACTGGACTACGTCAAACGTTACAGTAATAAAGATGGGATCTAAATATGTGTTTTTGGGTTTTTTTCCAATAAAAATATTTTTCTCTGTGTTTTGTCTTCTTTACAATTTACTAGAGATTCCTAATGGTTCGGTCTAATATTGGGCAGACGTTATGAATCTCGGGCTTAGTGGCAGCTGCCAAAAAGCTGGCATTAACCCCTTATTACCCAGTCTGCCACCACTACACGGCAGCTGGAAGGGCTTCTATGAATGCGCCATTTTCTGGGGCGGCTGCAGGCAGCAATTCGCAGTGGAGGGGGGGCGCCCAGAAAGCTTGGGCCTCCCTATGCTGAGGATTCCAGCCCCCAGCTGCCTAGTTGTACCTGGCTGGCCCAAAAATGTGGCGAAGCCTATGCCTTTTTTTTTTTTAATAATTTAAAGAAATAATTTAAAAAAAAAGGGCTTCCCTATATTTTTGGTTTCCAGCCAGGTAAAACTAGGCAGAAGGGGTTGGTGGCAGCCCGTAGCTGCCTGCTCTACCTGGCTGGACCAAAAATATGGCGAAGCCCCACGTCGTTTTTTTTTTAAATTTATTAAAGAAATCCTAAAAAAAAAAGCATGAGAGGAGACCACCAGGACACGGTGTATCCGTATCTTGTGCACATGCTCTAAGGGTGAGAAATTGTGTGAAAAAAAACAAAAAGTTCAATATGACTTTATCAAATTTTGTGAAGTAGCTGTAGGTTCCAAATGCTCACTATACCCCTAGATGTAATCCTTGAGGCGTCTAGTTTCCAAAATGGGGTCACTTGTGCGGAAGCTCCAATGTTTAGGCATACAGGGGCTCCCCATATGCGACATGGTGTCCGCTAACTATTGGAGCTAATTTTCCATTCAAATTGTTAGCGGACACCATGTTGCATATGGAGAGCCCCTGTGTGCCTAAACATTAAAGCTCCCCCACAAGTGGACCCATTTTGGAAACTAGATCCCCAAGGAACATATCTAGATGCATAGTGAGCACTTTCAACCCCCAAGTGCTTCACAAATTAGTCCATAAAAAGGAAAAAAAGAAGATTTTGTGGAAAAAAGTACTTTTTCATTTTTATGGATCAGTTTGTGAAGCACCTGGGGGTTCAAAGTGCTCACTATGCATCTAGATAAGTTCCTTGGGGCGTCTAGTTTACAAAATGGGGTCCCTTGTGGAGGATCCCCAATGTTTAGGCACATAGGGGCTCTCCATATGTGACATGGTGTCCACTAACAATTGGAATTGTAAGTGGATACCATGTTGTGTATGGCGAGCTCCTGTGTGCCTAAACATTGGAGCTCCCCCACAAGTGACCCCATTTTGGAAACTAGATACCCCAAGGAACTTATTTAGATGCATAGTGAGCACTTTGAAACCACAGGTGCTTCACAAATTGATCCATAAAAATGAAAAAGTACTTTTTTTTAACAAAAATCTTTTTTTTCTTTTTACGTACTAATTTGTGAAGCACCTGGGGGTTGAAAGTGCTCACTTTGCATCTAGATATGTTCCTTGGGGGGTCTAGTTTCAAAATGGGTTCACTTGTGGGGGAGTTCCAATGTTTAGGCACACAGGGGCCCTCCATATGCGACATGGTGTCCACTAACAATTTGAATGGAAAATTAGCTCCTATAGTTAGGGGACACAATGTAGCTTATGGAGAGCCCCAGTGTGCCTAAACATTGTAGCTCCCCCGCAAATGACCCCATTTTGGAAACTAGACATCCCAACGAATTTATTTAGATGCATAGTGAGCACTTTGAACTCCCAGGTACTTCATAAATTGATCCGTAAAAATGAAAAAGTACTTTCTTTTCCAGACAAATGTTCTTTTTTCATTTTTACGGATTCATTTGTGAAGCACCTGGGATTCAAAGTGCTCACCACCCATCTAGATAAGTTCCTTGGGGGGTCTAGTTTCCAAAATGGGGTCACTTGTGGGGGAGCTCCAATGTTTAGGCGCACAAGGGCTCTCCATACGTGACATGGTGTCCGCTAACAATTGGAGCTAATTTTCCATTCAACTTGTTAGCGGATACCATGTCATGTATGGAGAGCCCCTGTGTGCCTAAACACTGGAGCTGCCCCACAAGTGACCCCATTTTGGAAACTAGACCCCCTAAGGAACTTAGCTAGATGCATAGTGAACATGTTGAACCCCAGGTGCTTTACAAATTGATCCGTAAAAATGAAAAAGTACTTTTTTTTTCACAAAAATTTTCTTTTGTCCTCAATTTCTCATTTTCACATGAGCAACAGGATAAAATGCATTCTAAAATTTGTTGAAAAATTTCTCCTGAGTACACCGATAGCTCATATGTAGTCTTAAACCACTGTTTGGGCGCACGGCAGGGCTCGAAAGGGAAGCAGCGCCATTTGACTTTTTGAATGGTAAATTAGCTCCAAAAGTCAAATTGCGCTCCTTCCCTTCTGAGCCATGCCGTGCGCCCAAACAGTGGTTTATGACCACATGTGAGGTATCGGTATACTCAGGAGAGATTGCCCAACAAATTTTAGGATGCATTTTATCCTGTTGCCCATGTGAAACATTGAGGATAAAAGAACATTTTTGTTGGAAAAATTAAAATGTCCATTTTTTTGTTTCCACTTTGCTTTAGTTGCTATGAAGCACCTGAAGGGTTAATAATCTTCTTGAATGTAGTTTTGAGTAGCTTGAAGGGTGCAGTTTTTGGAATGGTGTCACTTTTGGGTATTTTCTGTCATGTACACCCCTCAATGGGACTTCAAATGTGATGTGGTCACTTATAATATGGTTTTGTAAATTTAGCTGGAAAAATGAAAAATTGCTGATGAACTTTGAACCCTTATAACTTCCTAACAAAATTATTTTTTCAAAAAATGTGCTGATGTAAAGTAGACATGTGGGAAATGTTATTTATTAACTATTTTGTGTCACATAACTCTCTGGTTTAACAGAATAAAAATTAAAAATTTGAAAATTGTGAAATTTTCAAAATGTTTGCCAATTTTTTTATATTTTCACAAATAAACGCAAAAATTATCGACCTAAATTTACCACTAACATGAAGCCCAATATGTCATAAAAAAAATTTCAGAATCGCTAGGATCCGTTGGAGCGTTCCAGAGTTATTAACTCATAAAGGGACACTGGTCAGGTGGAAATTGGCTCCGTCACTAAGGGGTTAATCAATTCAGGTTTCCAAAAACATCAACCAATCAAAACAAAAAAGTGATGTACCGTATATACTCGTGTATAAGCCGACCCGTGTATAAGCCGACCCCCCTACTTTTGCCCCCAAAACCTGGGAAAACCTATTGACTCGTGTATAAGCCGAGGGTGGACCCCAGCACAGGTATGCAGTCCCCCCCAGTGGTATATAGCAGCCTCCCCAGTGGTAGTATACAGCAGCCACAGAGGTATATACAGCAGCCCCAGTAGTAGTATACAGCAGCCTCCCCAGTGGTAGTATACAGCAGCCTCCCCAGTGGTAGTATACAGCAGTCTCCCCCTGTGGTAGTATACAGCAGTCTCCCCCAGTAGTAGTATACAGCAGTCTCCCCCAGTAGTAGTATACAGCAGTCTCCCCCTGTGGTAGTATACAGCAGTCTCCCCCTGTGGTAGTATACAGCAGTCTCCCCCTGTGGTAGTGTACAGCAGCCTCCCCCTGTGGTAGTATACAGCAGCCTCCCCCTGTGGTAGTATACAGCAGCCACAGAGGTATATACAGCAGCCCCAGTAGTAGTATACAGCAGCCTCCCCAGTGGTAGTATACAGCAGCCTCCCCAGTGGTAGTATACAGCAGTCTCCCCCTGTGGTAGTATACAGCAGTCTCCCCCAGTAGTAGTATACAGCAGTCTCCCCCTGTGGTAGTATACAGCAGTCTCCCCCTGTGGTAGTATACAGCAGTCTCCCCCTGTGGTAGTATACAGCAGTCTCCCCCAGTAGTAGTATACAGCAGTCTCCCCCAGTAGTAGTATACAGCAGTCTCCCCCTGTGGTAGTATACAGCAGTCTCCCCCTGTGGTAGTGTACAGCAGTCTCCCTCTGTGGTAGTATACAGCAGCCTCCCCCTGTGGTAGTATACAGCAGCCTCCCCCTGTGGTAGTATACAGCAGCCACAGAGGTATATACAGCAGCCCCTCCCCTGTGGTAGTATACAACAGCCCCCCCTGTGGGTATACAGCAGTCCCCCCTGTGGTATATACAGCAGCCCCTCCCCTGTGGTAGTATACAGCAGTGCCTCCCCCTGTGGTAGTATACAGCAGCCCCCCCGTAGTATATACAGCAGCCCCCCCCTGTGAGAATACAGCAGTCCCCCCGTGGTAGTATACAGCAGCCCCCCCGTAGTATATACAGCAGCCCCCCCGTGGTAGTATACAGCAGCCCCCCTGTGGGTATATAGAGCCCCCCCCGTTGCTGCCGCACACCTGTAAAAAGAAGATCTTTCATACTTATCTTCCTGCTGTCACCGCGCGCATCCCCCGCTCTCCTTCTTGCTTGCACCCGGGCCCCGGCGTCCATCCACGTGACCGCGCACAAATAATGACGTCATTATTTGTGCGCGGTCATATGGATGGACGCCGGGGCCCGGGTGCAAGCAAGGAGGAGAGCGGGGGATGCGCGCGGTGACAGCAGGAAGATAAGTATGAAAGATCTTCTTTTTACAGGTGTGCGGCAGCAACGGGGGGGGCTCTATATACCCACAGGGGGGCTGCTGTATACTACCACGGGGGGGCTGCTGTATATACTACGGGGGGCTGCTGTGTACTACCACGGGGGGGCTGCTGTATTCTCACAGGGGGGGCTGCTGTATATACTACGGGGGGGCTGCTGTATACTACCACGGGGGGGCTGCTGTATACTACCACAGGGGGGCGGGAGAGCACTGACAGTGCAATGTAATATGCACGGCTCCCCCTGCTGCTGATGGACAGGGGGATGCAGTGCATATTGCATTGCACTAATGAGCGGCCCCACGTGACCGGCCGCTCACTATACAGCCTCCCCCTGCCTCCTCCATCCCCCGGACACCGGCCCCACACAGTCAGCCGTCACTGACTCGTGTATAAGCCAAGGGGGGCACTTTTCAGCACAATTTCTGTGCTGAAAAACTCGGCTTATACACGAGTATATACGGTATTCATTCTTCTGGCATTTTCCGCTCATATAAAACAAGTCAAATGGAAAGCTGAAAAGATGCTTGGAATATAAGCAAACTTTTTTTAATATTTTGCCATTGGTTTTGCTTAAAAAATATCATCAGCTTCTACATTATTCAATGGAGTGAAAAAAAAATTACTGTAAAATGAAAGTAAAAAAATTCACATAAACCATATGAAAACACATCCCCGAAACAGCAATGGAAAAAAGTCCATGGAAACGACCGAAAAATGCCACAAAAAATGCTCCAGTAAAAGAAATCTGAGTGTTCCCGAAAACTCTTCTTGAAAATCTCGTTGGTTTACCTGACTGTAGCTTAGAACAGGTAATTTTGATCCATTACTCAAATCAAAGTTCAATTCATTGCAGTGATTCCTTTTTGATAACACACGGTCGTAAAAAAAAAAATTGGACATGTGAACGACTCTATAGATTTTAATAAGTACATGTACTATCCGTACAATAATAGAACTTGTGCATGGTAAATGCATGTCTGCATGAGGCTTAGAAACTAGACTGTATTGAACAATATGCCCTATTGTCTTGATTGCTCATTGTCTCAGAATGCATGTGGATTGTTTTATAGCATTTTGTAACTTATTTTGTTTATTTTCAACTTCGTTGTAGAACTTTAGAGTACAATAGCTTTAGCTGAGTATTCATGTACTTAGCAATTTACTAAACAGTTGTACATTCTTATGCCTAGCTGTTTTATCAGCTGAGGCGAGGAGTAGAAACGTTGTTTGTGAGGTGCACATGTGTGGTAGCTATGGCAATGCACTAGCGTCGCTCTGGATATGACGCATACACAAGCACAGGCGCAATAGTTGACAGTAAGTTGCAGGTAATTGCTAACATGTGGGCAGAGCATATATAAGAAGGAGGGTGGTGGCACCATTGAGCTTATCCCCTTGAGAAAGCCGGTGCTACCAGGCTATACCAGTGAAACGCGGCGTCAGGGTTATTTTTCTGGGTGACCACTTGACTAATCTGATGATATTGATCGACTACCATGATGAATATGGGTATGCATGACTTGTGACTTACAGTGTAGTTGGTTACTGCTGCTATTTGCACTCTGCACTTTATATGAATTGCTTCTCTTACATAGATCAATACTGTGATGCACTAGCACTTAACTGTGGAGTGTTCATGTATTGGACTTCAGGGTGCAATATGTTATAAGTTCATGTTTACACTGTGAATCTGTTAATGCTTGTAATATACCCATTGAATGGTTCTTTTTTACAATCTGACCTGTCATTGTGGTCACCACTGTAATCTTTTTATACCGTCTATCACGTATTACCACATGTCTGTTTGTAAAATAAATTAATGAATTTTTGCATGACGGTCCTTGTTCTCCGGTTTATTGATATATTCATGGAGTGTAATCTTGCCCTATGGGGACTCTGCATGAAATAATGCTGCGGGTGGATCCTCTTATTTTGTTATACCTATGTGGATTGTGTTTTTGAGGAGTTGTACAACGAGGTTCATTCCTGAGCATTTTATAAATTTGCTTTGAAAAATTAATGAACAGTGAACGAAGAGATGGTATCCTAATGACAACAAACATAAAAAATCAGACTAGGAAAAGCAATGCATTAGAGAGTCATAAGTAAAGATTTCTATAGTTATTTTAGGAAAAATGTACCATGCCGCGGTAAATAAATGGTTGTTGGCTCGTAGAAAAAGATTTTTGTAATATCCAAGCAGAGGCTTCTATTTTTATTCCTAGTCTTCCAGATTTCTAGAATTAACTTTTCTTTTAAGGCTCAATTCGCACTTCTTCTCTTATATCAAGTGAACACTGTTGAATATTCAGCCAATTAAGGTGTATTCTTGTTTTAATTTATCATTGCAAGATCCAAGTAACATTAATATGTCTAAACATATCTAATAAAGAAACACTGAAATTAGTTTGTGACTCCAGGACAGTGTTTTAAAATGACTTAAGCCCAAGAATGCTCAGGGAGCTGGTAGTTCATCTAAAAGGAAAAGGCTCACGGGTTTTAAAGGGTGGGAAAAGAGAAAAATAACTTTGCACTTTGAGTTCCGGAGTACCTTGAGATTCTATGGAAGGTTGGGCTGATGATGAATCAGTCTGAGATGTTTGCCCTACTATCTTGAGATATTAGAAGACAAAAGGTAAGCAAACCAGACAATTAAGGCCCAGTCTCACATAATGACACACCAGCGATCCCGATAATGATGTGCAGAGATCGCTGGTGCGTCGTTTACACATCGCTGATAAGATGTCAAACAGGCATCTTACTAGCTATATGAAAAACAACGCACTGGCGATCCAGAATTATATCGAGGTCATGTGAATTTTCTCCATAGCGTAGCATTGAGATCGTTGCTCATTATCTTTGTCAAACACAACGATGCAGCGTTCCCAGCGGGAGACAACGACGCAGGAATGACCCAGTGCGGGTGTAATGATTAACGATCTCACATATCGTGGTGCGTGTCACACAGATCGACATCGCTGTTGCGTCACGAATTTCGTGACGCAACAGCGATCCCAATAGCTATCTCGTTAGTGATCTCTTTATGTGTGATAGGGCCTTTACCTAGGAGCTAGAAAGAGCAATGTATGAATTTAAAATAATTTTTACAAATTTATTTGGGGCACATTACACCCAAAAACTGTGCTTTTAAGTCAAGTTTGAGCCAATCAAACACTGCACGTGGCTTGCACTGAGACAAGCACCAACTGTACCCAACTGCAATAATGCTCGCTCCAGTGCTTTGCAAACGCAATGCAGCCAAACTCCAAATGTGAACAGATTTGCTAAACACCGGGAAGTTTAGCGACCCAAACAGAGCCGAACCTTGAAAAGTTAGCTAATTTCTAATGGGAAGTGGAGCTTTGTCTGACAGCCAGGTCTCAAGTACAACAGCTGCATGATCTTGTACAAGCTACTTATACTGCATTGACATGTTAAAATATTAGTACAAAGTGCTGAGATCCTCGATGGTTATAGTCTATGGCCAGTTCAGATGTAGTTAAGAAAATAATAGTGTAATCAATTATGCACAATAGAAATAGATAACTTTTCTAGTAAATAATTCATGTCTTTTTCTCATATCTGTCTTTGAATAACAGGATATTCAGCTTAATTAACAATCAGTAAAGGAGTTAGACGAGGGTCACACTTGCGTCATGACCCTAGCCTGGCGCATCCATTTAAAACTTAGTATAGCGTTAACGGCAGGTAACGCTATTCTCCGCCTGCCTGTGCATTGCTATGGTGATGTGAAGCTTACCGCACCCGCCGGCTCCACTGAGCAGACCCGGATATGCGCATTTGCAGAGTGCACAGAAAACGCAGCTGCTACCACTGAATCCCCTGACGTGCGTTTCGCTCATTGGCTTCCTCAGAAGCTAAGCCGTTGAATATAGTTTCTTTTGTTATGTTACATATTCCCTAGTTTTGGCCAAAAGAGAGGCAAGGCTCAACGGGATCACTAATCAGACTAATCCGCATAATCCCCCCCACTTGTTAATTGTGCCATAGCACTCTCCACTTTGTCCCTTCACATCTAATACCTCATTCGTCCTGCTTCCATCTTCCCCTTACATAATGTGCAGTAATGATGTTCAACACCACCATCTTCCTTTAGATATCATCCACATAGTGGAAAAAAACTGAAATGAAAACAGGGAGCACAGGAAGGCACAGATATTCTTATTTCTAAACATGCATAGGAGAACATTGGAACAGATAAAGAGTTAAAAAGGGATCAAATCATTCAGATTAGAAAGTCATTGTTAAATTGATAGAGGTGAGGCCAAGGCACAATACTGAGCCTTCATCATACAATGCAGCACTGATCTATTTAATTGTGACAACTATATTATAATTGAACTTTAAGATCCATTTTAAGTGATTTGTGTCAAATCTGCCATCTGGCACATAGGTGGTTAAGTGGAATTGCATTAATGGGCATTAAGTATGCCCATTGATGTGTATGCACTGCCTCTCCATGCCTAATTGGGTAATGGCTTTTCTTACAGTAAATAGCAGAAGCCGCTTCAGGCCATTACAAAGCAGGTTTTTTCACACTGAAGTAAGATAAAGTAGTTTATACCCAATTGTAAGTAACATGTATGTTTTGGATTTTATTGGTAACTACTGTAGATCTAGGAAAACTCTTCTTCTAAAATCTTGTACGTGTCAATAAAAAATGAATCAAAACTCAATTGATAGTCTTAATGGCAATTTACCAGTCACTGGGTGTTATTATAGACTGAAATAGATTTCAAAATGTGGTTGTGTTTGAACGCCATGCGTTTATCCCGAGCCCACAGGGTACGTTGCCCGCAAGGTTTCTTGTGCGCTTTAGATAAACGCAGCTTTTCAAACGCAACCACATTTTGCATTGCATTTGCAATGTGTTTGCGCTTTACAATAGAGGTTTATGGGTGCATTAATGCAATCAAACACTTGCATTTCATTGCGTTAATGCAGTGCAAAACGCACTGGGTTCAAACGCAATGCTAAACGCGATGTGGGTCTAGCCTAAGCCTTTTATTGTACAAAAATCACATATTCAGACCAGTTTAACTACTGTAAAATCTCTTTTGAGTGTTTATTAAGTAACGGAGGTATGTCCTTCTGTGACTGTGCCTACTCCCTTTGATCCCATCTACTCCACCTAATGGTTTAGGGGGCAGGAGGGGGGTGCAGTTAGGACTGCTGCTATGAGCCCTTCTGATTTGTAATATTTCAACTACAAAAAGCGGTCTTGTTGGAGCGCTAGGAAGGAGTATAACAGTGATTCAATTGAAGTATACAACCTTTATTGCGTTCCCTTATACTTCCACAACATGTTTCGACAGTCCAGCTGTTGTCTTCCTCAGGTGATAAAGGTTGTATACTTCAATTGAATCACTGTTATACTCCTTCCTAGCGCTCCAACAAGACCGCTTTTTGTAGTTGTAATATTGTAGACCCCCAGACGGGGAGCTGGTAGGAGTTGCTGCGGGAGGAGGAAGATTAAGAGCGCAGGATACTTACCAAGCCGAAGGACCTGTTACTAGGCAACTAAAATCAACATGAGAAGGACCTGCGGTGACGTATATCCGAATCGCGGGTCACGTGACGGTCGCTTCAGGGATGCGACAGCTGTGGGGGAGAGCAGTCCCAGGAGTTCAGGCAATAACTGGTGTTGTGTGGAGGCGCACAACATAGTAAGGTGAGGAGATATGTAAAAATTCCACGATAAAATCTATGTTACATAGGTACCCCTCATTGCGCCTCATCTGTTTTTTCATTTCTTCTTATTTGTAAGTAAACCTCTGTTTATCCTTTCATATCTGTAGCAAGTTCATAAAGAGGAGTGAAGGATAAGTGTTGCTATGGGCAGATTAACGACCATTAGTACCTTAATAGATGTCTGCTCCATCACCAGGAATGGTACTGTGTATTCTAGCAAATATTAATATTTAGTTGTAGATTTACATACAATTTTACAGTGCAATCTATTTGTCGAATTTTTTTATTATTATTTTTTTAAACTATGGAAACACCTTAGGCTTTAAGCTAATGCGTCTATAGAGGATTGACACTGCTAGCTACTGAAAGAAATTATTAGAGACTCAGGAGGAGATTTAATTCTAGCCTTATATAATTCATTACGCTGTTTTATATGGATGAATGTTGACTCATATCTCATATTATATAATAAAAATATATTTACTCTGGTGCAAGGATTCTTTCCAATTATATTCTCATTTTTCACATTTACCGTATATACTCGTGTATAAGCCGACCCGTGTATAAGCCGACCCCCCTACTTTTGCCCCCAAAAACTGGGAAAACGTATTGACTCGCGTATAAGCCGAGGGTGGACTCCAGCACAGGTATACAACCCCCAGCAGTGAGGTATACAGCAGCCTCCCCAGTGGTAGTATACAGCAGCAGCCCCAGTGGTAGTATACAGCAGCCCCAGAGGTATATACAGCCCCATATGCAGCCCCAGAGGTATATGCAGCCCCATATGCAGCCCCAGAGGTATATGCAGCCCCATATGCAGCCCCAGAGGTATATGCAGCCCCATATGCAGCCCCAGAGGTATATGCAGCCCCATATGCAGCCCCAGAGGTATATGCAGCCCCATATGCAGCCCCAGAGGTATATGCAGCCCCATATGCAGCCCCAGAGGTATATGCAGCCCCATATGCAGCCCCAGAGGTATATGCAGCCCCATATGCAGCCCCAGAGGTATATGCAGCCCCAGAGGTATATGCAGCCCCATATGCAGCCCCAGAGGTATATGCAGCCCCATATGCAGCCCCAGAGGTATATGCAGCCCCAGAGGTATATGCAGCCCCAGAGGTATATGCAGCCCCATATGCAGCCCCAGAGGTATATGCAGCCCCAGAGGTATATGCAGCCCCAGAGGTATATGCAGCCCCATATGCAGCCCCAGAGGTATATGCAGCCCCAGAGGTATATGCAGCCCCAGAGGTATATGCAGCCCCAGAGGTATATGCAGCCCCAGAGGTATATGCAGCCCCATATGCAGCCCCAGAGGTATATACAGCAGCAGCAGCCCCAGCCCCAGGGCTGTATACAGCAGCAGCAGCCCCAGCCCCAGGGCTGTATACAGCAGCAGCCCCAGGGCTGTATACAGCAGCAGCCCCAGGGCTGTATACAGCCGCAGCCCCAGGGCTGTATACAGCCGCAGCCCCAGGGCTGTATACAGCCGCAGCCCCAGGGCTTTATACAGCAGCAGCCCCAGGGCTGTATACAGCCGCAGCCCCAGGGCTGTATACAGCCGCAGCCCCGGAGGTATACAGGCCCCCCATCAAGTTCCAGGGCCCCCCCCCACTTGCGCGCCAGCCTGTAAGGTAAATTCATACTTACCGGTGTCCAGTCGCGCCGCCCGCAGCTGCCGACATGACGATTCCGGGCTCCATTCAGCGTGTCTTCCCGCGGCTTCCTGTAGTCGCGGGCAATGACGTCATTGCCCGCGACTACAGGAAGCCGCGGGAAGACACGCTGAATGGAGCCCGGAATCGTCATGTCGGCAGCTGCGGGCGGCGCGACTGGACACCGGTAAGTATGAATTTACCTTACAGGCTGGCGCGCAAGTGGGGGGGGGCCCTGGAACTTGATGGGGGGCCTGTATACCTCCGGGGCTGCGGCTGTATTTTTTTTTTTTTTTTGATACTCGCGTATAAGCCGAGGGGGGACTTTTCAGCCCAAATTTTGGGCTGAAAAACTCGGCTTATACGCGAGTATATACGGTAATTTAAAGATATGAGTCTGGCATATACCAAATGAGTAGTTCAGTACAAGTCCTGTGGGTCTGTGTATTTCTTTTTTTTTAGTTCTAGTAATGCAGGTGCAAAAAAAAGAAAGAAATGGTCTGTAGAGGCACCTGCTTCATCGTCTGTAATTTTGTTTTCAAGCGCTTTATGAGACAAGCTGTTCGTCTGTCCACTGAAATGAGCTGATTGCTGCATGGGCAAACAGCCAAAGCAGTTCAACAAATTTACAAACAAGAAAGATATTAGTAAGTAACAGATAATGTATAATCAGCCTTTAACGTCTACAGTATGTCCGCTTGTGCTCTGTATCTCATCTCAACCATATTTACAAAAGTTTAAAGGAGTAATCCAGTATAGAGATAGTGATGGTCGATCCTTTGGAAAGGTCATAAATATTAGATCAGAGGGGTCTGACACCCAGGACGACATTGTCTCAATGTACAAAACCAGAACACTACAGCTCTGTATACTGAGTAATGGCTGTTTTCAGTTACTGCAGTCAGCTCCCATTAACTAAAATGGGTATCAGCTTTTCGGAAGTTGCTGGGTGCCTAAGGAAAAATTATCATATCTCACTCCTTGATCAAAGTTATAGATTTTGATGCATATATAGCTTTCTTTTGGTGTACTTGTATAACGCTGTTATTTAAAGGAAACCTGCCATGTCCTCTTGTGTTATTAAACCGCCCCCTATGTCATTTCGATCATGTACTGTGCATTAGTAAACATAGTAACATAGTAACATAGTTTTTAAGGTTGAAGGAAGACTTTAATTCCATCTAGTTCAACCCATAGCCTAACATGTTGATCCAGAGGAAGGCAAAAAAAACCATGTGGCAACACTAAGCTCCACATTGGGGAAAGAATTCCTTCCTGACTCCACATACGGCAATCAGACTAGTTCCCTGGATCAACGTCCTATCAAAGAATCTAGTATGTATAACCGGCAATATTATAGTTTTCAAGAAAGGCATCTAGTCCCTTCTTAAATGTTAGTAGTGACTCACTCATTACAACATCATGTGGCAGAGAGTTCCATAGTCTCACTGCTCTTAGAGTAAAGAATCCACGTCTGTGATTATGCTTAAACCTTCTTTCCTCCAGACGTAGAGGATGAAAACAGTGTGTTTTTTTTATATCATTGTCTTAATCCCTAAAAAGCACTTTAGATACTTAGATATTTTCAATAGCTAATGGCCCAGTCAAACAAACATCCAGGTGGTTAGCAGACATGTCAATCAACTGCAGACATGCCAAAACTCATGTAATGCTGTAGGACTTGTGGTGGTGTTATGACCATGTGAGTATATTGGGTGGAGCTAAGTCTACACTGTCCTTCATGCAAGGTTCATAACATCGAATGGTCGTGACATCACACCGGTTCTTCTAGAGAGCATTAGATGAATTTCTGCATGTTTGCAGTTCATTGAAATTTCTGCTAACCGCCCAGATGACTGTTTGACTGTTTGGGAAGATAACTAATGTAAATATCTAAGTATCTAAAGTTTTTTTGGGATAAATGCGATTAAAAAACAAAAGAGGTTACTAATGCGCACTACCTGATCAAAATAGCATTGGGGGTGCTTTAATAACAAAAAAGAAGATGACAGGTTCCCTTTAACAGCTGTTTTTATTTGGCCAACCATGCAGCCTAAGGATTCTACATTGGGCCCAGGTTCATGCAAAAAAATAGACTTCAAAGAATCAGCAGAATATCCCAAATTGAACACAAATTTTGTAGAAATCTTTTTGGGGTCTGGAAGAGCCATCTATTTTTGGGGAGCAGAACCAAATCATCCAGATCACCAAAAAAATCACGCAACTCACAGTATTCTTCACTGTTTAAAAAAAGTATATGTTTCCCAAAGCAGCCAATCACATAACTTTGATTTTTTCAAAGCTACCAATCAGAGCTTTATCTCTTAAACAGCTGTGATAAAATGAAAACGTTGATGTGATTGGTTGCTATGAAGAACAAATCTTTATTCACAAATATTTTAGACATTTTTTCATTCATGAGCACATATAAGTATCAGAAGCCGCATATATATATGGGCGTAGCTGAACCTACGCGTTTCGATGGAGTGTCTTCATCATGGTTCTAGAACCATGTTTCGGCTATGCCCATATACATGCTTTTTTGATACTTACAGTTAGGGCCAGAAATATTTGGACAGTGACACAATTTTCGCGAGTTGGGCTCTGCATGCCACCACATTATATTTGAAATGAAACCTCTACAACAGAATTCAAGTGCAGATTGTAACGTTTAATTTGAAGGGTTGAACAAAAATATCTGATAGAAAATGTAGGAATTGTACACATTTCTTTACAAACACTCCACATTTTAGGAGGTCAAAAGTAATTGGACAAATAAACATAACCCAAACAAAATATTTGTATTTTCAATATTTTGTTGCGAATCCTTTGGAGGCAATCACTGCCTTAAGTCTGGAACCCATGGACATCACCAAACGCTGGGTTTCCTCCTTCTTAATGCTTTGCCAGGCCTTTACAGCCGCAGCCTTCAGGTCTTGCTTGTTTGTGGGTCTTTCCGTCTTAAGTCTGGATTTCAGCAAGTGAAATGCATGCTCAATTGGGTTAAGATCTGGTGATTGACTTGGCCATTGCAGAATGTTCCACTTTTTTGCACTCATGAACTCCTGGGTAGCTTTGGCTGTATGCTTGGGGTCATTGTCCATCTGTACTATGAAGCGCCGTCCAATCAACTTTGCAGCATTTGGCTGAATCTGGGCTGAAAGTATATCCCGGTACACTTCAGAATTCATCCGACTACTCTTGTCTGCTGTTATGTCATCAATAAACACAAGTGACCCAGTGCCATTGAAAGCCATGCATGCCCATGCCATCACGTTGCCTCCACCATGTTTTACAGAGGATGTGGTGTGCCTTGGATCATGTGCCGTTCCCTTTCTTCTCCAAACTTTTTTCTTCCCATCATTCTGGTACAGGTTGATCTTTGTCTCATCTGTCCATAGAATACTTTTCCAGAACTGAGCTGGCTTCTTGAGGTGTTTTTCAGCAAATTTAACTCTGGCCTGTCTATTTTTGGAATTGATGAATGGTTTGCATCTAGATGGGAACCCTTTGTATTTACTGTCATGGAGTCTTCTCTTTACTGTTGACTTAGAGACAGATACACCTACTTCACTGAGAGTGTTCTGAACTTCAGTTGATGTTGTGAACGGGTTCTTCTTCACCAAATAAAGTATGCGGCGATCATCCACCACTGTTGTCATCTGTGGACGCCCAGGCCTTTTAGAGTTCCCAAGCTCACCAGTCAATTCCTTTTTTCTCAGAATGTACCCAACTGTTGATTTTGCTACTCCAAGCATGTCTGCTATCTCTCTGATGGATTTTTTCTTTTTTTTCAGCCTCAGGATGTTCTGCTTCACCTCAATTGAGAGTTCCTTTGACCGCATGTTCTCTGGTCACAGCAACAGCTTCCAAATGCAAAACCACACACCTGGAATCCACCCCTGACCTTTTAACTACTTCATTGATTACAGGTTAACGAGGGAGACGCCTTCAGAGTTAATTGCAGCCCTTAGAGTCAATTGTCCAATTACTTTTGGTCCCTTGAAAAAGAAGAGGCTATGCATTACAGAGCTATGATTCCTAAACCCTTTCTCCAATTTGGATGTGGAAACTCTCATATTGCAGCTGGGAGTGTGCACTTTCAGCCCATATTATATATATAATTGTATTTCTGAACATGTTTTTGTAAACAGCTAAAATAACAAAACTTGTGTCACTGTCCAAATATTTCTGGCCCTAACTGTATATGTGCTCATCAATGTATTGTGGACTTTGTAATATAAATGTATCAATAAAAGCTTTGTACTCAACACCTGACTCTCCTCTAGATTACCTTCCTGTTATTGCATGCTGCCAGCCAGTTTCTCTTACTGAATTCAAGCGAAGGATTACAAAATGTGTTGTATGCACTCACCCACATATAGGTAAGCTGCCATTTTTTTCTTTGTTTTGACTTCAAGGTTTTAAGAACTCACTTAAACAATTAGTGGCTGCAATTCAACAACCAGTTTAGATACTATCACCCTGGAAGAGAAATCTTTAAGAGTTTTCCTCTATTTTCATCAGTTTTTCCGATAACTACCAAAGGACATATTTCAGGTTAACAACATCTCTGCTCAAATGTTAATACTGCTTTTAGCAAATTCTCTCCATAGTATGTAAACTGAGTTCATCTGTCTGGATAATGTGTTTATGTGAAAACAGCCAAAAGAAAAGATTATGTTGTTAAGTATTTTCTATGTTATCTAAAAGAATCTGCAGAATATTGTTCCTACGACAGATTGGGAGCGTAGTCTCAATGCCAGTTGGCACTTAAATTGCAAATGTCACATTTCCAAGCCATGTTTTTAGAAAGTTGGACATTTTTTTTGTGTTTTCTAAAACTAAACTCAGCTCCCTTAATGGAACAAAAAAGATTTGTGCTGTGTTGTGCATAGTTCATAGACCTTAATTTAGTTACACAGACATTATTGATGTCAGTCTTGATGAGGGAATGTGGTGGAGTCTGAGACACCTGATTCAATAAAAGACAAAAGGCTCCATTCAAGGGACCCCAACCAGTGGCTTGGAAGCCACCAGTGGCTCCTGGGCCTGTGATCTGTTACTGTTGGTTGTCTCCAGCTAAGTTAAAGGTCTAAGGCGGCCGTCACACGGTGCAATATCTTGAACGATATCGTTTAAGTGATCTGCTTTTTGATCGCTTAAGCGATATCGTTTGTGCATCGCTGCGTGCAATCAAGCGATTTTACAATGTAAAATCGCTTGATCGTGACATCGCAGATATGAGAGCCGGAGCTCATATCAAGCGATGAACGATTTAACTATCTGCTTCATCGTGGTGTGTGACACCACGATGAACGATCTCCCAGCGGCAGAGCCTATGCTGGGAGATGGTATCTATGGTAAACGTCGGGTTACTAAGCGCCGCGCGGTGCCTAGTAACCCGATGTGTACCATAGTTACCAGCGATCTCGCTGCTCCACATCGCTGGTGAGTCTGTCTATGTGACAGCTCACCAGCCATGTGGACGATATTGTTAGCGATCGCGCGTGCACGTGATCGCTTACAATATCGCTCGCGATATTGTAGCGTGTGACGGCCGCCTAACAAACATCTATGAAGAACAAGTCTCTAGATGGTGACTTTTGTGAGTAGCTCCACACAGAAGATCAGACCTAAATGGGGGTAAGGTAAGAATCCCTGGATTTTAGTACACTGCTTCCATGTGATTTCTGTAGAAAAGATTTGTCCGCCATTATACTGGTAATGGGGGTTCTGGGTGCAACTAAAGTGAGATTCCGAAGCTGAATTTTGCTTTCGGCCCTCTCTCAGAACAGAATGTGTCTCATGACTCCCTTCCAGAGCGTAATCTATGGTCTAATTGAATCAGGTGCAACTTAAAATGGGCATGTTCATTTCTGTGTCCCACCACAAATGTTACTTCAGTCAGAGACTGGAATAAGATTGATGGTGTAAGTTTTACCACAATTCATCAAGAATTAGGTGAGATGGAATCAATATGCCTCATCCCACCCCACCCCTACCCATTTGGTGGAGATGATGAAACTAGAATGAAAATGGCAAACGTTTTTAAAGAAATTTAACATAAACACTTTGATAAATTCGGGCCTTAGTTCTTTAACCTTTGTCATTTGCTTCCTTTTCAGGCCCCACACTAGCTATACAGTACCATATAATTTGTCCTTGGTTGTTCCTTAAAAAGTAATCCGTACAAACTGCATGCATCATTAAATAGATTACTTAGCCCTGATGTACTTACTATGGAAATCTATGGCAGTACAGACCTAAAGAACCAAAAATATTTTATAAATCCAGAAAGAGGCAAGGAAGTTTGACATGCACATTTAAAAAAAAAAAGTCAATATACCATCTGGCCAGAGGCCCATGGTTACATTAGTAATAGGCAAAGAATTCCACTTTGATGCCAACATGGCAGAGGTAGAGATCTGTTGTTGGCTGGTATTATAGTAAATTGGCTAGTTGGACCTTTTTGGGATGAAGATGGACTCAAAGCCAAATCCAAAACCTACATCCAATTGTTTAATGACAAGCATTGGTACAGGAAAAAGTCTGTATTGAATGCTCCATCACATGCATTGAAGTACAACCATTCTAGTCATTTCTTGGTCCAGTCTTGATGTATCAAAATTTTTGACTTGCTTAGTAGTGGTCGGGTTTCAGCTTTCCTCAGTTGGCCACATCTGTGAGCACTGAACACGTTGTATGACAGCTATGGAGTTTAATGGGCTCATGAAAAGGCAACTAAACCCTCAAACCTGGAGATTAGTTTTCTTTTGGCAAATTGTATTTAATTCATTATCCCTACTTTTACTCATGAACTATTTGACTGATCTAATTGGCTCATGGTCAATTCACATTTGATTTTTCTTGAATTTTTGGAAATTAATCTGTGGATATTTTGCTTGACATGTTTTTTGCAATATTATTAACTATTTGCAAAAAAAACTTTTGACATTTCTGTAATCATGTCCAAATATGCCAGCAGTTTCTAGAGTGCTGTATCCCTCTGGAAGATTTTTAATGTTTTTTCTTACTGTTCATAGTTAGTTGCATCTCTTTTTTGGCCCATTTTACCTAAGGAAAGCAAGCTGCCTAATAATTCTGCACACCTTGATGAAAGGTGTTGATAATTAGGCCATACCATCCTCATTACACAAATACACATCATCTGATATGCTATCATTCAAGGTTATACAGCTTGGAGGTTGAAAACCTGCATAATAATGATGATATGGTCAAAATACTCACTCACTTACTAATTCTTCACATAGTGTGATATGTTTTATTACTTCTTACCTCCTCCCATTCTTCATTTATTATCCTTTGGGTCTGAAGTAGTGATGGGCGAATCCTAAATTACTCGGAATCGCTTGACTCTAGCGAGTCCGAACACAGGACTCGCTACTCGTTGCGAGTCTAGTGAGTCCAATGTTAATGAATGGGGAAGCGAGTAATAGCGAGTAGTGTGAGATTTACAAATCGCAGATGTGTCTCGGAAGCTTCAGCCTGAAGCAATCCTAGTTTTGCCATTTATTTGCATTGGACTCGTTTACTTTGCAACTGTAATCGCTGGGAAACTCGCACAGGTAAGAGTCCTGTCTGCTCTGTGTACAGGCTGCCGCAGCTCCAGGGTCCTAGAGCCTGCCTGCTGCCTGATGTAGTAGAGCTGAGATTGTTCTCAGTCTGCTCATTCCCTGTGCATAGACATCTATATCTATGCACAGGGGATGTAGCAGAGAGGACATCGCGTTTTGGACTGCGTCGGACGGAAGAGGATTTTTTAATTAAAGATGGAGTCTCTAATGGCTTTTTTTTTTATTTCTAATAAAAAATTTTCTCTGTGTTGTGGTTTTTTTTAAAAAATTTAATAGAAATTCATGGCGGTCATGTCTAATATTGGCGTGACCACCATAAATTTCTGGCTTAGGGCCAGCTGATAATACAAAGCTGGCCCTAACCTCTTTATTACCCAGCGTGCCACGGCCACCAGGGCCGCTGGAAGAGCGGGGTTCAGCGCCAGAGGATGGCGCTTCAATGAACGCGCCATCTTCTGGGGCGGCTGCGGGCTGCAATTTGCAGCGGGGGGTGCCCAGAAAGCTTGGGCATCCCTGAGCTGCGGATTCCAGCCCCCAGCTACTTAGCTGTACCTGGCTAGACATAGAAATTGCGCGGAGCCCCACGCATTTTTTTTTAATTATTTCATGAAATTCTGAGATTCTGACTCTGAGACTCTGACTCTGAGACTCTGACTCTGAGACTCTGACTCTGAGACTCTGACTCTGACTCTGAGACTCTGACTCTGAGACTCTGACTCTGAGACTCTGACTCTGAGACTCTGACTCTGACTCTGAGACTCTGACTCTGAGACTCTGACTCTGAGACTCTGACTCTGACTCTGAGACTCTGACTCTGACTCTGAGACTCTGACTCTGAGACTCTGACTCTGAGACTCTGACTCTAACTCTGAGACTCTGACTCTGAGACTCTGACTCTGACTCTGAGACTCTGACTCTGAGACTCTGACTCTGAGACTCTGACTCTGACTCTGAGACTCTGACTCTGACTCTGAGACTCTGACTCTGAGACTCTGACTCTGAGACTCTGACTCTGAGACTCTGACTCTGACTCTGAGACTCTGACTCTGAGACTCTGACTCTGAGACTCTGACTCTGACTCTGAGACTCTGACTCTGACTCTGAGACTCTGACTCTGAGACTCTGACTCTGAGACTCTGACTCTGAGACTCTGACTCTGAGACTCTGACTCTGACTCTGAGACTCTGACTCTGACTCTGAGACTCTGACTCTGAAACTCTGACTCTGAGACTCTGACTCTGACTCTGAGACTCTGACTCTGACTCTGAGACTCTGACTCTGAGACTCTGACTTTGAGATTCTGACTCTGAGACTCTGACTCTGACTCTGAGACTCTGACTCTGAGACTCTGACTCTGAGACTCTGAGACTCTGACTCTGACTCTGAGACTCTGACTCTGAGACTCTGACTCTGAGACTCTGACTCTGAGACTCTGAGACTCTGACTCTGACTCTGACTCTGAGACTCTAACTCTGAGACTCTGACTCTGAGACTCTGACTCTGGGACTCTGACTCTGAGACTCTGAGACTCTGACTCTGAGACTCTGACTCTGAGACTCTGACTCTGAGACTCTGAGTCTGACTCTGAGACTCTGACTCTGAGACTCTGACTCTGACTCTGAGACTCTGACTCTGACTCTGAGACTCTGACTCTGAGACTCTGACTCTGAGACTCTGACTCTAACTCTGAGACTCTGACTCTGAGACTCTGACTCTGAGACTCTGACTCTGACTCTGAGACTCTGACTCTGAGACTCTGACTCTGAGACTCTGACTCTGAGACTCTGACTCTGACTCTGAGACTCTGACTCTGAGACTCTGACTCTGGGACTCTGACTCTGACTCTGAGACTCTGACTCTGAGACTCTGACTCTGAGACTCTGAACTCTGGACTCTGACTCTGACTCTGACTCTGAGACTCTGACTCTGAGACTCTGACTCTGAGACTCTGAGACTCTGACTCTGAGACTCTGAGACTCTGAGACTCTGACTCTGAGACTCTGACTCTGAGACTCTGACTCTGAGACTCTGAGACTCTGACTCTGAGACTCTGAGTCTGACTCTGAGACTCTGACTCTGAGACTCTGACTCTGAGACTCTGACTCTGACTCTGAGACTCTGAGTTTCTGACTCTGAGACTCTGAGACTCTGAGTCTGACTCTGAGACTCTGACTCTGAGACTCTGACTCTGAGACTCTGAGACTCTGACTCTGAGACTCTGACTCTGAGACTCTGAGACTCTGACTCTGAGACTCTGACTCTGAGACTCTGACTCTGAGACTCTGAGTCTGACTCTGACTCTGAGACTCTGACTCTGAAATTCATGAAATAATAAAAAAAAAATGCGTGGGGCTCCGCGCAATTTCTATGTCTAGCCAGGTACAGCTAAGCAGCTGGGGGCTGGAATCCGCAGCGCAGGGATGCCCAAGCTTTCTGGGCACCCCCTACTGCAAATTGCAGCCCACAGCCGCCCCAGAAGATGGCGCGTTCATTGAAGCGCCATCCTCTGGCGCTGAACCCCGCTCTTCCAGCGGCCCTGGTGGCGGTGGCACGCTGGGTAATAAAGAGGTTAATACCAGCTTTGTTATACAAGCTGGTATTAAGCCCGAGATTCTTAATGTCAGGCCACATTTGACCCAGCCACTAAGAATCTCCACTAAAGGGTTAAAAAAACACAGAGAAAATTTTTTATTTGAAATAAAAAAAAAAGCCATTAGGGACTCCATCTTTAATTAAAAAAATCCTTTTCCGTCCGACGTAGTCCAAAACGCGATGTCCTCTCTGCTACATCCCCTGTGCATAGATATAGATGTCTATGCACAGGGAATGAGCAGACTGAGAACAATCTCAGCACTGCTACATCATCTCTGTGAGCAGGCGGGCTCTAGGACCCTGGAGCTGCACAGAGAAGACAGCTGGACTCGGCTCGCAATGTAACAGCAGTTATTTGCGAGTTTCCCTGCTATCACTGGCACAGTAGCGAGTTTCCCTGCTATCACTGGCACAGTAGCCGAGTTTAATGCAAACAATGGCAATCCTAGTTTTGTCAGCGTTTGCTATTGATTTGCATTGGACTCGTGCGAGTAAACGCTGGGAAACTCGCAGAGTACCGAGTCCTGCGAGTCCCTTACTACTCGCCAAGTAACGAGTCCTAGCGAGTAGATTCGCCCATCGCTAGTCTGAAGACATCAGTAAAGAAACCTCACATGCCTAATAATTCTGCAGACAGTGTAGAATCACCTTGCTTAGACCCTTGCAAGTGTCCCTTCACTATTGCAACTGCATCCTCCTTACATACATTCACTCAGGACTTTCTTTCTTCTGAAGCTGAGGGCCCGTTTTTCAAACTGATTTGGGTTGGCGCAGGACATTATTGTTATCAATGTAACCAGCACCATAAATACCAAGGGCCTGTGTGGAGGACCATGGCACTGAAGTGGTGGGTTAAAGAATCATATGAGGGCCTAGTGAGTGTGAATGTTTTTTTTTATTTTAATCCCTTTTCAGACCTTCAAAGAATCAATCAAAATGGCAGCCAACAATCAATTTGTTAGACTCTCGAGATTCAAACACCAAATTGTTGAATTCCACAAGATCTGAAGCTTTAGGAAAATGTATAACAGATTTGACTTCTTAAAATTGTATTTGCTCACATCTAAAAATTACCATATTTTTCGCGTTATAAGACTCACCGGATTATAAGACATGCCCCCAAATTTGGTCAAATAATTTAGATAAAAAATAATTTTTAATGTTAAATGTGGTCCGTCTTATAATATCAGTATCAATCTTACAACCAGCATGCATGCCCCCCCTCTTGGGCTCCATCCTGGTATATATGGTCCCCATCCTGGTACATGGAACCCCATCCAGGACCCACCATAGCCCCGCAATCCTGATACACGGCACCCCATCCTGGATATGGTCCCCTTATCCTGATATATATCCCCCTTATCCTAGTACATAGCTTCCCCATCATGGATATGGCTCCCCCCCCCCCATCCTGGATGTGGCACCCTTTTCTTAGTACATAGCCCCCTTATCCTGTTACATAGCCCCCCATCCTGGTTCATAGCCCCCTTATCCTGGTACATAGCCCCCATTATGCTATATAGCCCTTTTATCCTGGTACATAGCCCCCATCACACTATATGGCCCCCTTATCCTAGTACATAGCCCCGTCATGCTATATGGCCCCCTTATCCTGGTAACTAGCCTCCCATTATGCTATATGGCACCCTTATCCTGGTACATAGCCCCCATCATGATATATGGCCCCCTTATTCTGGTATATAGCTTCCATCATGCTATATTGCCCCCTTATCTTGGTACATAGCCCCCTATCATGCTGTATGGCCCCATCCCGGATATGGCCCCCTCGTCAGGCTATACGGTCCCCCCGCTAGTGCACACTCAAACATAATAAACAATTTAACTCTACCTCCGCCTCTTACTTACAGCAGTGCGGCATCCTCTGGTCTTCCTGTCTGTGCCCAGGCATCCGAACATGTGACCAGGGCCCACAACGATGATGTCACTGTCCTGCATCAGTCACATGATCAGATGCCCGGACAAAGACCGGAAGACTGGAGGATGCAGTACTGCTGCAAGGAAGTGATGGAGGGTGAGCTAAATTATTTATTGTGTTTGTGTGTGCGCCAACAGGGAGGCCATATAGTGTGACAGGGGACCATATCTAGGATGAGGATGTCAGTATACTTTAGGCACATGTAATATGCGCTGCTCCACCCTGCCGACGATGGACAGCGCGATGCAGTGCATATTATATGAGCCTAATGAGTTGGGGCACAGGACCTCCCACTGCCTCTGAAGACTGCTCCAGCCCCCAGACATGCTCCAGAGCCACCCCCACCCCTCCTCCTCTAGCAGTAGCAGGAGGAAAAAATTGCATCATGTATTCTGAAAAATACAATATTTGTATGCGGCTCCTTATTATTTTATATGAAGGCAAAGCTGCACTAAGTGCTCCTAACTGGTTTGTTAGCACTTCAATCAGTTGAGTAAAAAAGTTTACCTTTTATCTCATGTTAGGCATCTGGTTGAAGGAGACGGCAGACATGTTTCTGAGAAGACATGCATCTTTAGCTCCTGTCCCTTCTTTCTACAGTCTCTTACTTTCCTGTTAGATGATCCCGATTGCCAGGACATAGCACTGTAACCTTTGTTCTCCTAAGGAAGTGTGCAGATGCACACAAAATGCTTCGAGTTGGTACTACAATAAAGGTTCGTGGATATTTTACAAAAGGGTCGAGTATCCTCTGTTGGCCATCGGGTTCACAGCATGATCACAAGGCCGGATTTCCCAATTTATTCACATCTCCTATACCTGTAAGACTTGACTGTCCACATATATTGTACGTGTCCTTGTCTGTACTTTCCATATGTAAAGCGCCATGGAATCTAATGGCGCTATATAAATAAAAAATGAATAAATAATAATAATAATAATATCTATAGTTGTATTTAATCAAAAAGCAAGATCACATCCAATGCCAAAGCTATTATAGTCCCAACAAAGATTATTTCTTACAAATAAAATATTTTTCATTCCTTGACTTTTTTTTAATAATGATTTTAGGTAAAAATTCTGTATAATTTGGAGATCATAAACCTTCCATTAAAAGGAAAGCAGGTTATATTATTCTAAACCCATTATTGTAAACTCTAACACCTTCTTTTCTGTTTTCCTGCTGTCCTGATATCCTGTTAAAGATATTGCAATTATTTTCAGGTTGTTATTTCTCTACCACCTAAGGAAATCTTTCCCTGTTAGTGTTACAAGTATTCATACTCCTCATGTATTTTTATTATGGTAAGCACACGCCTCATTATAACATCGCATCTTATTACATACACCACATTGCTCTTTACAACAAAACTGAACACATTGTAATGGTGAGATTTGACAGCATATGCTGTTTTGTCATCAAACACTTGTCAGGGAAGACATGAGCATATATAATTAGTGACTTGATGAGCTGCACAATGCTTGTAACAACACAAGACAACAAATGAATATCTTACAATGAATGCCCAACCCAATAGAAAACTGAGGAACATGGATCCCTGCAACCTTTTAAGCTCATCTTCCATTTTTGGCATTCTGTTGTAATATAGATATGTTTACCATTTAACAAAAAATATGGAAAATAATAATGAAGTATTCTGACATATATAAAAATTATAAATTACAAAAAGACTGACCGGCACACCTAATGTGTGTGAACAGGGTGCAAGCAGAAAACACACGTATAAAAGGTTATTCCACTGCACACTAGAACACTAAGAATTAAGGGAGACACTTAGCAAATGAGTTGGCCAATGCAAATGAGCCCAATAACCGCAACAAGGTGCATCTCAGTATCAGGACCCTAATCTGAAATGCCTCTATGTGAGATTAAAATCTGTTTGTATGGGAAGATAGGATCCTGGATATAACAGGAATTCTACTATGACTATTGGGCAGGGGTGCTCAGACAGAATAAGTTGAGATGCACGTTGTTGTAGATATCGGGCTCATTTACATTGGCCAATGCATTTGGTAAGCATCGTCTTTAATTCTTAGTGTTCTACCATGCAGCGTAATAACCTTTTATCTACTATATAATCGTCTAATGTTCTCTGCCTGTCACGGAAATCACGCGCTAGCGCTGATTGCTTGAGTCCGGCCGGGTGGACCAATCAGCGTTATCACGCGATTTCTGTACACAGACAGAAAGAGAACAAAAGAGGCATCCGCTAGCGCAGTGCAGCGGACTCCCGCCGCAGCCTCACATCACTAACCCCGCCACGAGCCACCCACTGACACTGGGGACTGGGGTCTGTTGGGATCGGTCTCCCAGGCTGTCACAGACTGTGCAGCCATAGGATGATCGCGGGTGTCAGCCGCCTCCTGTCCGGGATCATTCTGCACACCGCCGCCTCTGCGCCGCCTCCTTCACACCTCTCTGCTTGACACCGCGCTCAGCACCAGGGACATGAGCATGAGGGCCAACACTGGGACCGCCAGGGGACCTGGAGGTGAGAGCCCATGCGTGTGTGTTTGTGAGTGTAAGTCTATGTGTGTGTGTGTCTGTGTCTGGGTGTATGTGTCTGGCTGTGGGTGTGAGTCTGTGTGTGTATGAGTGTGGGTGTGAGTCTGTGTCTAGGTGTGACTCTGTGTGGGTGTGAGTCTGCTCCTTTCTCCCCCTGCCTGTGCCCTTCGTCCTCCGTCCTCCTCCCCCCGCAGCCTTGTCCTCCGTCCTCCCCCTACCTGCCGCTTTGTCCTCCGTCCTCCTCCCCCCACCGCTCTGAGCTCCGTCCTCCCCCTGCCGCTCCGTCCTCCCCCTGCCTGTGCAGCTCCGTCCTCCCCCACCCCACTGCTTCCTCCTCCTTCCTTTGTCCTTCTCCCCTCTGCCACTCAATCCTCCGTCCTCCTCTTGCCTGTGCTGCTCCGTTCTGCTCCACCCCGCCGCTTCGTCCTCCGTTCTCCCCCTGCCTTGCTGCTCTGTCCTTCCCCACCCCTTTATCCTCCGTCCTCCTCCCCCCCGCCCTCTGTGCTCAGTCTACTTGTCTTTAGGATGAGACATGTCAGGTGGAGTATTGGAATTCCATTTGGGATTGCCTGAGGACAGGTTAAATGATTGTGGAAACAGATATTTTTTCATTGAAATCTTGAAGGTGTGTGGCGTTCCTGTTTTCTTGAAAACAATGATGATTAAACTGGCAGATTAAGTAGCTCCTAAACTGTCATTTCTGCATGATTCAACACTCCCTGTATTATCTATAGTTCACCTATTGCAGCCAATGTTGGGAGTGATGTGACTTCAGGAGGCAATAGGAGGGAACTGAAAAGTTTGCGACTTCTGCTCCCCAACAGCAGCAAGTAGAGCAGCATTTGCTGTTGGGTTCTAGTACTGTCTAAGTAGGCATCATAAATATATTGGAATAAGTTAGGTGTAAGATCCAGTTACCAAAGTTGCATTGTAGATCAATAAGTATAAGTGGTCATCTTACTTTTGACAGCTTAAAGCATACCTGTCACCTTATACATTGAGATGAGCAAACCTTTCAAGGTCCGGTTTGGTTTGGGTCGTTTGAAAAACCTGGTGTTGAGCAAACCTGTTCAGGTTTGGAGTTTGGGTGCTTTGGGTTTGCAAAGCAGTGGATTGAGCATCGCTGTGGTCAGGTACAGTTGTTGCTTGGCCCAGTGCGAGCCGCATGCAGTGTTTTATTAGCCTACTCTGGGCTTAAAAACACAGTTTTTTTGTGTTGTTGGTGTCCAAAATTAACTTGAAGAAAAAAAAAATGCCCTACCCACCCCCGGAAGTGTTTTACTTTGGCTGGTGTTATGGGCAGAGAGCTGAACTTCCAGTCAACGACTTCCATTGTTAATCAGATCAAGTTCCGGGTCACTAACAGTGTTCCAAAAAGTTCAGATGCACCAGACTGTACCTGAACTTCAAACAGGTTGCTCATCTCTACTTGTACATGTAGTCTGTGCTGTGGACACAATCATACAGAGAAGGAAAAGCAGAGCAGAATAATATGTAGATTTGCTGGAACAAAATTCAGTATAACTTGTATTTTAATTATTGCAGTTCATGATGTCTGTATGTTTATGAGTCCAGTGGGCTGGACTCACTTTTTGATTGACAGCTTTCTCTACATGTCCACTCATACAGGTAAGACTGTCAATCACTGAATAGGACCACTTACTGGTCTCATGTGCATGCAAGAAACAGAAATTTTATAGATTAAAATGTGATATTTACTTCGTTTTCCAGAAACATGTTTATAGATCTGATCAACATCCTGCCTCTAGATAAATACCATTTTTAACATGTCAGGTTCCACTTTATCTCATTTGCTGTAATAGGCAGTTTCTATGTCATATATCAGTGAACGGGGTTGTCCACTTAATTGGATAACCCCATCTCATTTCCCATGTGGGCCACCATAAAAAATAAAAAAAGATTATACTCACCCCGCTGCCAATGTGGTTCCAGCAATGTCAGAGCTTGTGTTACCGGGGCCAACATGACATTGTTATGACAAACAAGCTCTGTGATCAATCAATGTTGGCTATCTGCTCCCTGCGTTAGACAGTTTAAACAGGCAGGGGACACTGTGCTTGCCTCCCTTCCTGTCTGAAGGCAGGAAGAAATAAGCCAGCGGTGATTGAGTGCAGGGCTCACGTGTCATAACAATGTTACATCGGCTCTAGGAATATGAGTTCTGACAGCGCTGAAACTATGCCCGCACCAGGGGGTGAGTATAGGCTTTTTTTTTTTTTTATGGGGGTACATGAGGGGAATGAAAAGGGGTTGTCCAAGTAGCACACAACCCCTTTAATATGAGAATCAAGTTTTCTTAACCATGAAAAGATACTAAACTGCATACAGGCGTAAGCAGAGGAGTGGGCTTTGTACATAGGCAGCAGTAATGCCCTTTGAAAAATGAGGAAAGAAGTTCCAACTCCTTTAGTGCTGACAGGTTGCTGGCAAAGAAGAATGATTCAGTCAGAAAGAGTGGATGGCAGGTTATAGATATTAGAAATCTGGACATACCGTGCTTTCAAAAAGTATGCATACTGCGGGACAGCTTCATAAATTTAACAGCAGAAAAATAAAATATTTAAGAAACTAATATAACACTTCCAATAATCTGTTTATTTAGTTAAGCTACAATACAGTTTGTACAATAATACATTAACTGTGTGTCATTGTGTTTTAATTACGTTGTTAACAATGAAATGTTGTTAACCATAATTTCACAATTATTTTCTGTTGCAGTAGTATTAAGGAGTAATTTTAATTTAGCCATTGTTTTCAAGATCTTGGGCAAATAATAAAGTAGCTATAATTTAAAAATGAGGACATACATCATACGTTAACAAAATATAGTCAAACTCTTGCAACAGTTTATTATATTATTGTCTACTAAAGCAATAAAACCTCAGAGTTTCAGAATTTCTTAGGCCCCTTTCACATCAGCATTTTTCGCTGACTATGGCAGATGCGGCAGATTTACCGCATCTGCTGCCTAATGTTCGCTCTTGCGGCACACTTGTGACAAGCCCCATGCATTTTCTATGGGGCTAGCGGCAGGTGCGTCAAGTGGGGTATAGCTGCAGTTCCAGCACTTGCGGCAGTTTCGGCCACGAAAAAAAACGCTGACCGTGGTGTTTTTTGCGGCCGCAACTGCCGCTACTGCTGGCTGTACCACACTTACTGCACCTGCCGCAAGCCCCATAGACAATGCATGGGGCATCAGTAGTTTCTTGAAAAAGAGTCATTTGAATTGTGTGAATATAAAATGTATAATGTGGCCATCCAGTGGCCAGTTATTGTATTACAGATATTGTTATAGGATGACAGATAATTTGGGTGGAGCCAGAGCATGTCTGCAAGGCAGTGGCCATCTTGGAAATTAGTTTGTCAAAGGAGAGAGTGAAGAGAAGATGCATCTGTGGGAGGTGTGGCGAGTGGATTGAACATGTAATGAATTCAGACGGACCTTCTGGGTCAACCCCAGGCCCAGCCCACGTGGATCACAGAAAAAGGAAGCAGACAAAGCAGCCTGACATCCACAGATGACCAGATTAGAACTCCAAGGAGAAAACCCACAGGGCACAAACTGAAGTAAAAAAAACTTTATTGTAGCAACTCTTAAAAAAGTAAATGGGGGTACATGATGTAATTTTTAACATTTATCAGACCCAAACAGTAATAATTTTAACTTCGGCACTTAGCACAGACTCTAATAAGTCTCAAAACACATATATTAATACATTATATATTAGTAAAGTTCCACATGGATAAGCAGACTCCATTACAATAGTTCAAAGTTAATTAAGGGCACAGTCCATTAAGGGCATAGTCCATTAAGGGCTTTGAGGTGTAGCCCAAAGGCTGTAGTACCAAGAATCTAGTGTGGGTAAGTGCAACTGGAGCTACACTTGGAAAAGGGAAAAATAAAATTAACAAAAAAAACAAGCCTTGCACAACTGAAAAAAGTCCTTCTACGAACAGCATGCCAACTAAAGAATGGATCAGCGACTTAGAAGCAGGCCTTTTTTAGGTCAGTTCTCTATTCACAATATAAAGTGTTGAGCAGCTTTTTGAATGCTGCCTATAATATCATATTGATTTGTCGTGAGGAAGGGGCCAAGGAGCCCTGAAACATGTTGACTAACAAATCAATATTATAGTCACCCTTTGATGTCAGCATAGTTTTTAACCCTTCATCCTCCCTACTCTATATGCACCATGATGGGGACTGCAACAGCCGTGATACGCTTTTATAATGGTTGTCAGAACTGAATACAGGGAAGGGAGGACAGAGGGGTTTCTGATGTTTTGGTACCTCAGGGTCCCTGCAAATGTGACATAATTTTCAGCAATTTATTTCAGTCAAATTTGTGTTCCTAGGCTACCAGTATAATGTCCTTACACCGTGTCACTGCACAAGGAGAGGCATTGCCCCTTACACCCTAGGCTACCAGTGTAATGTCATTACACCATGTCACTGCACAAGGAGAGGCATTGCCCCTTACACCCTAGGCTACCAGTGTAATGTCCTTACACCTTGTCACTGCACAAGGAGAGGCATTGCCCCTTACACCCTAGGCTACCAGTGTAACGTCCTTACACCTTGTCACTGCACAAGGAGAGGCATTGCCCCTTACACCCTAGGCTACCAGTGTAACGTCCTTACACCTTGTCACTGCACAAGGAGAGGCATTGCCCCTTACACCCTAGGCTACCAGTGTAATGTCATTACACCATGTCACTGCACAAGGAGAGGCATTGCCCCTTACACCCTAGGCTACCAGTGTAATGTCCTTACACCTTGTCACTGCACAAGGAGAGGCATTGCCCTTACACCCTAGGCTACCAGTGTAATGTCCTTACACCGTGTCACTGCACAAGGAGAGGCATTGCCCTTACACCCTAGGCTACCAGTGTAATGTCCTTACACCTTGTCACTGCACAAGGAGAGGCATTGCCCCTTACACCCTAGGCTACCAGTGTAACGTCCTTACACCTTGTCACTGCACAAGGAGAGGCATTGCCCCTTACACCCTAGGCTACCAGTGTAACGTCCTTACACCTTGTCACTGCACAAGGAGAGGCATTGCCCCTTACACCCTAGGCTACCAGTGTAATGTCATTACACCATGTCACTGCACAAGGAGAGGCATTGCCCCTTACACCCTAGGCTACCAGTGTAATGTCATTACACCATGTCACTGCACAAGGAGAGGCATTGCCCCTTACACCCTAGGCTACCAGTGTAATGTCCTTACACCTTGTCACTGCACAAGGAGAGGCATTGCCCCTTACACCCTAGGCTACCAGTGTAACGTCCTTACACCTTGTCACTGCACAAGGAGAGGCATTGCCCCTTACACCCTAGGCTACCAGTGTAACGTCCTTACACCTTGTCACTGCACAAGGAGAGGCATTGCCCCTTACACCCTAGGCTACCAGTGTAATGTCATTACACCATGTCACTGCACAAGGAGAGGCATTGCCCCTTACACCCTAGGCTACCAGTGTAATGTCCTTACACCTTGTCACTGCACAAGGAGAGGCATTGCCCCTTACACCCTAGGCTACCAGTGTAACGTCCTTACACCTTGTCACTGCACAAGGAGAGGCATTGCCCCTTACACCCTAGGCTACCAGTGTAATGTCCTTACACCGTGTCACTGCACAAGGAGAGGCATTGCCCCTTACACCCTAGGCTACCAGTGTAATGTCCTTACACCTTGTCACTGCACAAGGAGAGGCATTGCCCCTTACACCCTAGGCTACCAGTGTAACGTCCTTACACTGTATCATTGACACAGGAGAGGCATTGTCCCTTACACCCTAGGCTACCAGTGTAATGTCATTACACCGTGTCACTGCACAAGGAGAGGCATTACCCCTTACACCCTAGGCTACCAGTGTAATGTCCTTACACCTTGTCACTGCACAAGGAGAGGCATTGCCCCTTACACCCTAGGCTACCAGTGTAATGTCCTTACACCTTGTCACTGCACAAGGAGAGGCATTGCCCCTTACACCCTAGGCTACCAGTGTAACGTCCTTACACCGTATCACTGCACAAGGAGAGGTATTGTCCCTTACACCCTAGGCTACCAGTGTAATGTTCACATGTTGCAAGGCCTCTGAATATAGACACACACGTTTTAACTGTTCTCTGCTCTGGCTGGTGAACAGAAGATCCCTCTTTGTTATATTAGACTTTCTCAATATGATATTTAGAAAAATGTTCAAACTCAGAAAATCCAATTTAATACTGAATTTAGTCTGTTTGTATCGTATTTCCATTCTACATCTTTATAATAAACTGATACAAAATGTTTTTTTCTCCGTTTCCCTCGAACTTGTTGCTCCACGCTTCTGACAATTATGTATTTTATGTCCTTGAAAAATTTACTATAGAATTACGCTGATAGAGTGGAGCATGCATTAATAGATGAATATGTTATTTAGTTTGAATATTTTAAGGTTATTGAGTTGTCAGAACGTACAAAACTTTACCCAAAGGATCGTTTATGTGAATTCCACACATTCACTGTAGTTCTGCTATGAACAGTTTGTTTTACCTTTTATTTTGCCACCTTTACGTCAAGGTTCTTCTTTAACTTAGGAAAGATTTGAATGTTTTTCAGTTTGTTACGTAACATGAGTACGTGGTACACAAAGAACTTTGTGTTGAAGATCATTACCATTTTCTGGTATTCAGTTAAAATAGTTATGATATTTTTTTAGAACAGAAATTGAAGTTCTCGTTATTGCTAAAAAAAAGTGGAAGTTATGTTGCTTACTAGTTAACCTAAGCACACATTGCAATGTATTGGTAAAGTTATTCATTGATTTATTTGGGGAGGGTTAAAACCTTTACCTTCTATAGAAGAGTATTGTTGATTTTATAGGAATTGTCTTTTTGGCAATTTATTTTTATTATTAGGGTTACAAGAAGTTATTTACAGGAAGGGGACATGATTTAAAATGTTATGTTTCATTTTTTTTTTTTACTGTATTTACTAGTCCCCTTAGCGGGCTTGAAACTTCAATTGTCCGATCACTTGAATATAGCAGAAATCATGATTTCCTATGAATGCCAGAGTTCCTAGGAATATCGTAATGACAGACGCAGGGGTCATCAGTTGACCTTTGGCTGTTAAGACAACCCATCCACACTTTCCTATTTGCGTCACGGATGCACCATTCGGAGCATGGAATAGTTTTATAGTTTTTAAGATTGAAGGAAGACTTTAAGTCCATCTAGTTCAACCCATAGCCTAACATGTTGATCTAGAGCAGGGGTCTCAAACTCGGCTGGGTTGGTGGGCCGCACATAGAAAAACATTTATAGTGGGGGGCCGCATCCCTTGTAGCACTAAGTGATATTTCTAGTAATACCAGAATTTTTTGCTCAATGTAGTAAAGTACAAATCCTGATCCCCTTCTTGTAGTAATGTCCCCATCCTGTAGTAATGTCCTTTTCTACTGATGTCCCCCATCCTGATCCCTTTTTCTAGTGATGATCCCTATCCTGATCCCTTTTTCTAGTGATGTCCCCCATCGATCATGGTCCCCTTTTGTAGCAATGTTCCCATACTGATCTCCTTTTCTAGTGATGTTCCCCATCCCATTCCCCTTTAGTAGTGATATCCCCCATCTTGATCCCTTTTAGTGATGATGTCCCCATCCCGATCCCCTTTTATAGTGATGTCCCCCATCCTGATCTACTTTTATAGTAATGCCCCCCATCCTGTTTTACCTTCTTATTACACACTATCACACACAAACCCACACACAACCCCCCCCCCACACAGACACACATACTCTCACACACACTCACGCATCCTCATACACACTCTCACACTCATACACACACTGAAACTCGCACAACTTTCTTATACACACATCCTCACTCACACACTCACCCTCACACACACTTTTCTTACTTTAATGATGCATTGCTCCAGTGCAGGGGGCCGCCGCGGTCCCTGCTGTACTGACTTCCGGCCTCCGCTGTGCTATGACTTCCTCCAGCCGCCGCTCAGACAAGCGCTGTTGCTCATCAAAATCAATGCAATCTGCCAGCCTCTCATTGGCTGGCAGCTTGCATTGATCTTGCTGAGTGGCAGAGCTTGTTAGTGCTGCGGACAGAAGACATCACACAGCAGGGACTGCAGCAGCCCCCTGCAGTGGGGCGATGCATCATTAAGTTGTCCAAGGTGCTGCGGGCCGCATAGTGAAGCCCCAGGGGCCGCATGCGGCCCTCGGGCCGCGAGTTTGAGACCCCTGATCTAGAGGAAGACAAAAAAACCCACATGGCAACACCAATCTCCACATTGGGGAAAAATATTCCTTTCTTACTCCACATACAGCTATCAGACTTGTTTGCTGGATCAACACGCTATCAAAGACTCTAATATATAACCAGTATAATTATATTTTATATCCATGATGTGTCACCCACTGCCGGCTTGTGTTAAATCCCTCTGTCTGAGATTGACAGTGGGATTTAACTGGTTAGCAGCTGCGGGTGAATCTCTAATCTATCCGCAGCTGTTAAGGCGGCGTCACACATGTCAATATCGCGAGCGACATCGCCGAAAAGTGACGCATCAGCGATGTCTCTTGCGATATCCCAAGTGTGTCGTGCTGTGTAACAGCGCGACACAACTGCGATCTATCGCTGGTCGCAGGTTGACAGGTTTACGAGCATGAACGTAAACGTATCCATCTGCAACCAGCGATTAGGCTGGATCGCGCCGTCTGACACCGCAATAGCGATGTTGGCGGCGATCCAGCCTATACCACAGTATTGGTGCGGATCGCTCGCTGGGCTGATCCCAGCCCAGCGAGCGATGGCTCTGCTCACATCGCTGTGGCGTCACCGGCAACATCCTGCCGTGTGACACCAAGCCTGCGATGTCAGAAGCGAGCGCGCACCCGTGCATCGCTTCCGACATTGCAGCTTAGGTTGCTGCGTGTGACGCCGGCTTTAGAGGAACACGATAGATGATTGAATGAGCCATCATGTGCAGGAAACGATGCGCATCAAAGGCAAAGACATGACTTCTGACATACATATACGTCAAAAGTCGGAAAGGGGTTAAAATGTGAAGAAATATTTTTAATGTATGCAGTTTTTATTATGAATTATGTTGTTAGATCAGCTTTGATAAAATGTTATAAATTACTTTTAAATTAATCATTTTGTTGACACACACAAAAATATCATTTTCAGCGTTTACTAGTGCAATTTGGCTTATATAAATTTATATGAATCATCAGTAAATGTGTAAACAAGATCTAAAAAAAGGAAAATGTATGCAAACCGGTGAGAGGAATAAATGTCAGATGTGTTCAGTGTGTAATCTGGTAACATAATTCATAAAAACGATTTGCTGTGTGTTTACACAGTGTCTACTGTAGTTATAAGGTCATTATCCAATTTGCAACATTGCAGAGCGTCTTGTGTGTGCAACATAAATTACAATTCAGTTTTATAGAAATCCATAAAAACAATTGCTAAGTTTATTGTGAGATTTTCACTTATCGTCAATGCAGTATATAAAAAGAATAACTTTCAATTTTATGTGCTGAATACAACAAAGTTGAATTGCAGATTGAATACAACTAAAATCCATCTTCTCAAAGCTTGGTCTAGCAGGACATGAACGTGATAATGCAGTTCTTACTAGTAGTGATATCTCTTCTAGTGTCTCTTGAGGTCAGCCTTGATATGTGTATTACAAAACACCAGTGCATAACTGTTATTCTTGAAATATTCAAGAAGTACATGGAGGACCGATTCTATCGCAACGTGCAATTCTAGAACATGTGTGATTATATATTAACTGAACTATGGTGTTAATGTTTTAGGTTATGAAATTAAATAAAAAATATGTGCGTTTAAAATTCACTGATAGCAGTAGAATTGTATAACACGAAAATAACATAGTAGGAATGTGTATGTTACATATCATGAATGCTGTTATAGATGAAAATGCTGCTATTCATGGTGGAGTAACGAAAATAAACAAATGGTACGACGAAAATGTCTGGGCTCTCAAGATTCGTCTTTACGTTGCTGGTGGTGAAATGCTGCATCCTGTGACAGTTGGATAGATCTGTACTCCGGAGATTCATCATTGCTGTACTGGCGGTGGAATGCTGCATCCTGTGACAGTCTGATAGATCTGTACTCCGGAGATTCATCATTACAGTACTGACGGTGGGATGCTGCGTCCTGTGACAGTCTGATAGATCTGTACTCCATAGATTCATTATTACAGCGGCACCTGTGAGATGCTGCATCCTGTGACAGTCTGATAGATCTGTACTCTGGAGATTCATCATTACAGTACTAGTGGTGGATGCTGCATCCTGTGACAATCAGATAGATCTGTACTCCGGAGATTCATCATTACAGTACTGGTGGATGCTGCATCTGTGACAGTCTGATAGATTGTACTCCATAGATTCATTATTCAGCGGCACTGTGAGATGCTGCATCCTGTGACAGTCTGATAGATCTGTACTCGGAGATTCATCATTATGTACTGGCTGTGGATGCTGCATACTTGACAGTCTGATAGATCTGTACTCTGGAGATTCATCATTAGGGTACGGTGCGGATGCTGCATCCTGTGACAGTGTGATAGATCTGTACTCCGGAGATTCATCATTACAGTACTGGCGGTCAGATGCTGCATCCTGTGACAGTCTGATAGATCTGTACTCCATAGATTCGTTATTACAGCGGCACCTGTGAGATGCTGCATCCTGTGACAATCTGATAGATCTGTAATCCATAGATTCGTTATTACAGTGGCACCTGTGAGATGCTGCATCCTGTGACAGTCTGATAGATCTATACTCTGGATTCATCATTACAGTACTGGCGGTGGGATGCTGTATCCTGTGACAGTCTGATAGATCTGTACTCCGAGATTCATCATTACAGTACTGGCGGTGGGATGCTGCATCCTGTGACAGTCTGATAGATCTGTACTCCGGAGATTCATCATTACATGTACTGGTGGTGAGATGCTGCATCCTGTGACAGTCTGATAGATCTGTACTCCGGAGATTCATCATTACAGTACTGGTGGTGGGATGCTGCATCCTGTGACAGTCTAATAGATCTGTACTCCAGAGATTCATCATTACAGCAGCACTTGTGTGATGCTGCATTTTGTGACAGTCTCATTAATCTGGATTGTGAAATTCATTGTCATGGTGCCAGCGATGTAATGATTCAGCCTGAATCAGTTTCATAGATCATGACAATGGAGAATCTTTTTCATGTCGCTTGCATTGTGATACTGCAATATTTATCAACTTCCTAGACTTTAACATTACAGACTTGCCCGTGTCGTGTGCTTACTGTGATGCTGCATCTTGTGAGTGTCTAATTGATCTTGACACTGGAGACTCATGTTGTCGGCCAAATGTCATCCTGGGGCAGTCTAATGGGTCCGGACAGGGGTGAGTCATGCATGCGCTTCTGTGTAGTGGCTTGGTCAAGGCAATGTTTTCCTTGTTCAGTAGTCTCGTTTGCTTATTGTTGCCTTTTCCATTGTGCTGCTTTTCTTTCGATATCATCTACTTTTTTTGGGACAGGCCATCTTGGCATAGATTTTGAGTGATGCAACCAAACTTGACTGATCAACCAAACTTAGTTTAAAGTCTCAGGTTCTAGTTGAACTGCCTTTTGTAATGTCAATGATGCCCTATAGGTGGTACTGTTTTTGGGAAAAACTTACAGACACACAGACAGACAGACAGACTGGAAAGGCTTTTATATAGTAAATATGTCTTAAATTATAGAGTTGTACTTGTAGAGGAAGAAACAAATTTTCACTCTCATAGTTCTTAACTAATGGTATAATGTCCAACTGCTATAAGATTGAAGCTGCAAAGCCTTGCATAGGGGCATATGTTTGAATATCAGGGCCATATATTTAAACCTCAGAAAATAAATCAATGAATGTTTGTTATCTTTGGTGAGTCAAAAGAGTATAATGAACAAAGCTAAAATGTATTATACATTAGAGAATTTAAAGTGAATCTGTCAGCAGGTTTTTGCTAACTCATCTGACAGCAGCATGTTGTAGGTAAAGAGATTCTTAATCCAACCATGTTTCATTTAGACTACTGGGTGAAGCAGTTGTGACACAATTAAAGGATTTTGTTTTAGTAACACAGGAAAGCTGCGAGAGCTGCACCCATGCCAGACTGTCAATAAAGTTGGACATTGACAGTGAGTTCATCAGAAGAAGTGCATCAGACTGCTGTGCGCATGACAATGTTTCATCAAATGATAAAGCCTTTAGTTTACATAAACATTAGCACACAGCCTCATAAGAGAAGCACCGTTGATTTTTGTTGTCTAACCCCTACATCATGCTGTCTTTAGTTTACAAGGCAAAATCTGAGGACAGATTCCCTATAATCCCACAACTGCTTTCTCTTAGACATCTAGAACGATTGTAAGGGTCAAACATTAATATTTCCCAATGTGATGAGATGACAAGAAGTCGGGAATACGTTTTTTAAGCTTTGCTCTCCTCTGTCTTTCCTTCTGTTGAAGGGAAGTATCAGAAGTATGTATATATCTGACAGAAGAGTAAAATGCTTGTTGCTAAATAGGCAAGCAGGTATAAAAACAAACGCATATGGAGTCATAAACATTTCTTTCATATTCCTTTCTATACCAATCTGAAGAAGAACATGTGCAACAATGTACACTGGTCCAGGGTATGCCATAAAGCTTATACTGGGTGTATGGGGAACTAAAATATATACCACACTCCAGTTATTACCATTCAATAGACACAAAAGGGAAAATGCTTAGTAAAATCATGCCCCTTGTCTTTTTTGGATGCATTCTTGGATATTGCTAGTTGTGGGATTTTAACGTTCTACACTTTTTATTGCAAATTTAGTTATATTATTTTTTTTGTTTTATGCATTATTACCTTTCTCAGCATATACTGTATTCTGACCATGTTAAAAAAAGCAAGATGTGAACAGAGACTAAATGAATACATTTTGATATGGTCTTCAGGAAATTATCCGTATGCTTTTTCAATTGAGCTTTCATTAACAAAAAAAGATCTACTACCTCGAGCAAATCATTTCAGAGTGGAGAGGATTAGATGCTTGTAAAGCTAAGATTATACCAATGTTAATATCATATTTAATGCAGAATATGTATTACACTTTAGGCTTTCACTACTCAATTATCATCTTGCTGAGAATGAACTGAGAATAAGCAATGACTGAACAAACCTTCTACCACTCATGTTGATTATTTAACATTGTGTTGGATAATGACCGTGATAGTCATTTAAAGATTCGAGCAAATATCCATTGCAGCTTCTTGATAGCCCACTGTGATATTTATATTCCCTGCATGTCATTACGATATACAGCGTTATGTGACACTATTCAAATCGAATGCTATATTCTAAGAGTTGATAACTGATTGAGGGTGTGATACATCTTATGTTTATATTTACCAGAAGATAAGCTGTAACATGGAAAAGAAGACTGAAGAAAAAGTAGATAGTTTGAATAATTCAAAAAATTAAGAAATGTATGTAGTCTGCCCAATCATATGAGGTGTGTTAATTATTTATCCACCTGAATATGAAAATAACATTTATGGACTTTGGAATTGAATTTACTACTTTTCTATATACCATAATCCCCTTGACTTCACCATACTTATTACACTTTGCTTCCAGTGGTCGGTTGCCCTCCAAATAGACAGATACTTTTTGCTGCTTTAAAAACTCATTGACTGCATTATCAACAGGAATGTGTTGTCCATGCAGATATTTCTTAAGGTTCCGCAATAAGACATACTCATTGGAAGCCATGTCTGGACTATTTGATAGATGGTTAGGCTCCATAAAGCCACATTCTCTGATTTGCAGTATTTGTGAACTGGCACATTGTCGTTAAGTAGCAGCACACCAGACAACAACTTCCCACTGCGTTTCTCTTTGATAGCCTCACAAAATACCTTTATTGTTGAAGCATTGACACCTCGATATTCTTGCACAGCATGCATTCTCATAATAGAACACCTTCTGTATCCCAAAAAAAATTAATGATGATCTTTCCAGTTTATTTCTTGTCACAAAATGTCTTTATTTTTGCCGAGCCCTTGTGCGTTCATTGCATGGACTTTTGTTTGATTTCAAGGTCATGTTGGTGGACCCATGTTTCATCACTCGTAATAATTTGAGAATAGAAGTCTCCTGGATTTTTTTTTTACAAGCATGTCTAAATTCTCTTTGATACATTACTTGTGACATGTTTTTTTTCCTTAGATTTCAATATTCTTGGTGCTCACCAGGAACTAAACTTTGACATCATGAATGATAATGGAAATTGTACCCACATGCCTAATTAATTAGTTAAAACACTGATTTGAGCTAATGTTCTTCCAAAACCATGGCCTTCACGTTACGACACATTTCCTCTGCAAATGCTTCAATGGGTCGTCCAGAATAAGGGTCAACTTCAATCGGTTTCCTAGCCCATTTAAACTGCTTCACCCAAAACTCTACTTGGTAATAGGATGGTATATTATTACCATCATCAAATACAGCAATTATTCTTCCATGTATTTTTTAGGCTTCTTTTTGTCCTTCTAAGGAATTTCATTATGAATCTCCAAATCCATCACTTTCTTTGTTGAGCTGCACTTTACGGCACTCCATATCCTGTCCCTTCCAGTTCTTTCAGCAGACTGAACTTCTGCTGTGTCTGTTGCATGTCCACATATGCCTCAACATGCTCAGAAATGCTCAGCTCTCTAACACTGAAAGAACATGCTGGGCTAGATATCTTATTGAACACTCCTTGTGTATTATGGAAAGCACAAACTAAGCTAGAACATCTGCCAAGTGGATCTACAAATGCTCTTTTTTAACCTAATTACAGCTATAGTGATTTGTTGTGGGCATCATGAGAAGTGTATTCTTACTATCACATTTTTACTGGAATTTTCTGTGTCTTCTATATATTTGATGGAAGGTTAATTATGAGTGTGAGTCTAAATCTTCAGTGAAAGCTGGCGACGTAGGACATTACATTTTCTCCAAGGTTAAAGTAGGCTGCATCTGAAGCCTCAATAACATAGTTGAATCAGTTTGGTTTCTTCTTAACAAAAGATTTGGTTCTTCCTGTGTCTATGATTTAATGCAAATATCATTGTCATGCTTTAAGATTCAATCTGTGAACCCTGTGTTGTGTAATCGGCTTCCTTCTCCACTTAACCACTGCAGGTTTAGTCTGTATCAGAATGCTGATTATCTTTTATTTTTGTTTCATTCTTTTTGATCAGCAGGTGTTTCATTTGTCATTTAGTCTGTCCTATCACATTATGGGTGCATATATTTAAATATTCCCCTTGCAGGTATTCTCTGCTAGTTACATTCTAATATAGATCTTGCTTGAAGTTCCAGCCATGCTGCTAGTCAGATGGAGACCATCTAGGTTTATTATCTTAACTTTCACATCTATTATTATTATTGTTATAATCCTCAAACAGCAGAAAAATTACTGGGCACTGCAGCTTTCACCCTATGTGTCTGTGTGTGACCTCATGCATATACAGGTGTCAGTGTTGAGGGTCCAGAATAGCGGTGCACGCTTAATGAAGTATGAACAAATTCTTTAAGAAAAAATGAGCGGCACTCACCATGTTGAAACTTTCTATTTTTATTTGCCAAAGTGTAGGCACAACATGGCTGCTGTAGGGGAGGGAGTGTGAAGGAGTGACGACGGGCCGTTTCACGGTGCTGTACCGCTTCTTCCGGTCAAATCTCCAAGGAGATTTGACCGGAAGAAGCGGTACAGCACCACGAAACGGCCCGTCGTCACTCCTCCTCACTCCCTCCCCTACAGCAGCCATGTTGTGCCTACACTTTGGCAAATAAAAAATAGAAGATTTCAACATGGTGAGTGCCGCTCATTTTTTCTTAAAGAAATGATTATTGTTATTATTTATAAGCCTTCAGCTAAATCTCGATCCATGGTGAGTTGATGGATGAATGCTCTGTAGGAAGATCGATCCTATATCTATCTACCTATCCTACTCTTGTCTTCAAGTGATAGGTAATAGGAAGCTTTACATTTTCCACTTTGTATCCATGCTTTGTATTACTTTGGGATCATTTCTATCTGTGCACGCCTTCCCTATTTAGTGCTGTAATGCACACTGTGTTATCATTTATGGAACTTCCATAATTGATAGAATGGAGATTGCCTGACTTATATGTTGCAGAAAGGAGCAGATAAGGTGGAGACTAGAAATAAGAGATGCTTTGTGCAGCCCTGGTCCACGTTCTTGGTTAGTGCTCTCCGGATTTGAACAAGAGTTGTGTGAATTTCCTTACCTTCATGGAATCTAAGCCAAATTATGATTGGCCATGTTAGCAAAAAGTCACCTGTGCACTGCATGCAAAACAGATGACATCACTCCAGGCTGGCAAATGAAACATCCTTCAAGAACCTGGAAGCTCAGGAAATTCATGCAGCTCTGTCCATTGACAGGGAGCATTGACTTGGACTGTGGGACAAGGTTGTGTGAAGCAATCCACTCATATCTAGTGCAAAGGGGGTGCAGCATATGTACATGCAGCATATATGAGTGCAGCAAATGGAATAGCAAAACACTTGGATGCTTCAGCAACTCATGTAAATTGCTTTGGAGATCACCATGCATGGGTGTGAATTAAGGCAAACGTAACACCCATTCCTTCAGTATGCTGAATACTTGAATATTTGATATTAGACATTTTATTAAGTATAATATTGACATGTATTCCATGCCTCAGCTTGTAATATCCCTTTAAGTCCATTGCAATAGATTGGTTCAATCTGACAATGTTGCTTCCTGGCTAGAGTGTTGTATTTCTCCGCTATAAAGTGTGTATTAAATTGCTAATTGACTAATTAATATGACTAATGCCAGTAGATTTTTTATTTAGGTTACAAGTGTCTTTATAATGGTCATTTCTTATTTTTTTTTGACACACCACAACACCCTTCACTGCGCATGATCGACACGTTCAGCTAGAGAGTGTAGACCATATCCGTTTCCATTACAAAGTTAAAAAGTATTCATTAGACGCAAATACACAGATTCTAATACTGGGATAATTGCACAGCTCTGACCGTGATTATCTTTTTTTGCCTTTTAATGACTTCTTCACATCCATCCCAAATGTACTCCATGCAGAATACTACTTCAAACAAGCATTATGTTATCTAGCGGAGTCAGTGTGATGATTAGCTGAACTACAGTCAGTGTTTTATTAATTAACTGCACAAGACTTCAGTGGGATTATGCTGTAATGTAGGTGTGCATTTTGAAAACCAAGTTATATTATAGAGTACTTTGTAAAGTGATTTTCATACCTCTTGTGAAACAAAATACATTTTCATATCTCTGTTTGCTAATGGTGTGAAGTACACCCACTACATGTATATTGTGGTAATTCTGGTAAATCCTTTTATTGCTCTATGGCAATATGAAGTAGAATTCAGCAAATCACTAAATTATACAATTAGGCTATGTTCAGATAGCCATCGTAACACTTGGGTTAATTACATCTGAAAATGATGGACATGATTGGCTCTGTGCGCAGTTAGGTGTGTATTTCCTAATAGCGGATAAGCACATGATCTGCCTGCTATCTGCATGCACTAGTGTGTGAATAGATTGATTAATATTGACCTGTGTGACATCTGTTTTCCAGAAGAACAGTGTACAGACCAAAAATGTGTTCATGTATAGATACTTCCAGATAATTTCCATTACATTTTGTATGTCAATTCCTCACTGTTTAAAATGTAAATGTAATTTTATTGAAAAAAAAAAAACAATACTGCACTGGTTTTTAATGATGGGTCACAAAGCAGCTAAGATAATACTTTTTGGTGTCATATGACTTATTTTCTCACATTTTTGTGTGCTATTTTAAAAACTGTGTGGGCATGGCCAGCAGCTGAGGGAGCAGTGCAATGTGACAGCAGAGAAGAGGTTAACAGAGATCCTGACTGAGCTGTACGTAGTCTGATGACAGATCAGAAGCTTGTTCCAAGGAAAGAGGAGTTTGCAGTGATCCTGACTTTGCTTAGCACTGTGCTGTATCCTGAAATAATGTGATATATTGTCACTTTCTCAGCTGCGGTCAGCAGTGTGACGTTCTAACCGTATTACCCTTATATGGTTACATGCCCTGTATTCAGTGTGAGAAGCTTCAAGACGGATCTGACTGAGAGTGCAGCTTCTGACACAGTCTAGTGGGGACACCTTGTGGAAGGTTTATGAATGGTTTTAAACCAGAATTCTCTTTAAAAGTATGTTTGAAAGTTTATTAAAATCACTTGCTCTACATTACTAGTAAATAAAAATTTAAACAGCAGTTTTGCTGTAATGTATGCAAGCATTAATTTAGGAACCTTCATAGCTTACTTACATAGAACAAAAATATGTTCTTGCGGCCAGGGGTGAACAAAGAAAAAATGCAGCACCATAGCAAAAGTCTTAATTTGGTCCTCATCTCACCCTCTGTTTGGGGTCACACTTGAGCCCTGGATCCGTTAAAAACATCAGTTTTTCAACTTGGAATTCTTGAGCCATAGGCTCCCATGCAAAAAAAGCAGGTTCAAAATGCACTGCTAAAAAACTCTATGCTAGCAGCGTTTTTGGGTGCAGTAAAAAACGCATACCGTTTTGTTAACATGGGGCCCTATGGGAAACGCATCCGTTAACGCATGGTACATATAGGTACCATGCGTTAAGAAATAGCATTTTTTGGATGCAAGCATGGCAATCTCCAACACCGGAATCAGGTTTTGACAAGGCAGAAAAACTGACTCCCAAGTGTGACCCCAGCCTCTCTCCTCCCAAAAACATGTTTGGGAGGAATTGGTCAAGTCATGAGGCATAGGCATAGTCACAGAAGGGCATTGCTCCCAACTTGTAAAGGTCCCCTGTTTTTCCAACCACTATGACAACCCTTTTCATGGCTCCAATATAATTGCCTACCGCGCATAGTAATAGTAAGACACACAGGGATTTCGTTCACATGATTGCCTCCAAAGTACAAATAAAATGTCCCTACAGTTACTTCCAACACAATATTATGTACTTGTAGTTCATTCACATACAGTAAAATGACCCTCACAATTCCCATAATTCACCACACAGTATTATGATCTCTGTGATTCCCAACATATTATCATAGTTCACACAACCCCCCTAAAGAATTATAACCCCCAATGTTATAGACACCACTGCCCACCCTCCCACACATACAGCCTCTCACAAATTATATGTTGCTACAACAGTTTCTTCTCCACAGTACGTTGTCCCCACAGGTCCACACAAATAGTATGATGCCAATACAGCTGCTTACACAGTATAAACTGCCACATTCATCCACACAATATTATGAGCCCCACAGGAACCCACACAAGGTATGATATCCCTCCCAAATTATGATGCCCCCATATACAGTATCACGTTCCTCCCAGTCTCCAAACATATTATTACACCTCAACCCTAACAACACACGTACTGACAAGATTAAAAACAATAAAACTAATCACATTGCCCCATTCCTTGAAACACTTCTCCTCTCTGCGCACGGTGCAAATAAAGGGTTCAAGCCAGAGGCGTAGCTAGGGGTTCAACACAAGGGGGGCGAAACATCATGAGTGGGCCCCCAGCCCAGGTGACCAGCAATAATCACACGTACAACCTAAAGCATGAACAGTGCTGCTGGGGGGCATGGCTGCGGTGGTGGTGCTGGAAGCGACGGGGACATATAAAAGGTTCGTCCAACCACACTACAGAGACATACTGGTAGGATGTTTACATTGTGAGCCCCAATGGGGACAGTGTTGATGATGTATGTAAAGTGCTGTGGAGTTCATAGTGTAATATAAATGCAAAAAGTATTATTCTTAATATATGTCACAATACCAGGATCTGAGGATCTTCTATTTCGAGGTCAGGGTCACTCTGACGCCATGTTGCTGCCTGTGTCGCTGTCTTCCTCTTTTGACACTGCAGTGCGGTGGACAAGAGAGCATTAACTGGTTAATAACAAGAAGTATGGAGTGTGTATTGAGCCATAAACCCTCCCCATACCATGTCCGGCAGACATTGTAGGATTACTATATGGATTTTATTATTAGGGTACGGACACACTGGCGTGAAACACGGATGAGTGCAATGTGTGATTTTATCGCATTGCACTCGGACCAATGTTAATCAATGTCTGAGAGCAGATTGGCGAGTGTCGGACGCTTTTTGCTCAGCCAGATTCAGGATGAGAAAAAAGTCGCAACATGCTGCGACAGTCTGTGATTCCCGCGCGAGACTCACCAATGCATGTCTATGGGTCTGACAAAATCACATACCGCACACTGACAGCACACGAACCATCCGAGAAGCATCAGTTTTTTTCACGGATACATTATCATTCTGTAACTGAAAACACTGTAAAATGTTCCTGTAAATGATTCTACAGTAAATAGCTGCTGAGGAAAAAACAGATTGCACATGGATGTGATCTGAGAGAAATTTCGGACACTCGCACAGTAGTTGGATGCCAAATGGACCAAAAATCGATGACACTCAACCGACTCTCCTGGATGAGAAACAGACTGATTTTAAGGTGGCGGGAGACAGTGTGCCACCGTGTCCTCAGTTCCGTGCTGTGCATAGACAGTGTACCACCATGTCCTCAGCTCTGTGCTGTGCACAGACAGTGTACCACCATGTCCTCAGCTCTGTGCTGTGCACACAGTGTACAGTACACTGTATGTGCACAGCACGGAGCTGAGGACATGGTGGTACACTGTGCACAGCACGGAGCTGGGGACATGCTGGTACACTGTGCACAGCACGGAGCTGGGGACATGCTGGTACACTCTCTGTGCACAGCACAGAGCTGAGGACATCTCAGAAGAGACAGACAGGCCACAAACGGGCGGCGGGACAACACTGAGCCCACCTGGAAGAACTACAACTCCCAGCACCCAACACACTGCCCAGAAATCATATAGGACAGGCAGAAGAACTACAACTCCCAGCATGCCACACCCTGACAACACAGAAAGGTGGAAGCAGCTGCATGGAGGCAGACACATGGTACAGCTGCCAATATCACCACACACAGCGCCAGCCAGCCCCAGTCCTCCTGCACCCCCATCCTCCTCTCCTCTGTCCTCCTGCACCCCGTCCTCCTCTCCTCTGCCCCTCCTGCTCTCCTCCTGCACCCCCATACTCCTCTCCTCTGCCCCTCCTGCTGCTCCTCTATCCTCCTGCACCCCCATCCTCCTCTCCTCTGTCCTCCCGCACCCCCGTCCTCTTTTCCTCTGTCCTCCTGCACCCCGTCCTCCTCTCCTCTGTCCTCCTGCACCCCCATCCTCCTCTCCTCTGTCCTCCCGCACCCCCGTCCTCCTTTCCTGTCCTCTTGCACCCCGTCCTCCTCTCCTCTGTCCCTCCTGCTGCTCCCCTGTCCTCTTGCACCCCCGTCTTCCTCTCCTTTGTCCCTCCTGCTGCTCCTCTGTCCTCCTGCACCCCAGTCCTCCTCTCCTCTGTCCCTCCTGCTCCTCCTCTGTCACCCTCGTTCTGCCCCTCTTTCCTGTTCTCCTGTCCCCTTGTTTCTGTCCCCCTGCACCTCTGTTCTCTTTTCCTCGGTCCCCCTGTTTCTGTCCTTCTGCCCCTCTGCCCCCCTGTTTCTGTCCTTCTGCCTCTCTGTCTCTTCTCTTCGGTCCCAATGTGCCTCTGTCCTCTTCTCCTTAGTCCCCCTGCGCCTCTATCCTCTTCTCCTTGGTCCCCCTGCGCCTCCATCCTCTTCTCCTTGGTCCTCCTGCGCTCTGACCTCTTCCTGTGATGGAGCTATAGATATAACCCTGGACAGTGCAGCAATCAACAGGATAAGAGGCAGAGGTACTGGCACAGGCCGCCCAGCCTGTCCAGAGGTCACCACTTCCCTGCCTGGTGCTGTACTCTCCCCTCTTCAGAAGAGCGGGGGAAAGGTGCAAGCGGAGAATTTGGCAGGCCGGGGGGGGTGCACTTAGGAGTTTCACTCTCCCCTCTTCTTCAGAAGGGGGGGGTGCTAGCAGGGGATTTGGCAAGCCGGGGGGGTGCACTTAGGAATTTCACTCTCCCCTATTCAGAAGGGTGGGGGGGGGTGCTAGCAGAGAATTTGGGGTGCACTTGGGAATTTTTCTTTCTCCCTGCTTCAGAAGGGCAGGGGCAGATGGGTGCTAGGCTAGCAATGATTTCGGCGGGCGGCCGCGGGCCGGTGTTGCCACTTTGCATACTCACTCACCGCGGCCGCCAGAGGTGTAACTAAGTTTTCTGGCACCCGGGGCAAAGATTTATTTTGGTGCCCCCCCCCCTCCACCCCCACCACCAGCGATATCTGTGCGTGTGACATCTCACCACCGATAATTGAACGTCGTTCAAGTGATCTGGGTCAAGACGGATCATTGGTTGGATGATTTGGGACATTGAAGCGTGTAACGGGGCCTTTAGAACTATGATGGGGCGAGGCTGAGATTGGGTAAGGAAAACCAGGCAGACGAGCAGGATCCAGCCAGGAATGGTTTACCTGCAGGCTCACTATTCAGTGCCAACTTTCCCAAAGTACAGGCCTCTCTGTGACCAGCTGGCATTTAGTGTTCCAAAGGTCAGTGTCTCAAGGCTGAGCAAGTTGTAAGGTGGCTCCTGCTGGGAATATCAGGTGATCAGAGCACAAGCATAAATAGATCCATAGGACCCACCAGAGCGCATGGCAAAGTGCAGGCACACTGGCCTCCAAATGATCTGATGCCCACTACTGCTATAAGGAACTATAGAAACAAGACAAGTGCACAGACCCTGATTCAGCAACACATGTGCACAGACCCTGATTCAGCAACACGTGTGCACAGACCCCGATTCAGCAACACGTGCACAGACCCTGATTCAGCAACACGTGTGCACAGACCCTGATGATTCCACAAGTGCACAGACCCTGATTCAGCAACACGTGTGCACAGACCCTGATTCAGCAACACGTGTGCACAGACCCTGATTCAGCAACACGTGTGCACAGACCCTGATTCAGCAACACATGTGCACAGACCCTGATTCAGCAACACGTGTGCACAGATCCCGATTCAGCAACACGTGCACAAACCCTGATTCAGCAACACGTGTGCACAGACCCTGATGATTCCACAAGTGCACAGACCCTGATTCAGCAACACGTGCACAAACCCTGATTCAGCAACACGTGTGCACAGACCCTGATGATTCCACAAGTGCACAGACCCTGATTCAGCAACACGTGTGCACAGACCCTGATTCAGCAACACATGTGCACAGACCCTGATTCAGCAACACATGTGCACAGACCCTGATTCAGCAACACGTGTGCACAGACCCTGATTCAGCAACACATGTGCACAGCATGTAGCCTGTAGCACAGTAATCAGTGATAGTGAGCCAGGGGCCACCCCAGCACTATGCCTGTGTGTGTAGCCTCCATATCATTCACACAGCTTACCATCCATCCTCGTGTTCTCCCTGACGCTGTCAGTTTCCGTTCTGTGTGTAGGGTGATTGATGAGGACTCTCTTCAGTGCGTTCTACACTGTGGACCTCAGGAAGAGGAAGTGAGGGGGCGGAGCGGAGACCCTCCTCTATACATTCCACAGTGTGGAACGCACACAGCACACAGGCAGTCAGGCAGAGTAAGTGATGGCCCGGAAAAGGGCGGACTGGATGCTGGCGGCAGCCGTGCGTCTTCTGTCAGGAGGTGGAGAGGAGGGCGGGCAGAGCTGCAGGACAGGAAGTCCCGCCCTCCCTCCTCTCCGGCCGGCGCGGCGGCCAGCACGGGGCCCCCCAAGGGGTTCGGGGGCCCCCCAGGGGGCGGGCAATGGGCCCTTCATGCCTGGGGGGGCCCGGGGCGATCGCCCCCCCTGCCCCCCCGCCAGCTACGCTACTGGTTCAAGCAGTATATGCAATCAAATAACATAACAGTGCCTGTTGCACTGAGACTCAGATACAAAATCTGATTGGTAGAACAGGGAGCCAAGGGCTCCTTGTTGCACCATTGAAATTTACTGTATCTACCTTCTCATGGTGAATATGATGTTGAAATAGAGATGCTGTATGAGAAGGTGGTGCCGCTGGCATCAAGCCCCACCTCGACTCAGCTTAAAAGCCATGTAACGGCCATGTGGTCTGACACAGCATAGTATCAACATGTGTAACTATCTATACATTTTTGTGTGCTTCACTTGGCCAGACCTGTCTTTATAATTGTGAATAATGAAGGTTTATATCTAATGACTGGACTCCCTTATGTCATCTGACTGCAGCAACTAAGGATTCAGCAGTCATGGTGACATCCAAAAGGAGAAGACATCACACCCAGAGGTAATGCAGACAATTAATATGTGAACCCGTTACCTCTGCCTGTGGCAGAAATCTTGCTCATGCATTGCTCTTCTTTACTTTGGTGCATTAACAATATCAGAGCATAACAAAGATTCAACCTACACAGTAAAGCAAGGGTGGGGAACCTTTTTCTTCCGGGGGTCATTTGGAAATTTCTACAATCCTTCGGGCCGCACAAAATTATCGTCTTGAAAATTACCCTGGTATATTTGGTTAAACAATGAAGTCACCCCTACTGTGGTGTCTGGAGCTGCTTCTCTTTTGCATGGTTGTGACGTTAGGTGATATTGATCATGAGCTTGTCAACTGCTTTTCCAGGTTTGCTAGAGCAATACCCATCACAGGAGAGGCTGGGGGCATACACAACACTGTAGTGGTTGAGTCTGGGGCATAGATCACTGGAGAGCTGGATTTGAAGGGCAGGAAGTTGGCAAAATGCTTCTGCCAGCCCAAGCACTGTGGTCCCTAGGAATCTGCCCGGGGGCCACATGAAAGGTCATTGAGGGCCGCACCCCTGCAGTAAAGCAAGCAGGAAAAAAGGGAAAAAATGCCTAGAACTGCGTGTTCTTCAATCTTCTCTCCACATTCTAAAGGCGAATGATTGTAAATGCTGCTTGCTGTCCTATCCTGTGCTCAATCTGGCCAACTGAATTGTGCTGACAGATTCCTTTTAATTTGCCTTGTAAAAGGGCAGTAGACAGTCTTATGTAATGGTAATGTAAATGATATCCCTGCATTGATAGTCATCTTAACATGTTAACAGTAAATAATATCTTTTAAGAAGCATCATAAAGTATAATATAGTGAATATAAATGTATCAAAAGGAAGTGAGCAGGAGCCCTACAAATCATAAATGTGTAGTTTATGAGAAGACATAAATCAAGGCTGGCATCATTTATCACTCGTGAGAGGACCTTGGCTGTATTAGTTGTATACAACAGCCCTTGTTATTTAATAATCTTCTACTAAAAGTGCTTCTTCATCTTTACAGGAAATTATCAAGCTTCTAAAACACCCTACATCTTTTCAAAGTTTAATAACGCAAATATTCAGAGCCACATTATAAGTTTAGAGAAATAGGAATTAGCTGTGACTCATTGAATTCTTTTATTTCAGAAAGAGCTGTGCTTCAGACTGTAGGTACCGGAGGGATGGGATATGATTCATTTGGAGAAATCAATTCAATGTCAATCCGGAAAAAATGAAGAAAAAATATTAATATTCGGAAAGTTTAAGTCTGCATCTGGCTGCAGTATTCTTGTAGACAGTGAGGTCGTTTGTGTCAAAACTGAGTTAGAGGAGATACCAACAAGTTGCTTTGCCTTGGTTAATTTGTTTAGGTAGAGTAAAAGTGTCATCTAACAAAGGTATTAATTCTAAAAACATGGACAATAGTCCTACTATATGCAAAAATCAAAGATACCTCTAAAGGGGGGGAGGGGAGTGAATGGTCTATGCCACTAATCTCTCCCTATTTTGCCCTACCTAGTAACAGAGTTTTCAACACGTATACCCCAGGTGTCCCCGTTCCATGACGACTAGCCCTACTGACCCTGCTTAGGACCTGACGGGGCCAAACCACTGCTGACTAAGAACTTCCCCAAAATAAAGGTATCATTAATGGGATCAGATCAATAGGCCTATGTTCACCTTGATCCTTAGAGTCTGGGTCTATCCCTGAGACTCATTGATACTCCGTGGACCACCTTTGTTAACAGGTAGTGAGTGTAATATTGAGGTTAGTGCTGTTTAGATGGATCATGTTCTTTATCTGCCCATGACAACCAGTAACTAAATAGATGTATCTATAGCCGTTCGTGACCTTGATATAATACTCTCACAAATGCTAATCCTGGTTAACACTCCGCCATCTCAATCAACAAAAAATACAGTGTATCACCACTTGTCGGTATCCACTATGGACCCATGTCCCATTAGTCAGGGTTCCGTCTCTATCCTGGTCATCCACTGGCCAGTGGCACAATAATAGGTAGGTAGGATAGAAATAAACTTCTCATCAAATAAGATCCTATATACTCATCTGGATCAGATGACAGGACACTCAACGCGGTTCCCCCACGTAGATGTTACTCCATGGGTTCATTAGGAGTGTTTCCCATGTATTCGGTCTGTGTCAGACCTCCGGACGCCAGGGAGCAGGTTTATGATCAAAAAGCCCCCCTCCCCCTTTCACACTGGACGGCGAATCCTGATCGCTCCATTCACTCCCTTTTAAATCCCCTCCTAGTCAGCCTGAGATGAGGGGGGCAGTACCGGCGTGCCCTCCTCATTGCGTTCCACCGGCCGGATGTTGTAATAATGCTGGGAACGCCCTCATGAGTCACGTGCTCTCAGCGTCCATCACCATACTCAGGCCCCACCGGAAGTTGCGCGCAGCAGTCACATAATAACATATTAGTTCCGCCCGAGTGTTCCAGAAAACAGGCAGCATACATTAACCCCAGGATTGCTGCAATGTAGATCGCTGGGTAATGACTATGGATTACCTTGTGAGAGTACTTGGTGGCTAAGTAAAAGGCACTCAGGTACTCATGAGCAGAAAAACTCAGAAAGAGACTCAGAAAGAAGGGTATAACTAGGATGGTTTATGGGAGCAAATGGAAGTATCTTAAATCCTATATCATATGGCTATAGGTGCTTATAGTATTAACCCACTGATATCAGATTGCATTATCGATAATAAAGTTATACAGTGATAACAAGATATTTAGTATGTCCCAGATCCCATTACGGATTAATAGACAATGTGCGCTGAGATTCCTTGCTCAGATATATGGTACCTATAGTTAAATAAAAGGGATTATAGACCAGGGTGGCGACCTTTAACCACCAAGACATGAGGACTCAAAGAAAGGGTGCATATGTGAGTTGTTCATTCAGACCATTAGCCCCTGCTGATTCCATTCTATAAATCCACTTTGTTTCCTTTTTTAGGATCTGCTTGTCCCAATCACCTCCTCTAGTAGATCTCTCTACCACCGCTATGATTTGAAAGCTAAAGCACTTAAGATCCCCTCCATGGATCTCTCTGACGTGACGTTCTATTGGTGCTTCCCTACCGTTTCTAATGTCCCCAAGATGGTCACCAATTAAGTTTTTTCAGGGGTCTTTTTCGTTTTTCCATTGGACACGAACACTGAAAAAGATAGACAACACCCTCTGTTCCACAGTTTCCAAAGTGTCTGTTCTCAAATTTCTCTCCTGTCGTACTACTTCAGAACCAGTCTGACTTTTTTACATGATTACAATACACGCACTTGCCACATCTGAATGTACCATTTTTCCTCTGATCAAGCCAAATGCCCGACTTCTTAGGTGGACAGTAAAAACTGTGGACCAGCTGGTCTCTTAAGAGATCTACCTCTTCTGAAGGTGATGGACTGTTTTTCCTGAACAAAGGGTGCGATCTCCTTATCAGCACGTAAGATACCCTAATGCTTCTCAAAGATCTTTCTAATTTCTTCTGCCCGATCGTCATATGTCCCTATAACCCTTACACTATCCTCTGATGTTTTCTTCCTTTTTGGTCTTAGAAGGGCATCACGGTTGTTCCTGGCCGCATTCTTAAAGGCACTGCTCAGTATTTGTGGGGGATATCCCTTCTCAAGGAACCGTTTTTGCATCCCCCTAGCCTCCTGATGGAATTTATTAAAATCTGAGCAGTTTCTCCTAGCCCTCAGATATTGGCCTTTAGGGATGCCCATTCTAAGTGACCTAGGGTGATGGCTGTCTTATCTCAATAAATCATTAGCAGCAGTGGGCTTTCTAAAGAATGTAGTCTGAAGTACACCACCCCCATCCTTATAAATAGTGACGTCCAAGAAATTGAGGGATTCAACAGTTCGTTCAAATTTATTCTCTCAATAAAGTTCTTAAAGGACTGTGTGTCGCCCCTCCAGAGGATCATGATGTCATCAATATATCGTCTCCAGAATAATATCTGGGGACTCCACCAGGCTGTCTCATCCTCCGAGAAGACGACTGTGTCTTCCCACCAGCCCAGGAGCATAACTGGGGGCACATGAACTCCCCATAGCCGTGCCCCTGAGCTGGTGGTAGAACCTCCCATCAAAGAGAAACAAAATTGTGGGTTAAAACATATGTTAGAAGTGAGAGGATAAAGCTGTTATGTTCAGTGTACTGTACTCCTCTGGTCTTTAGGTAATATTCCACTGCCTTGAGGCCCATCTCGTGTGGGATGCTACTGTACAGGGCCTCGACATCAATCGAGGCCAAGTGTACGTCGCTCCCCACTGAGATGCCATCAAGCATACATATTAGGTCCATGGTATCCCTTATATATGAGGGAAGCCCAATGACAAAATCCCTCAACACTTTGTCCAAGTAGATCCCACAGTTCTGATTTATAGATCCATTTCCAGATACTTTGTGTCGCCCTCGCAGTGGTACAAGACCCTTATGTACTTTGGGAAGAGAATAAAACACTGCAGTCATGGGATGTTTAATTGACATGAAGTCTCTCTCACTTGCTGATATCACTCCTCTTACAAGTGCTCCCTGTAGTAAGGAACCTAATTCCAGGTGAAACCCCTCCGTAGGGTCAGCTGCCAACTTCCTATACGTCGAGTTGTCACTTAGGATATCCCGGCACATCATTTCATACACTTCATGGCTCATTATGACCAAATTACCGCCTTTTTCGGCCTGTTTAACAAGAATTTGGTCATTCTTAGTTACGTTGTTCAGTGTCTGCCGTTCTTCCTTCATGAGGTTTGAATAGTATACCTCTCTTGTTTTGTTTAACGTTTTTAAGTCATTTGTTACCAAATTAGTAAAAATGTCAATACTAGTTAGGTCGCTATTTGACAGCATCCTCCTACTTGGGAGTCTACAGTCGGTGAATGGTCCCTTCCCAATTTCCTTAGACTGATCCCTTGCCAAGTCCTTAAGGTCCGAGAAGGTCACCATGTCCTCCTCCTCAATACCCTGTTGTCGGCATTTCTCCTTGTCTGATCTTAAAAAACCTCTTCCATCTCAGTTTTCTAGAAAACAGATTAAAATCCTTCACCCACTCAAACTCATTGTAACGGTTGGTTGGGACAAATGAGAGCCCTTTCATCAGTATACTTTCTTCTGTTTCAGAGAGTTGGTGGTTTGAGAGGTTAATGATCTTGTTACCTACTGTTTTTGCCATGCCCCTGGATCCAAAGCACTCCCTCTAAAGGGGTAAGGGTCTCTTCCTAAAAAAGGACTCGTTACAAAGGTACCCAAGGTAGTATGTTCCGATGAGAAAGAGCCAGAGCGTACATAGTTTCCACTGCTCTGATCCGGCCTCCTTGGGCTGTAGTTCCGGCCCCCAAACCTTGGTTCGTCCAGTTCCTCTCTTCCCTGTCCTCCCCTGCCTTTTCCTCCTTTCTTCCTCCATCTCCTGTTCTTAGGTTGCTTTCCTGGTTGTGGTATAGCTCCCTGTCCACCTTGTTGTCCGCCCTCCTTCTCTGAGTGGTCAGTGTCTGACGCTGTTCCCAATGTCTCTGTCTCCTCTCTGGAGGAAGAGATATGCTCTGTTTTCTTTAAATTCTAAGGAGTCTCGTATGTATTGTTTATGCTTGCGTTCCTTTATGAATGTTTGTAGTCTACTTATCGTGTGTTCAAGGGTGGCCTCCCTCCTCCCAAAATCCGGGTCCTCCTTATGTTTCAGCCTCCTCTGTCAAATCAGTAAGTTTTTTTTGTAGTACCCTCAAAGGAACTCTTATCCTCCTCCAGAAGGATTTTCATAAACCTTATGGAGCTATTTATAGACTCTTCTTCCCACTTTGCTAGGAGTTGTTCGGACCTAGATCTGTTCGCAGGGATGATGTTTAATCTTAGGCCCTTGGGGACTATTTTTTCTCCAATACACCTTTCCAGGCTCTCAATCTCCCACCAGGATTTTACGTTTTCCTTATTGGTGACAGTAATCTCTTGAAAGAGTTTCTTAAGGTCAATAGAGGTGCCACTACTCCCGTTATCCTCTGTCTCAGAGAAGACGTCCCTGGCATCCAAGGCCCATCTATCCCTGTCTACAGGTCCTGACAAGAAACCTGCCATAGAGTAATTCAGTAGCTCACCGAAAATTATGATAATTGATCTCTCTACCACCTCTATGATTTGATAGCTAAAGCACTTAAGATCCCCTCCATAGATCTCTCTGACGTGACGTGCTATTGGTGTTTCCCTACCGTTTCTAATGTCCCCAAGATGGTCACCAATATGTTTTTTCAGGGGTCTTTTGGTTTTTCCAACATGATCCACTGGATACGAACACTGAAACAGACAGGCAACACCCTCTGTTCTACAGTTTCCAAAGCGTCTGTTCTCAAATTTCTCTCCTGTCGTACTACTTTGGAACCAGTCTGACTTTTTTACATGATTACAATACACGCACTTGCCACATCTGAATGTACCATTTTTCCTCTGATCAAGCCAAGTGCCCGACTTCTTAGGTTGACAGTAAAAATTGTGGACCAGCTGGTCTCTTAGAGATCTACCTCTTCTGAAGGTGATAGACGGTTTTTCCGGGACTCCCTGGCGAAAGAAGCCGAAACAGCCGTAGGGGTCGGTGGTACCATTACCTACAGACCTACGTGGTAACTTGCACTTTGTTTACTTCATGACTGCGATGCATGATACTGAAAGCACTTTGGTAGTAATGGATCTAGATTCTGTTTTGGCATGTGCAGATTAACTCTTTGAGTTCTGATCTGCACTATAACAATGGTGCTACTGCTATATATATTGTATACACTGTCTAGACATATCCAAGATAAATATATGTGAGGATATGATGCGTATTTATGTATGGGGATTGTACATAAGAAATATCTGATGTAATTATATTCTATAACCCTGTTCAGTGTATAGTGCTTTGATATCCTGCTCTGTAATTTGCACTTTTGCTACAACAACTACCTCATGTTCTGGTGGTTGCCCACCAACTGGATGCTGCTTTTTCTGTTATGTATTGTCCATCTATCAATTGGATTTTAATAATAAAATGTTGAAGTGTTTGCATGAGACATATGGTCGTTGTGTAAGTTGATATCCATTTGTGCCTGAGGCGCGACTAGTCTTGTCCATGTAATAGATGTGTCTCTTAAATTATATGGAGTATAAACATGCATCTTCAATCAAGGTCATTAACTGGGATGACGACCTGGCCTAATGCAATGAAATCTTTCCCTCATGCCTTGAGCTCCATGTATCTGACTGATAGCTGTTGAAAGAAGGTACTAGTGCATCTGAAATAAATTAGAATATAATTGAAAAGTTAATTTATTTCAGTAATTCAATACAAAAAGTGAAATGCATATATTATATAGCGTAATTACACACAGAGTGATTTATTTCAAGTGTTTATTTCTGTTAATGTTGATGATTATGGCTTACAGCCAATGAAAAACCAAAGGTCATTATTTCAGAAAATTAAATTTGGGAGGATGAATGGTTAAAAACCGAGCTGCTGTATTCCACGAGACATCAAAGGGTGAATATAATATTGATTTATTAGTTAATGTGTTTCAGGGCTCCATGAAATGTCCTGAAACATGGCAATATGATATTGATTTTTGATGATATTCTAATTCATTGAGATGTACTAGTAACTCTCAGAAATTGACACAAGTTTTGAGAGATGATTTTAGGTAACTAGCTTTTCTTTAATAATGCAGTTCACAACATTACAAAATTATGATCGTTTTTAATCCTCTGATAATCGGTCAATAAATAATTATAATTAGTCCCATCTAGAGATGACCGGATTTGACAAAATTCGATTTCACAAAAGTGCACCAAGGCATCTGAGGCATGTTCATTGCTAGAAGTCATGTTGTAGGGTGATGTCACAGTGTAGTGAGAATGCTGATGAGGGATTGGCAGATATGGGCAGGGTGACCAGGGAAGACTAGTCTGACCCTAGTCTAGGAACCCTGAATGGCCCTGATCTTGAAGGTATCTCTAAAGGTGAGACGGTTCGGGCCTCCAGCCTCTTCCTAAAACTCCTCCACCAGCCCAGTGCTATTCCCCCCTCACCTCCCTCCACAGAACTGGGATACAACAGCTCCAAAGGAAAGGACTTCAGCAACACAAACACACAGGTCAGCACAGCACGGCTTCCAGGCATAAAGTGAGACTCTATTGGCAGCACCACCTGGTGGAAGGAGAGGCTACTTAAAGGCCAGGTGGAGGGGAGCCCACAGAGTCACACATTAACTCCTCATCCAGCAGCTGAACCTCATAGTGAATGCAGTTCTGGAGGCCCAGGACCTTCACAACTATCAGCCATGCAGGTCTTAAAGACAAACAAATACACAGCAGCATCCAGCAAGGTATACGCCAACTAAGCGCGTGACAGGTGAAGACTCTAGTCTAGTGCATGGCTGCAGAATGAACAGGCTCTGAGGACCCGATGGTGGGCACTAGAGGCCGCAGGGTTGTCTGGACAGGGGAGCATTGTGTTTTTGTTTACATTTTACTGGACCTCTAAAGTTCAGCAAAATAATGCCCTCTGTTAGATGCTGAATTCACACGGAGTGAATTACAAAAGTAGAATTCGATTTCACTCAAAGTTACCCATCTCAAATCTCTTTTTTATTTATTTATTATTCCTAAAACAAGTGACATGATTAGAAATTATACTATTATTCTGCTGATTTTAGCAATGCCTGTGATATGTAAAATTAATTGGTCTTGGAAAAATGTAAAGGAGTATTCATGTCTTGGACATTTAAGCCATGTCTACTGGATTTAACATAAGTGTATGGCTGGTTTCACATAATGATTTTGTGCCTGTCCGTGAGATCCGACTTTGAAGGGGGATCCCACGGACAGGCACGGATCCATACGGATCCCTGCAATCGGATGGCAAATAGCCATCCGATCTGCAGGATCCGTGTGGATCCTGCGGTCCCCTGTCTCTCCCTACTCCTGCCTCCTCCATCTTCTTCCCTCTCCTACTCTATATGATGTGCCCCCGCTATTCTATCTGTGTCCCCCGCTCTTCTATCCTCATCTATCCCTATCCTGTCCCCTGTCCTCTCCCTGGGTGTAAAAAAATAAAAAAACTCCTCCGGGAGTATACATCACCTGTCACCGCTCCCACGCTGCCGCACGATCAGGGCTAAAGGACCTGTGATGATGTAAGAGCCCCGTCACATGACCCGGTCAGCTGACCGGGTCATGTGACTCTGACATCATCAGAGGTCCTTTAGCCCTGATTGTGTGCAGCGTTGGAGCCGGTGACAGGTGATGTATCCTCCGGAGGAGTTTTTTTATTTTTTTACACCCAGGGAGAGGACAGGGGACAGGATAGGGATAGATGAGGATAGAAGAGCGGGGGACACAGATAGAATAGCGGGGGCACATCATATAGAGTAGGAGAGGGAAGAAGATGGAGGAGGCAGGAGTAGGGAAAGACAGGGAGATACGGAGCCGACATCGGATCTGAGGTGAACTCAGATCCGATGTCCATAGGCTCCTATGCTGTGGGCACATCGGACAGCCTCGGATCAGCAGTGATCCGAGGCTGTCCGATGTGAGTCACGGACACAAAATCGTAGCAGGCTACGATTTTGTGCCCGTGATTACATCGGATGGGATCGGATGGTGCCAAAATCGGATGCCAATAGTGGCACATCCGTTCCCATCCGATTCCCATAGGGGAACATGGGGTCCGATTTCAGATCCGATTGTATCCGTTTTGAAACGGATACAATCGGATGACCGAAAATCGTTATATGAAAGCAGCCTAAGATAGATGTGGGCTCAACACATATATTGAGAACAAGCAAGAAGACAAGTGACAGTACATTTACACCTCTCCCAATTCATGTCTATGGAAGATCCAAAAACAATTGAGCATGAATATTTGAGGCATACTCTGTAGATACCATACATTTCTGAGTTAATATTACTCATATAGGAAAACACTGACATTTTGGAATGAACGTGTCCTGGTGACATTTTAGACACCAATTGTGTCTAATTCTTACATTCTGCATCACAAGGTGTCCAATGTTTTTTTGCATACTAAATCCAAAGGTGAACAAAAGCTGATGTTGGTGTTAAATGTTGATGTCTTGGAAATAGTCTTATTTTTATTTCTCTACGAATGCACAATTCAGCTATTGTGATGCATCATTTGTGCCTATTTTGTTATAATTTATTGCTATGGAATATTAGTCACAACTTGTTCTCGTCTACCCTTTCCTTATGTAAAGCGCCATGGAATCTAATGGCACTAAATAAATAAATAATAATAATAATAACTTCTCAACAGCAAAGTGCTCTTGTAGATGATTTTATAATGTAGGCAAATATGTTTCTGATTGAAACATTGCTGAGCCCAATTTTCTCCGCCATACCTGCAAAGAATGAAAGTGAACATTGTTATCAAAGCATATTTTGCAATTATTCAAATGTTGACTGGTAAAATACCCAGAAACAATTCTGTAAAATAAAATGCTTCCTTCAAGTTAGCTTTTTATTTATAGTGGGCTTATCAATGGCATTCTATGGCTAGAAACAATGATAGTCTTATTACCGTATATACTCATGTATAAGCCGACCCGTGTATAAGCCGACCCCCCTACTTTTGCCCCCAAAACCTGGGAAAACGTATTGACTCGCGTATAAGCCGTGGGTGGACCCCAGCACAGGTATACAGCTCCAGCAGTGTGGTATACAGCAGGTCCCCAGCACAGTATACAGCCCAGCAGTGTGGTATACAGCAGGTCCCCAGCACAGTATACAGCCCCAGCAGTGTGGTATACAGCAGGTGCCCAGCACAGTATACAGCCCCAGCGTGTATTATACAGCAGGTCCCCAGCACAGTATACAGCCCCAGCAGTGTGGTATACAGCAGGTCCCCAGCACAGTATACAGCCCCAGCAGTGTGGTACACAGGTCCCCAGCACAGTATACAGCCCAAGCAGTGTGGTATACAGCAGGTCCCCAGCACAATATACAGCCCCAGCAGTGTGGTATACAGCAGGTCCACAGCACAGTATACAGCCCCAGCAGTGTGGTATACAGCAGGTCCCCAGCACAGTATACAGCCCCAGCAGTGTGGTATACAGGTCCCCAGCACAGTATACAGCCCCAGCCGTGTGGTATACAGCAGGTCCCAGGACAGTATACAGCCCTAGCAGTGTGGTATCAGCAGTCCCAGCACAGTAAACAGCCCAGCAGTGTGGTACACAGGTCCCCAGCACAGTATACAGCCCAGCAGTGTGATATACAGCAGGTCCCCAGCACAGTATACAGCCCCAGCAGTGTGGTACACAGCAGGTCCCCAGCACAATATATAGCCCCAGCAGTGTGGTATACAGCAGGTCCCCAGCACAGTATACAGCCCAGCAGTGTGGTATACAGCAGGTCCCCAGCACAGTATACAGCCCCAGCAGTGCCATTATACAGGCCCCCTCACAGTATGGTGCCCCCCCTCACAGGATGGCCCCCGCATGTAGCGCTGCGCACATACATTACCAGGCTATCAGCTGTCACCCTCCGGTGGCGGATCGTTCTCCTGGCTCCGGGCTGCATCTTCCTCTGTGTCTTCCTTCCTACTTGTGGCTGGGGCTCATCGCGATGACGTCATCGCGACCCCGGCCGGTCATGTGACAAGCAGGAAGACACAGAGGAAGATGCAGTCTGGAGCCAGGAGCAGCGATCCGCTGCCGGAGGGTGACAGCTGATTGCCAGGTAATGTATGTGCGCAGCGCTGCATGCGGGGGCCATCCTGTGAGGGGGGGTGCCATACTGTGAGGGGGGCCTGTATACTTATATGACTCGTGTATAAGCGAGGGGGGGACTTTTCAGCCCAATTTTTGGGCTGAAAAACTCGGCTTATACGCTAGTATATACGGTATGTTTATGCTTAACCGATTTCAGAAAGAGCCAATGGCATAAGTCTGTAGTCACCTGATCTCTGCAGCCAATCACACACCTTTTAATGACCAGATATCCTCTGTACTGGTTCTTAGGATCCGTTCACTAGCACCGGGTTACGGGATAGCACCGGTGAGTGCTATTCATCCAACCTTGAATCAGATATCCTCTTTCACATTATGTTTTGTAGGATCAAAGTGTCTACCATTTTTGCAAACACTGCATGATATTTATCCTTTGCTCACCAACTGTGCACATGTTCAACTTGTTATACAATATCAAGATGAAATGTTATTACAATGGTTGTTCACTACTAGGGCACCCCGTTCTGAATCAATGAAGCAACTTGTTTCCCACTATTAAAATAATAAAACTTTGTACTTACCTTTCGTGCTTTCGTCAATTCAACACTGACGGTAACTGTGTCTCGGGGCTCACGTGACATTGCGACATCATGCGAGTCCTGCATAAAATTACCACCAACTTCTTTCTCCCCACCTTCAGACATAAGAGCTATACAAAGTACGTATATACTCGTGTATAAGCCGACCCTGTATAAGCCGACCCCTACTTTTGCCCCAAAACCTGGAAATCTATTGACTCGTGTATAAGCCGAGGTGGACCTAGCACAAGTATACAGGCCCAGCAGTGTGGTAACACAGTCCCAGGTAGATACTAGCAAGCCCAGTGGTAGTATACACGCAGCCCCTATAGTATATACAGCCCAGTGGTAGTATAACAGGGCCCCATATGTATATACAGCCCAGTGTAGTATTACAGCCCCAGTGGTAGTATATACAGCCCCAGTGTTAGTATACAGGGCCCCAGAGGTATATAGCAGCCCAGTGGTAGTTACAGGGCCCCAGAGGTATATAGCAGCCCGTGGTAGTATACAGGGCCCAGAGGTATATAGCAGCCCAATGGTAGTTACAGGCCCCAGAGGTATATAAGCCATGGTAGTATATACAGCCAGTGTTAGTATACTGGGCCCCAGAGGTATATAGCAGCCCATGGTAGTATACAGGGCCCCGAGATATTAGCAGCCCATGTATAAACAAGGGTCCAGAGGTATTAGCAGCCCAGTGTTAGTATACAGGGCCCAAGGTATATACAGCCAGTGGTAGTATATACAGCTCCATGGTAGTATACAGGCCCAGAGGTATTACACCCTGTGGTATATATACAGCCAGTGTTAGTATACAGGCCCAGAGGTATATAGCACCCAGCGAGTATACAGCAGCCAGTAATGCAGGGCCCCCCAGCTGACTCCGTCACTGTAAAGCAAACTATACTTATCATGTCCCGCTGTCCACGCTGCCGCTGCCGACATCGCGATCCTCCATCTTCATGCGACTCTTCCTGTTTCCTGTGGATCGCAGGAATGACGTCATTGCCGGCGACGCGCACACAAACAGGAAGGATGTCGCATGAAGATGGAGATCGCGGACGGCAGCTGCGAGCGGTGCGAGCGGGACACTGATAAGTATAGTTTGTTTACAGGTGACCGGAGAGAACGCTGGGGGCCCTGCATTACTGGGATGCGGGGGCTGCTGTATACGATGTATACATCGGTATTTACCGATGTATACATCGGTATACAGCAATGACTCGCGTAAAAGCAGGGGGTACTTTTCAGCCAATTTTTGGCTGAAAACTCGGCTTATACGCGAGTATATACGTAAGTGAGTAGCAGCGCAGCACTCTCCTATGTTGGTAGCTAGTTTGGTCTGAAGCAAGCTGGCAGTGATTGGAATCAAGTCAGTCAGGGGTGGTCAACTCCAGGCCTCGAGGGCCGAACACAGTCCAGGTTTTCAAGATTTCCTTAGAATTTGACAGTTGGTAATTTACTTATTTAAATTACCAACTGTAAAAATCTAAGGAAATCTTGAAAACCTGGACTGTGTGTGGCCCTCGAGTCCTGGAGTTGCCCACCCCTGGCTTTACGTGGAGTCACAATGTCACGTGAGCCCTATTCAACAGTTACCGACAACATTGGAATGGTGGCAGTTTGGAGGGTGAGTACAGAGTCTATTATTTTAACATGGAGAAACAAGTCGATTCTGAAAGGGTTGATCTAGTAGTGGACAAGCCCTTTAAGCCTTATTGAAGACAAAAGTCCAAGAAGAGGGCAAGTTTGGTCATTCTGGCCTACAGTAAGCGTAATCTAATAAGAATGCTTCTTTAAACAGTCTAATCTGTGGACATAAAGAGATTATCAAAGATTTGACTTACATTAAAATAATAGTATGAACCTATAAAAAAACTTTTTTTTTGAATACTCTTAATATTTCTCCTAATCTTTCATCTTCTGCTGTCAATGTCTTTCTGTTCCATGGGATAATTAGGCACTAGTGACAATGTGTCCATTGAGACACAATGATAAGTGGCTCCAAAGCTTTTGTAAAGTGCAGGGATGTCTTGGCCAAGTTACATGCAGTAATCCCATGTGTCACATGACATGCTCACTTAATATTACATCACTAAAATATAATATGTAAAGATTTTGACAGTGGAAGCTTTTTTCATTATTTTTTGCAGATGTTCAGAGTACATGCGGGTGGAGAGTATGATGTTTTGTCTTTTCTTCTCAGTGTTTTGAGACCAAAAGGAGAAAGAGCAGGAGAAAGGCTTAGGGTATGTGCACATCTGACGTTTGTGCATCTCTGCAGAACGTCCAAAAACCGGTGTAGATTAGCAGAAACTGAGTTTTCTGTGCTCAGTTTTGTTCCTCGTTTTTCTAGCGTTTTTTCCACGTTTTCCGCCCGGTTTTACAGCGTTTTTCTCGGCGGTTTTCTTGCTGTTTTTTCAGACTGGTCTCTGGTGCACTTGTTATGCTGGAACCGCTGGAAAAACGACCAAAAGAAGTCACTTGCTCTATTTTTGAAAACCGGTGGAAAACCGGTGGAAAAACTGCAAACGACCAGAAAAAAACCGTTCTAATGAAGACAGCGTTTTCTAAACTCCATTGAGTATCATGTTAATCCAGCCGGTGGCTAGGATTAACATAAATTAACATAAAACTGAGCGGAAAACGCCGACGGAAACCGGTAAAAAGCAGCCCACAAAACGACTGATGTGCACATACCCTTAGACTGGTCCACAGGATAAAAGGTTAATCTATTAGAAGACCCCTATGTAAGGGTGGATCTTCCCCACATTCCTCTAAATGAGCACCAATTTGCACTATACACTTGATTCACTATGTAAGGACAAAAGCAACATCCCAGGATTCATATAACACACTATCCAGTTTATATCTATATAGAAGAATAGGTACATTTGTGAAAGGGAGTAATGCAATATTTGCATATAGCTAAACAGTGGGCCCCTGAGTAAAGGTAGCGTCACACGTAGCGATATCGCCCGCGACATCGCCGAAAAGTGACGTAGCAGCGATGTCGCGGGCGATATTGCAAGTGCGTCGCGCTGTGTGACAGCGCGACGCAACTGCAAATTATCGCTGGTCGCAGGTTGACAGGTTTATGAACATGTTCATAAACCTGTCAACTTGTGACCAGCGATTAGGCTGGATTGCGCCGTCTGACACTGTTGGCGGCGCGATCCAGCCTATATCGCAGCGTTCCTGAGCCATCGCTCGCTGGGCTGAGCCCAGCCCAGCGAGCAATGGCTCCACCCACATCACCGCCGCGTCACCGGCAACGTCGTGCCGTGTGACAGCTGGCCTGCGATGTCGGAAGCGAGCGTGCACCTGCACATCGCTTCCGACATCGCTGGCCAGATCGTGCTGTGTGACAGCACCTTTAATGCATGAGTTTTGTATAGTGTCGGCTTTTGTGAAGCGTGTTTTCACGGTGACAGAGGCGTGATAACATGCTAATTTGTCCAACTAATCAGGGAACTAATGGCCCCTTGACTAGTTAGAGGCCTAATTAGCATATCATAAACAGACTTTAGAAATAGTTTTTTCTAAAAATCTGAAGGAACTGTTAGGCATGAAATTTAGATATGTGCCCACAACTGCTGGTGATTCTGGGGCACAGAGGACCCGGTAGGTTCCCTTTAAAGGGAATCTGTCACCACTTTGACCTTTCTAAGCTATATATATATATATCTATATAGGCATACAGGATATAGAATGTTGAAAAAAGTCCCACCTGTATGCCTCATATCACAGATGACTTGTTGTGGAATAATCATCTTTTAATACTTTATATAAATTAGCTTTTTGAGACCATTGGGCAGATGCTCTTTGGAAGATAACTCCACCTCCAGAGCTTGTTTTAAATAAAAGGGGTAGTTACCAAGTTGACTTTTTGCAACCACATTTTTTCCAGCTCATGACATCAGCTGTACTGTAACAGTGTTGCACCCTGGCTGCCTATGAGATGGAAAATTAAAGTTTAAATGTCATTTCATTAAAAAATACAAAAAAAAAACCAATACTGCACTGGTTGTTAATGACAATGATGGTCAAATAGCCAGCTAAGATAATGCTTTTTTTTTTTTTGCTGTGTGACTTATTTTTTCAACTTTTTTGTGTGCTTTTAAAAACTGCATTTTAGGGTTGTGTGGGTGTGGCCAGTAGCTGATAGAGAGCAGGGCAATGTGACAGCAGAGAAGGGACCAGAGATATTCTGGGCTGTGTATGGTGCCAGCAGAAATGGTGCCAGATGAAAAATCATAGAAGCTTGTGCCAAGGAAAGGGCAGAGGAATTTGCAGTGATCCTGACATTCTGACATTGTTCAGCACTGTGCTGTAAAACTGTTGTAATCTGATACACTGTCATCTCATCAGCTGCAGTCAGCAGTGTGGATGCTGTGTAGGCCCCTCTCTCTCCCTTATATGGTTATGTGGCCGTATTCAGTGTGACAATGGATCTGACTGAGAATGAACATACCGTATATACTCGTGTATAAGCCGACCCGTGTATAAGCCGACCCCCCTACTTTTGCCCCCAAAAACTGGGAAAACTTATTGACTCGCGTATAAGCCGAGGGTGGACTCCAGCACAGGTATACAACCCCCAGCAGTGAGGTATACAGCAGCAGCCCCAGTGGTAGTATACAGCAGCCCCAGAGGTATATACAGCCCCAGAGGTATATGCAACCCCAGAGGTATATGCAGCCCCATATGCAGCCCCAGAGGTATATGCAGCCCCATATGCAGCCCCAGAGGTATATGCAGCCCCATATGCAGCCCCAGAGGTATATGCAGCCCATATGCAGCCCCAGAGGTATATGCAGCCCCATATGTAGCCCCATATGTATATGCAGCCCCATATGTATATGCAGCCCCAGAGGTATATGCAGCCCCATATGCAGCCCCAGAGGTATATGCAGCCCCAGAGGTATATGCAGCCCCAGAGGTATATACAGCAGCCCTAGTGGTGTATACAGCAGCCCCAGTGGTAGTATACAGCAGCCCTTAGGTAGTATACAGCAGCCCCAGTGCTGTATACAGCAGCAGCCCCAGGGCTGTATACAGCAGAAGCCCCAGGGCTGTATACAGCAGAAGCCCCAGGGCTGTATACAGCAGAAGCCCCAGGGCTGTATACAGCAGAAGCCCCAGGGCTGTATACAGCAGAAGCCCCAGGGCTGTATACAGCAGAAGCCCCAGGGCTGTATACAGCAGCAGCCCCAGGGCTGTATACAGCCGCAGCCCCAGGGCTGTATACAGCCGCAGCCCCAGGGCTGTATACAGCCGCAGCCCCAGGGCTGTATACAGCCGCAGCCCCGGAGGTATACAGGCCCCCCCCTTGAGGTCTGAAAAATAAAAAAGAATGAATACTTCACCTGTCCGACGCCTTCTGCCGCTGTGCGATCCCCAGTTCCAAGTGAGGTCTCTTCTGACAGGACCTGTGGTGATGTCAGAGGGGCGTTCCCGGGCACTCGCGGTCATGTGATACATATCACATGACCGCGAACAGCCAATCAGCGCTGGGAACGCCCCGGGAACGCCCCCCCTCTGACGTCACCACAGGTCTTCTCAGTACACCTCACTGAATGAAGCCGGGATCGCGTGTCGGCAGCTGCGGACGGCGCGACAGGAGACTGGTAAGTATGATATTCCTTTACAGGATGGGGGGGGCCCTGGAGCTTGATGGGGGGGGGCCTGTATACCTCCGGGGCTGCGGCTGTATACATATACTCGCGTATAAGCCGAGGGGGGACTTTTCAGCCCAAATTTTGGGCTGAAAAAGTCGGCTTATACGCGAGTATATACGGTATGTCTGCTTTAGACACAATCTAGTGGGAACACCTTGTGGAAGGTTTATGAATGGTTTTCTACCAGATTTCATTTATAAAGTATATTTGAAAGTTTATTAAAATATCTTGATCTACATTATTATTACATACAAATTTAAACAGCAGTTATGATTTAAAAGGGAACTCTGGGGAGATGAAACATTTTTGTATGGTCCCAGACTATAATGCTAAGCTGACTGCAACACTTGTATAATGCATCAAACTCAAATAAATCACTTATTCATTATCTGCTCCTTATTCATCATTCCTCCCATAAAGGACAATACGTCATGCCTTATTGCATAGTTCGCCACCCTCCCTCCGCAGTAAGCATCTCTTTGTCCAATAACAGACACTTATTCAATAACTTGGGCATGATGTCACATAATCTCCTATTGAAGCCTTGGTCGCACCCCCTGCTTTCTGTACCAAAAAAGTCATCCAGATCAAGGCTTAATCTAGGACATTTTATGATATTATGTCAAGTGATTGAATGAGGATGTGTCTATTCTCGGATACACTGAAGCTCACTGAGAGGAAGGGGGAACTGCTCAATCAGGCATGAGGTACCCCTACGGAGGGGTGATAGGTTAGGAGCAGTTTGTGAATAAGAGATTTATAGGAGTTCTAAATATTGTACACAATTTAGCACTATAGTATAGGAGTGCAGGGACTGTACAATTTTCTTTTCTTCCTGGAGTTCCCTTTAAGCCAAGAGGAATCTGTAGATATTTAATACAGCTCTGCAGTGAGAGCAGGACGTCAAAGGGCAGGCATCGCACATCACACTGGTAATAGGGATGGGCGAATCTACTCGCTAGGACTCGTTACTCGGCGAGTAGTAAGGGACTCGCAGGACTCGGTACTCGGCGAGTTTCCCAGTGATTACTCGCACGAGTCCAATGCAAATCAATATCAATCCTAGTTTTGTCAGAAACGCTGACAAAACTCATTGCCATTGTTTGCATTAGACTCCTGCGAGTAATCACTGGCTACTGTGCCAGTGATAGCAGGGAGACTCGCAAAGTAACTGCTGTTTCTTTGCGAGCCGAGTCCAGCTGTCTTCTCTGTGCAGCTCCAGGGTCCTAGAGCCTGCCTGCTGCCTGATGTAGCAGTGCTGAGATTGTTCTCAGTCTGCTCATTCCCTGTCTATATTTATGCACAGGGGATGTAGCAGAGAGGACATCGCGTTTTGGACTGCGTCGGACGGAAGAGGATTTTTTTAATTAAAGATGGAGTCCCTAATGGCTTTTTTTTTTATTTCAAATAAAAAATTTTCTCTGTGTTGTGTTTTTTTTAAGCCTTTATTGGAGATTCTTAGTGGCTGGGTCAAACGTGGCCTGACATTAAGAATCTCGGGCTTAATACCAGCTTGTATAACAAAGCTGGTATTAACCCCTTTATTACCCAGCGTGCCACCGCCACCAGGGCCGCTGGAAGAGCGGGGTTCAGCGCCAGAGGATGGCGCTTCAATGAACGCGCCATCTTCTGGGGCGGCTGCGGGCTGCAATTTGCAGCGGGGGGTGCCCAGAAAGCTTGGGCATCCCTGCGCTGCGGATTCCAGCCCCCAGCTGCTTAGCTGTACCTGGCTAGACATAGAAATTGCGCGGAGCCCCACGCATTTTTATTTTATTATTTAATGAATTTCAGAGTCAGAGGCTCAGAGTCAGAGTCTCGGAGTCGGAGTCTCCTCAGAGTCGGAGTCTCAGAGTCGGAGTCGCCTCGGAGTCGGAGTCGCCTCGGAGTCGGAGTCGCCTCGGAGTCGGAGTCGTCTCGGAGTCGGAGTCGTCTCGGAGTCGGAGTCGAGTCGGAGTCGTCTCGGAGTCGGAGTCGGAGTCGTCTCGGAGTCGGAGCCGGAGTCGTCTCGGAGTCGGAGTCGGAGTCGTCTCGGAGTCGGAGTCGTCTCGGAGTCGAGTCGGAGTCGGAGTCGTCTCGGAGTCGAGTCGGAGTCGGAGTCGTCGTCGTCTCGGAGTCGTCGTCTCGGAGTCGGAGTCGTCTCGGAGTCGAGGTCGGAGTCGTCTCGGAGTCGGAGTCGGAGTCGTCTCGGAGTCGGAGTCGTCTCGGAGTCGGAGTCGTCTCGGAGTCGGAGTCGTCTCGGAGTCGGAGTCATCTCGGAGTCGGAGTCGGAGTCGTCTCGGGAGTCGGAGTCGTCTCGGAGTCGGAGTCGGAGTCGTCTCGGAGTCGGAGTCGTCTCGGAGTCGGAGTCGTCTCGGAGTTGTCTCGGAGTCGGAGTCAAAAAAATGCGTGGGGCTCCGCGCAATTTCTATGTCTAGCCAGGTACAGCTAAGCAGCTGGGGGCTGGAATCCGCAGCGCAGGGATGCCCAAGCTTTCTGGGCACCCCCCGCTGCAAATTGCAGCCCGCAGCCGCCCCAGAAGATAGCGCGTTCATTGAAGCGCCATCCTCTGGCGCTGAACCCCGCTCTTCCAGCGGCCCTGGTAGCGGTGGCATGCTGGGTAATAGAGGTTAGGGCCAGCTTTGTATTATCAGCTGGCCCTAAGCCCGAAGTTTATGGCGGTCACGCCAATATTAGACATGACCGACATGAATTTCTATTAAATTGTTTTAAAAAAAACACAACACAGAGAAATTTTTTTATTAGAAATAAAAAAAAAAGCCATTAGGGACTCCATCTTTAATTAAAAAAATCCTCTTCCGTCCGACGCAGTCCAAAACGCGATGTCCTCTCTGCTACATCCCCTGTGTATAGATATAGATATGCACAGGGAATGAGCAGACTGAGAACAATCTCAGCACTGCTACATCATCTCTGTGCACAGACATTCATGTCTGTACACAGGGAATGAGCAGACTGAGAACAATCTCAGCACTGCTACATCATCTCTGTGCACAGACATTCATGTCTGTACACAGGGAATGAGCAGACTGAGAACAATCTCAGCACTGCTACATCAGGCAGCAGGCGGGCTCTAGGACCCTGGAGCTGCACAGAGGAGACAGGACTCTTCTCTTATCTGTGCGAGTTTCCCAGCGATTACAGTTGCAAAGTAAACGAGCAATGCAAATAAATGACAAAACTAGGATTGCTTCAGGCTGAAGCTTCCGAGACACATCTGCGAGTTGTAAATCTCACACTACTCGCTATTACTCGCTTCCCCATTCATTAACATTGGACTCGCTAGACTCGCAACGAGTAGCGAGTCCTGGGCTCGGACTCGCTAGAGTCAAGCGATTCCGAGTAATTTAGGATTCGCCCATCACTAACTGGTAACACATTTTTTATTTAAATAAAGCACTGGAGGCAGTTATCTTTCAGTCCCATAGTCTGGAAGAAGTCATTTACATGATAAAGTAATAAAAGATGATTTAACCAGAACAATGCATCTGCTTTGAGGTAGACAGGGAAGACACTTTTCAGAATTAATTCTATAACCTGTATACCCATATTAATAGTTTACAAAGGTCAAAGTGGTGACTAGATTCCCTTTAAATGTTTTGTCCACTACTCAGGCAACCCATTCTAAATCACTATGTTTCCCCTTTATAAAATAATAACAGCTATACTAAGCTCCGATACAGATGCCGTTCCAGTGGTGTTAACACTGGCTTTCCTGAGTCTCACGTGACACTCGTACGAAGAGAGCGCTTCAGCCACTCTCTGACTTGCACCATATATCTCATTTTTCCGAAGGGGATGAGAGTGAAGCAGCCACTGATGAGCTCCAGTGCTTGCAAGACATAAGCAGCAATGGTAGCAATGGCAGCAGCAATGGTACACAAACTCCAAGAGAACCAGTGGCGGCACTGCTGGAACATTGCCAGCACCAAAGGTGAGTATAGGTGTGGTTATTTTAGGAACATTGTGATTGAGTTGTCCAAGTGAGGAACAGCCCCTCTTAGTTCTCTGATTGACCCTTAGCTTCACAGTCTCACTCTGTTCGGCGGGATCATCTCAGAACACAAAGATTATTTTTGATCACATCAAGAGAAACCTGACATTTACAGCATGAAGCTGAAAAAAAACACATGCTGGAATGGAAAGGCACAAAACATCTAGCTGCACTATATCTAAAAGTTGCCTAAGATGTTTTGGAGTTTTTTTTTTTATATGTAATGACATAATGTAATTTCTAAATAATTCATCAATAATCTGCTGCCTCCCAGGATTTATCACACCAGTGATATAGTTTTTCATTTTCCAACTCCACATGAGCACCAGGATAAAATCTTTTACGCCGTGTGCAGGATATCATGGTGGTCATTTGATTTTTCATTGGCGTTTTTCTAAAATACCTATATCATCCACAGAATCATTTATTTTTCACTTTACTAGGTTGGAAAGATGCAAGGGTAAATGTTTTGTATTTTAAGCACAAGTAATTACACTCAACTATGTAATCATCAGATTATTCCAAGAAAACTTCCGCTAATGCCGCTTATATATGTCTATCCTGAATTAGGCAAAGTCTCTGTGGATTTTCTCTGCAGGTATTGATGAATAGAAAAGCTAGCCCAGACATTGTTTCTTTGTCTCTCTCTCTGTCTCATCAAGCACAAGCACAAATGGTTTATCTGCAAGTGACACATTAGTTGTGTAAGAGATATCGCAACGTAACTTGGTGGCTGTTTATCAAACAGACTGTATTAATGTCAAGCGTGCTGTAATTCCTTGCTTTAGTAACCAAGTGAAATGTAAAAAATCTTTTTATCCATGCATGACATGTTTAGCACTGGATATAATACTAGAGCTATCTCTACTCTGGGTAAATTGATTCTTAAAATGTACAAGAATTTATTACAGTTGAAATGTATGCTTACTATCCAATTCTGCATTCTGATGACGTATACATTCAGATTGACTATCGGCTAAGCATGTATCATCAGTTATTGCTGCCCTAGTTAGAACTTTTACAAATGATCATAGGCTGTAATCCAGGCTGATCACACATGAGCTAAGGAGCTTTATGTCCAATCCCATGTATGCACGCTTATTGTATTGACTGACTCAAATGCCCATTTTTTTCACATAGCAGATTAGGTTTGCCTACCAGGACTATGTCTAGTATCCACTGTGTAAAGTAATTAAAACAACTGGCTATCATTCAAACCTAGTGTCCCTTGGTCAGCTAGATAAAACAAAATGTAAGTAAATGAAAAAAATATTTGTAGCACCAAATCATTTGGTCATGCATGTGGTTGGTTCAACCAACTTGGTGCTGTAATTATCCAGAAAGCCACTGCACCAGGTGATATTATAATAATCCTTTTATTATACAGCCAAAAAATAGCAAAGTTCAAAACAGCTCACCTCATTAGGAATCTCGTAAGCTGCGGTGCATGGATAGCAGCAAGCAGGATCTTGCAGTGAAAAGGGCATATAAAAAGGAAAATCCATCATCCTCCCGGGTATGATGGTTTATTTGGTAAGGTGAAAAAAAATCCACTAAAAACATCACATGAACAAACCCCCGAACCCGGTCTATGCATATCGAGTCTATAAAACCCTTATTCATGTCATGTCATGGGTAAGCGTCTGATAAACTCGAAACTGATAAACTCCACTAAAACATGACATGAACAAACCCCCGAACTCGGTCTATGCATATCGAGTATATAAAACCCTTATTCATGTCATGTCATGGGTAAGCGTCTGATAAACTCGAAACTGATAAACTCCACTAAAACATGACATGAACAAACCCCCGAACTCGGTCTATGCATATCGAGTCTATAAGACCCTTACTCATGTAATGTAATGGGTAAGCGTCTCATAAACTCGAAACATGTGGACCAGGTTCTGCGGTCTGCTCTTGTCATGTTGCTAATGGATTTTTTTTGCACCTTAAATAAACCAATTTTATCATACCCAGGTGGATGTTGAATTTTCCTTTTTATATGCCTTTCATTACATATCGATTAGAAAAGTACATACAGTCCATGGCCCAAAGTGTTGGAACCCTTGAAATTGTTTCAGAAAATGAAGTATTTCTCCCAACATTATTCCATTACACATGTTTGTTTCCATTGTGTGTACTGGAACAACACAAAAAATGGAGAAATATAGGAAAATTAGAACCAATTTCACACAAAACGCCAGTATGCGTCAGACAAAATTGTTGGCACCTTTCCAAAATTGTGGGTAAACAACCTTGTTTCAATCATGATGCTTGATAAACCTCACCTGCAAGAAATAACATGTGGGGGAAATATGAAATTCACATCTGAAAACAGATATAAGGAGGAGAAGTTGACTCAATCTTTGCACTATATGATGCTGTTTTAGTTTGGGAAATTCCAATTACCGAAATTAATTATCTTTTCATCACATATGGAGTATCAGTGTACTCAGGAGAAATAAATTGCATGACAAACTGTATAGTGCATTTTCTCCCATTACCCTTGTGTAAAATGTAGACTTTCGGGCTAAAGGAACATTTTTGTGGGAAAAATTAAAATTTTAATTTTCTTATTTCCACATTGCTTTAATTCTTGTGGAGCACCTAAATGGTTATTCAACTTCTTACATTTGGTTTTGAGCACTTTGAGGGGTGCAGTTTTTAGAATGGCCTCACTTTTGGGTACTATTTGTTACACAGGCCTCTTAAAGTCACTACAAATGTGATGTGGTCTCTAAAAGAATGGATTTGTAAATTTTGTTGGAAAAATTAGAAATTTCTGTAATTCTTATAACTTCCTAATTGAATAAAAAAATGTTTAAAAAATTGTGCTGATGTAAATTATCCATGTAAGACATAAAAATTCAAAGTTCAAAAATTGTGACATCATTTATCAAATATTTATATTTTTATTAATAAACGTGAAACATGTAGCCTAAGATTCACCACCAATATAAAATACAATATATCACAAAAATACTTTTTCAGAATCACTCTGATCCGTTGAGGCATTCCAGAGTTACAGGTACATTCAATGAATTAGAATATCAAAAATCAAAAAGTTAAAGGGAACCTGTCACCCCTTTGGGCATTTCAAACTATGCCCAGCAGCTTACACATCATGTAGATAGAGTTCTTATAATCCCTCTAGGTGCACAGGCTGGCCCCTCTTACCTGAGATATGACGTTATATTCTGTCCAGCTCTGCCTCTTATTGAGTCCGGGGGGCTGCTATTTAGTCCTGATGTAAAACATTGGCAGGCTGCAAAACTTGCCCTGCGATTTAAAATTTCCCACCCCTCCTCTGGCCGGCAAGGTGAGTGACAGAAGCACTTGTGCCTGCGCTGTGCAACTGCTGGAGCTGGTGACCGTGCTCCTCCATTGAAGTGCGGAAGTCTCGCGAGACTCCACAAATCTGACTGAGATGTTGGAACTAGCTTCAATGGAGGAGCACGGTCACCTGTTCCAGCGGCTCCACTGGCGTGCTCCTGTCACTCACGGTTCCGGCCATAGGATGGGCGGGAAATTTCAAATTGCAGGGTGGGTTTTGCAGCCCGGAGCGGCAGCGAGGACGTTAGGCATCAGGACTAAATAGCAGCCACCTGGATTCAATAGGAGGCAGTGCTAGACAGAATATAAATTCATATCACAGGCATGAGGGGCACATCTGGGCACATAGACAGGTTATAACAACCCCATATACATTATGTGTAAACTGCTTGGCATAGTTTAAAATGCCCAAAGGAGTGACTGGTTCCCTTTAATCTGTTTGACTAATTCAATACATAAAGTGAAACATATATATTATATACAGTCTATACAACTAGATTGATCTATTTCAAGTGTTTATTTTTGTTAATGTTGATGATTATGACTTACAGCTAATGAAATACCAAAGGTCCTTATCTCAGAAATTAAAGTAGGGAGGATGAAGGGTTAAAAACCACTCTGCCGAATTCCACGAGACATCAAAGGGTGAATATAATATTGATTTGTTAGTCAACGCGTCTCAGGGCTCCCTGGCCCCTTCCTCAGGACAAATCAATATCATATTGATCAATATCAAAGAGTTGTCACAGAGCGAGGAACAAATGTTGTAGAGCAATTTCTATAACTCTTTATAATTCACAATAGTATTTAGATATGTTTTAGTTATTTGAATTGTTGCAAAGTTTCTTCTAAAGAAATATAATTTTTTTTATATCAATTGGCCAACGCTGATAAGGGATGAAGAACACTGAAATGATTGTTTTGATGATACAATTCATAAATGTAAATGCAAAAGTGAGGAATATAATTGCTTCTTGCCTCCCTTCTCTCCTAGCACTGACCCCACAATTCGGCATCCCAGGCACTTGACGTTCGGCGCCTAAAGTAAAACACAGCCCTCATAACAAATCTCTGTAAGTCTACACCTCTGCACAAAAAAACACAGATTATGAGTAATTTTGTAAAATTTGGAGAGTGGGGAATATAGAATTATGAGAACAGTGGTTTTTACACCTTGCTCGTAGCACAGCAGGACTATGACTGTGTAGTCATAATGATATCATTTCATTATTACAGTGTCAAAAATATATGTACCGTATATACTCGTGTATAAGCCGAGTTTTTCAGCCCACAAATTGGGCTGAAAAGTCCCCCCCTCGGCTTATACACGGGTCTATACGGTAATGCTGTGGGGGGGGGGCTGTGACCGGGAGCTGGAGGAGGCAGGAGGGGGCCGCGGTGACCGCAGGCGGTCACGTGGGGCCGCCTCATTAGTGCAATGAATATGCACGGCATCCCCCGTCCATCAATGGCGGGGGGATGCCGTGCATATTGCACTGCACAGCCCCCCTCCTTAATATGCGTCCCGCAGTATTAATAAACAGCCCCCCCCCCTCCTTATCATGGCCCCCCAGGCTGCGGCAGCTGTCAAAATAACAAACAGTTTATACATCACCTTCCGACGCAGCTCTGCGCTCCTCCGGTCCTCCGCTCGCCGGCTTCTTCTTTCTTCTTGTGCCGGTGTCATGTGACCGGGCGCAGGAGATGACGTCATTTCCTGCGCGCGGTCACAGAAGTCGGCACAACAAGAAGAAGCTGCCGGCGAGCGGAGGGCAGAGGACCGGAGGAGCGCAGAGCTGCGTCGGAAGGTGATGTATAAACTGTTTGTTATTTTGACAGCTGCCGCAGCCTGAGGGGCCATGATAAGGAGGGGGGGGGGGCTGTTTATTAATACTGGGGCTGTATATACCTCTGGGGCTGCTGGATAGTACCACTGGGGCTGTATACTACCACTGGGGCTGTATACTACCACTGGGGCTGCATATACCTCTGGGGCTGATGTATACTACCACTGGGGCTGTATACTACCACTGGGGCTGCATATACCTCTGGGGCTGATGTATACTACCACTGGGGCTGTATACTACCACTGGGGCTGCATATACCTCTGGGGCTGATGTATACTACCACTGGGGCTGTATACTACCACTGGGGCTGTATATACATCTGGGGCTGATGTATACTACCACTGGGGCTGTATACTACCACTGGGGCTGTATATACATCTGGGGCTGATGTATACTACCACTGGGGCTGCTTGGGCTCCTGTATACTACCACTGGGGCTGCATATACCTCTGGGGCTGCTGTATACTACCTCTGGGGCTGTATATACATCTGGGGCTGATGTATACTACCACTGGGGCTGCTTGGGCTCCTGTATACTACCACTAGGGCTCCTGTATACTACCACTGGGGCTGCTGGGGCTCCTATATACTACCACTGGGGCTGCTGTATACTACCACTGGGGCTGTATATACATCTGGGGCTGATGTATACTACCACTGGGGCTGCTTGGGCTCCTGTATACTACCACTGGGGCTGCATATACCTCTGGGGCTGATGTATACTACCACTGGGGCTGTATACTACCTCTGGGGCTGTATATACATCTGGGGCTGATGTATACTACCACTGGGGCTGCTTGGGCTCCTGTATACTACCACTAGGGCTCCTGTATACTACCACTGGGGCTGCTGGGGCTCCTATATACTACCACTGGGGCTGCTGTATACTACCACTGGGGCTGCTGGGGATGCTATATACTACCACTGGGGCTGCTGTATACTACCACTGGGGCTGCTGTATACTACCACTGGGGCTGCTATATACTGGGGCTGCTGGGGATGCTATATACTACCACTGGGGCTGCTGGGGATGCTATATACTACCACTGGGGATGCTATATAGTACCACTGGGGATGCTATATACTACCACTGGGGATGCTATATAGTACCACTGGGGCTGCTGGGGATGCTATATACTACCACTGGGGCTGCTGTATACTACCACTGGGGCTGCTGTATACTACCACTGGGGAGGCCTGTATACCACACTGCTGGGGGCTGTATACCTGTGCTGGGGTCCACCCTCGGCTTATACACGAGTCAATAGGTTTTTCCAGATTTTTGGGGCAAAAGTAGGGGGGTCGGCTTATACACGGGTCGGCTTATACACGAGTATATACGGTAAATGACTGTCTTCGCTGCATATAAATGGCAGGTCCACAATAATGCATGTGGTAGTTCTTAGACCACTAGAGGTTCTTTAGTACTATATCATGGCATTTACAATGCCTGCATACATTTCCATACATTTGCACTAATAGTAATTGAAGTGACCTTATGTTTGAATATAGGCCACATGGACCCTTTGTAATTATGTTGAAAGTGACAATTCCTCGCACTGTATAGTACAAGTACAAAATGTCCTTTATAATTGGTTATTCAAAACTTCAGAAAAAAGCAAAAGAGATCATATGTATATTGCATGAACATATCAGTCAATGGGAAAATGATTTATTGCATCTATGCGCGGAAAGGTGTACAGGCCACGGCACAGTAGCAAAAGTATAGAACAAAAAGCCCTATTAAGATTGCACAGTATGGTGTTAAAGTGAAGAACATGGCCATGATGTTAATTAGCATTTTCAGAAATCTTATGTGGAGAACCTTTCAGGTAGACTTCCCAGAATAAGGGCATGGGCAGATGAATTAACAAGATACTCGAGCACAATGTGAAAGAATTCCTTCCATTTCTCAGACTCATTTAAATGGATTCTACAAACATATCACCATATATCACTCAGTGTGTGGAATGACTTTGACTCATTGACAGGCATGTTCTTACAATTACAAGAAATTACAAGATCATGTTTCATCTGAATTCTGCAGCAGAAAACTATAGCAACAATCAAATTGTAACATAAAATATACCAACTCCTTTCATTTAAGTTTATTCTGTAGAATTGTTGAGAAAAAAGGTTTGCAGGGTCCTGCTCCCGAGATCCACATAGGCAGTGAATGGCCACCAGTTCAGAGCGAACCTCCTCCTACTTGCTGAGATCCTTGTTGTCTTTTCTGAATATTAAACCCTAAAAGTGAGTGGATCACTTTGCACAAACTTGGTCCATGGTCTGGGTCAGTGTTCTCTGGGTGATAAAAGGATCTGCGTTACATTCTTACAGGTTACGGATTTCTTGGCATGACATTTGATTATATGACTTAGTCTGTGTGGCTTGTGTGCATAGGTCATTTTCCGCCAACATGACTAATTATAAGTTGATCCTGGGCTCCCAGAGGGTAAAGACTCATTCACACATCAGTATTTTTGCATCAGTGTTTGTATGTCAAAGCCAGGACAGGAACTTACTGAGAAAAATTACCATATTTTGCAGGTGATAGGACAGATCGGATTATAACACGCACCGTCCTATGGACTGATCTGACTGTCGCACACTGTGCATTATTTTTATATTTTTTTATGGATTTGCAATAAAGTGAAGTTTTGTATATTTTTCCTCTACGAGCTGCTGTTTTTCCCCATCGCTGGGTCAATCTCTGCCTTTTGGATTATGACATGCACCCCAAATTTAGAGTTAAATTAAGAAAAAAATTTAAATAGCTGGTCTCTCATTTGGTGTGTCTCATAAGCAGTGTAGCTTACTGGGGGGGCATGTTGGTGGTGGAGTAGGGTCTCAGGAGGCAGGGTTGTGGTGGTGGGGGTTGTAGTGCTGTCGGTCGTGATGTCAATGAAACGGTGGGGTCCCTTGAGACCTCAGGTTGGGAGGAGGGTGTGTCCTGGCAGTCTGCCACGCCATGGCCAAAAGCAAAATGGCTGCGGAAATAGCACAAACGCAGATGAAAATCTCAGATGTCCGATTTCTCCATCTGCATATGTGTGACCTCTGAAGCAATTTTCCTTTTGCCCGTTGTATCAGAAGCAGTGGATACTCAGATAAAGGTCTTGGCTGTCCGAGATCTCCATTTGTGCCTGTGTGTCTCACTTACCATCTTGCTTTTGGCCATCATGCCATTAACTGCTAGGAGATGCACTTAATAATAACCTGCCACCACATGCCCTTCTCCAAGCTTCAGGCCTTCTGCAGCATTGCCCCCCTGTGCCGCTTGCAACAACCACTGACTGCCACCAATATGACCCTGCCTCCTCTGATCGTGCTTCTCAATTACCGCCCCTGTAGTAAGCTGCTGTTTGTATTATAAAATCCCTCTCTTTTTTCCCCCAATATTGGGAGAAAAAGTGCATCTTTTAACTGAAAAATAGTTCTGACTTTGACATACACAATACTGATGAAATACTGATAAAAAATGTTGATGTGTGATTGAGGCCTAAGTAAATTCATCCATAACTTGTAATGTTATTTGACAGCCTGAGCAATCCTGGTGTGACAGTATACATTATTTTTTGTAACATTGTACATTATTTTTCAAAACTAAAGTGTTGAGAATACAATAACTTTCTTACTTGTCGACCTTAAAGATATATGTACTAGAGATTAGTAGGTTAATTTGTGGAGGATTGAGTTTGAGTTGAATTTTCTGAAATCCATGATATTAAACTAATTCAAACATTTTCAGATTTGATCACAAAAAAACATATTGCCCACCACCATTTGCCCTTCTGCTATAGTATCAGAGAGCAGTCTAACATAAATTTGCATTGTCACAGGCTTCCCTATAATGCCCTGCAGCTATTACATTTTATGTATTATTATACCATCTACCTGGGCAATTTATTTTTATCTATTTTATTCACTTACCTAGCACCATTAATTTCACATCGATTTATAGATATCATCATCACTGTCATCATTGAAGCTCAATGTTTAAATTCCCTATCTGTATGTCTTTGAAGGAAACAGAGGTACTAGGAGTAAACCCATTTAATCACAGAGCGAATGTTCAAACTCTTAGCACATATTTTTCTTGAATGGATTTTAACCCAGGACCGCAGCTCTTCAAAGAAACAGTGCTCTCCATTGAGAGACAATGCTTCTTCATCTGGGCGATGTGAGATTCCTGATTCCCAGTGGAGCACATTTTGTATGACGGTCATTTTCCATCTCCAGGGTCTCTGTGTATTTCTCTCTTTCTTTTTAATTACGGTAGATAACTTTTTATTGAAATGTTCCGAAAATACAGATTTATAGCTGTTATAATACAACATACACAGAACCCAGTGTACAAAAAGAAACACGCCAACCATCCTCCCTCCCCTCCCGCTACCACAGATCAATCATCTAAATGAGATCCACAGATCCCTACAATGCTCTACAAATCTTTTACAGTGCTCACACCATATACTACACCAGGGGTCTCAAACACGCGGCCGGCGGCCCCTGGGGCTTCTGAGTGCGGCCCTCGACACCGTGGACAGTGAACCATGCCGGCAGTCCTGTGCAGGGGACCGCCGCGATACCGCTGTACTATTACTTCCGGCCCCTTCATTGACAATTCACTGCCGCTCGCTCTGCCGCTTGCTCTGTGCCCTGCAAGTTCAATGCAAGCTGCCAGCCAATGAGAGGCATATGACGTCACCTGTGGGCCTCTCATTGGCTGGCAGCTTGCATAGGTGCAGAGCAAGCAGCAGAGCGAGCGACAGTGAAGGGTCAATGAAGCGGCCGGAAGTAATAATACAGCAGTATCGCGGTGGCCCCCTGCACAGGATCGCCGCTAGGTTAGTTTTACAAAAGAGAGTGTGTGTGTATGTGTGTGAGACTGAGTGTCGAGACTGAGTGTGAGTGTCCGAGACTGAGTGTGAGTGTCTGAGACTGAGTATGAGTGTCTGAGACGTGAGCTGTGAGTGGTCTGAGACTGAGTGTGTGTGTCTGAGACTGAGTGTGTGTGTCTGAGACTGAGTGTGAGTGTCTGAGACTGGGTGTTAGTGTGTCTGAGACTGAGCATGAGTGTGTCAGACTGAGTGCGAGTGTGTCTGAGGCTGAGTGTGAGTGTGTCTGAGACTGAGTGTGTCTGAGACTGAGTGTGTCTGAGACTGAATGTGTCTGAAACTGTGAGTGTGTGTGAGTGAATGTGTGTGTGTTAAAAGAAGGTAGGCCAGGTTGGGGACATCAGTACAAAAGGGGATCAGGATGCGGATATTAGTACAAAAGGGGACCAGGATGGGGACATTACAACAAGAAAGGGATTAAGATGGGGACATTACTACAAGAAGGGGATAAGGATTTGGACAGTACTACATTGAGCAAAAAATTCTGGTATTACTAAAAATGTCACTTAGTCCTACAAGCAATGCGGCCCCCCGATAAAAACATTTTTCTATGTGCGGTCCATCAACCCAGCTGAGTTTGAGACCTCTGTACTATACCATATGTCAAATGACCCTGCCCGTGATCCAGAGGATTTCTCTCTTTCTAGTAGTTTAAGTTATTATGGTCAGTGAAGTTCTCTCCTATGAGTATTATACAAGCAGTTTCAAGCATTCCAGTGTTGATATTTACACTTATCTGATTTTTTTTTTCAAATCTCTACTAGTGACCAGATAATGTGAATTTCTTAATAGTTGTTTATAATAGTAGCCTCTTTAGAAAACAACAACACGATACAGTTGGTTTCTGGTATTAGCCATGTTGGAAGTTGATCCAAGGATCTGTATGTAAGGAATAAGGAATTTTGTTACTTTGTAGCACATTGGTTGTTTTCTGTTTCCCTTTAGAGCAGCGGTACACAACCTCTTTTAGTCCAAGGGTTGCATTGTGATACAGAACCAATCCCGAGTCGTAAAAATTTGAAAGGGATATTTATATGAATAATCTCCAGGTGCTCTGGCAGATGGATGCTGAATTGGGCAATGCTGGAGACATCAAAATGCATCAGGGGGAACCTGTGACCAGGACCCCTCTGACAACTAAAACCGCAAATCCCCTGATGAGGAATAATAACTGAAATGCGTCAGGATTGGACTATGGCGGTAATGTAAAAAAAGTGTGAATTGGAGCCCAAAACCTGATTGTCACTAGCAGAAGGACATTCGGTTCACTAGGAACTCAGAAACATATGTGACCTCAGGAAGATCTGGTGAGAGCTTTCCAATTTTAAGTGGAAAGTGGGTTTATTGTTTCCTGATACACAAATATATGCTAGATTTGATACCGAGGATAGGTGATGTGATCTTGGTGTCTCTAGAATCTGGACATATATAGGTTGGTGTGGCCATTGAAGGGAGAGAGGTAAATATCATTGGTCATAGATCCGACCAGGTTTAAACCTCTAGAGAGAAATAGAGGATTTTTAATATCACTGGTGTGACACATATGCACAGTGTGGTTACTACTTGTGTAGTTTATGGACCAATCTAGTCTTTTAAAGATATAAATAAATGTTAAGTTTTATCCTCTTGACAACTTTTCGCTAAATATAATAATTTTGCCAGAAACCTCACTAGGATATCAGACATCCGAGAGGAAATAAGGCTAATATCCTGCTATAATAATACATCTCCAGAGCCACCATCAGTACATTAATACATCACCAGAACCAAGTTTTGAGTATCTGAGAAGGATTTGGAGAGATTCTGTTCAGTTTGTGCTCTCAAAAAATGAGTATGAACATATCCTAACTCACACTGAGTTTTTTTGCAGCAGTATCTCACCAAATCCTCCTTATAATCTCAAAACTCTAAATTTTGTGGATTCTTAAGTTTTAACATAGCCATGAAGGACATTTTGAAATGCTACATATATACAAGATCAGAACCAATGTCTGCACAAGAATGCAATGCCAAAATTACCATCTGTACATGAATACAGTACCAGAACCACCTTCAGTACATGAATAAATCATCGGAACCACTATCAGTACATAGATACAGCATCAGAATCAACATCAGTATATGAATGCAGTGTCATACCCACCATCAGTACATGACCACAGCATCAGAACCTTCAATACATAAACGCAGCATCAGAACCACTGTCAGTACATGAATACAGTATCATAACATCTTTGTACATGCAAGCAGCATCAGAACCACCATTTGTACATGAATACAGCATCAGAACCACCGTCAGTACATGAACTCAGCACCAGAACCCCCATCAGTACATAAGTGCAATGTTAGAACAACTTTCAATACATGAATGCAGCATCAGAACCACCATCAGTACATAAACACAGCATTAGCACCAGTCAGTACATGAACACAACAGCAGAACCACAATCAGTACATAAATTCAGTACAATAACCACTGTCAGTACATGATTGCAGCATCATAACCACTGTCAGTACATGAATGCAGTGCCAGATCCACCGTCAGTACATGAATACAGAATTAGAAACATCGTCAGTACATAAATGCAGAGCCAGAACCACTGTCAACACATGACTATATCACCAATCTCAGTAAAGAGATCAATTGCAATTTCAGGTCAGCCCTATAATATACTTGTGTCGCATGAACGTTCCGAGTATGCTTTAAACATTGGTAAGGAGATACTAGGATGTTTCATTACCAGTCATCATCAGACTGGCAATCATACAGGAACCCACCACACACACCCACTCCAAGATTCACTCACACACCACCACAGGAAGCACACACAAGGTACTCACCACAGGAAACACACATACGTACCCCACAGGCAGCACATACTCACGGTACCCACCACAGGCAGCACACAAGCACATACAGTACTCACCCCAGGTAACACACACAGTATCCCCAACAGACAGGACACATACACATTACCCACACAGGCAGCACACATACACACACACACAGACACACATTAACCCCTCAAAAACAATGGTGTGCTTTATTTTAACGTAACTTTATTATTTCATGAGTTATTTCAAGTTGATATCACCATTCATTCCCATTTTATTTAGGTGTATTCATATAAATGGACCCCCCCCAGACAATTGTCTGTGCTGTGAAGATACGAGATGTGCAGCATCTGAAACAACGGACACTGGAAGTCTGTGCTATCATTTATTCTGCGGTGTTGCTATCAGTGTGTCAAGAGTGGGAGAAGAGGGTTTCATTGACAATCCAACACAATGGGCAGCACTTTTTGTAAATGGTCATAAACTTGTAAATAACTCATGAAAGAATAAAGTTACGTTAAAACCAAGCTCACCATTGTTTTTCATATGAAATTATCAATAAGTTTGATGTGTCACATGACCCTCCTCCCATTGAAAAAATAAAGTTGACTCCAAAATCGCCAACTTCAAAATGGCCACCATGGTCACCACCACCACCACCTGGAAAAGTTTTCCCCCTCCCATATACAAATGTGCCACAAACAGGAAGTTGATATCACCAACCATTAACATTTATTTAGGTGCGTCCATATAAATAGCCCACCCTGTAGTTATGCAATTTGCAGAATAAATGGTCACTAAATCTTAGTATGATCCTAATTAGTAAATGATTGTTTTAACATAGATATTGTTATCTTTTGATATCATTATACCATCAATAATATGAAAGACTTAACCATGACGTCTTGCATATCATATATGTTCATCTAATGCTGTAATGTCTTGCAGTCTGTGCTTTGTTATACATCATCATGAGTTGATAATAGGATGACTAAATTAGAAAGGATAACAATAAGCTAGGAACTATCAAGTGAGCAATTTGACATTCCTTTATGAATTTTTAAAATGTGACACCAATAGATCAAATATAATTTCTCAAACACATGTAATACATTATTGCATCAAACTGATTACAGCCTTGGGCTTATCATCGAAGCCACAAGATACTGAGGTCTGTGATAAGCAGATGGGATGGTGTCAGCGTATATAGCGGTCCACATTGTGATTCATTTCTCGGGCATTGGGTTCATCGTTTCATTTTCTTTTGTTTTGGTCTTTGTTTAATAACATTTTGTAAAGCTGCGTATTATTTTTTTTTACGTTTTAGGCAATATTTCTTCATAACTATCTTCAGCACATCAATCATCATCAATACTAGAAACAAAATAAAAATGGAAGTTCTGAAAAAAATACTGTAACATATCATCCATCAGACGCCATTCATCAACATGACATTTATTGCTTCAATAGAAATATATTTGTGATTACTATCACAGCTTCTGCTAAATAGAAAATTCGAAAGTCCAGTTTTATGTCTACTTACCCATAGCCTTGAAGGGATAAGCGTATACCATTCTGTTAGGGTACGTTCAACCAGGGTATGTGAGGATCTCAAAGCCAAAACTGCATTGAAAGCATAGTCACCAGCACATTTCAATACAACGGTTGATATATACTGACTGTAAAGTGCTGTGGGAATTAATCATGCTATGTAAACGAGTAAAATAAAAATAATATATATAATGAGAGAGAGATATACTATTTATGCATCTAATTATACATTCACTTGGACTAATACACATTGATTTTTATGACGGTAACTATATCTTTAGAACTATTACAGACTGTAATCCCCTCCCCCATTCTTCATCATTATATTATCAAGAACTGTTCTGATTCACCTCATTTAGCAGTAAGACTATATGAGTGTGATCGGTAGATGGGCTGACAGTATTGAACGCTACATTATATTATTACACAACCCAATTAAGATCATTACAGGGTAATATACGAGGAAGCCCTGTATGTGCAATCACAGAATTCTTCATTGCAAAGTGGCACTTATATAATATACTTCAGCATAACCGCAGGGAAGCACTCGACTGTAAGAAATGGATGAAATTTTACATTTCTCAATTAATTCTTCACTTTGACTGGAAGATGGCAAGCCATCATGAAAAAACTAAGTATTTTCAGTTATGGTAAAGGTAATTATTATTATTATTATTTATTTATATAGCGCCATTAGGTTCCATGGCACTTTACATGAGGATGAGGGAGACAAGAACAAGTACACAGTATTTACACAAGAAAATCCCATGACAGACAATATGATCAGTGATAACAAAAATTCTCAATTAAACGTCACCTGCTTAACCCAAGAGGAAGTACGGTATCGTCTAAAAATCACTAAAATTGACAAATCCCCGGGCCCATATGGGATACACCCCAGAGTGCTGCAGGAATTAAGTACTGTCATAGATAGACCATTATTTTTAATATTTAAAGATTCCATAATATCAGGGTCTGTACCACAGGACTGGCGTATAGCAAATGTGGTGCCAATATTCAAAAAAGGGACAAAAACTGAACTTGGAAATTATAGGCCAGTAAGCTTAACCTCTACTGTGGGTAAAATCCTAGAGGGTTTTCTAAGAGATGCTATACTGGAGTATCTGAACAAAAATAACCTCATGACCCATTATCAACATGGTTTTACGAGGGACCGTTCCTGTCAAACTAATCTAATAAGCTTCTATGAAGAAGTAAGTTCTGGACTGGACCAAGGAAATGCAGTGGATGTGGTGTATATGGACTTTTCAAAAGCTTTTGATACGGTGCCACACAAAAGGTTGATACATAAAATGAGGGCAATGGGGATAGGGGAAAATATGTGTAAGTGGGTTAAGAACTGGCTTAGTGATAGGAAACAAAGGGTGGTTATTAATGGAACACACTCAGAATGGGTCACAGTTAACAGTGGGGTACCACAGGGGTCAGTGTTGGGCCCGCTCCTATTTAATATATTTATTAATGACCTTGTAGGGGGCATACAGAGTAGAATCTCAATATTTGCAGATGACACTAAACTCTGCAGGGTAATCAATACAGAGGAGGACAATTTTATATTACAGGAGGATTTATGTAAACTAGAAGCTTGGGCTGCTAAATGGCAAATGCGCTTTAATGGGGATAAATGTAAAGTCATGCACTTGGGCAGAGGAAACAAAGGGTATAATTATGTGCTTAATTATAAAACACTGGGCAAAACTGTCACTGAAAAAGACCTGGGTGTATGGGTAGATGACAAACTCACATTTAGTGGCCAGTGTCAGGCAGCTGCTGCAAAGGCAAATAAAATAATGGGATGTATTAAAAGAGGCATAGATGCTCATGAGGAGAACATAATTTTACCTCTATACAAGTCACTAGTGCGACCACACTTAGAATACTGTGTACAATTCTGGTCTCCGGTGTATAAGAAAGACATAGCTGAACTAGAGCGGGTCCAGAGAAGAGCGACAAAAGTTATTAGAGGACTAAGGGGTCTGCAATACCAAGACAGGTTATTAAACTTGGGGTTATTTAGCTTGGAAAAACGAAGGCTTAGGGGTGATCTTATAATAATGTACAATTATATGAGGGGGCAGTACAGAGACCTTTCTAATGATCTCTTTACTCTTAGGCCTGAGACTGGGACAAGGGGGCATCCTCTACGTCTGGAGGGAAGAAGGTTTAATCATAATCACAGACGCGGATTCTTTACTGTAAGAGCAGTGAGACTATGGAACTCTCTGCCACATGATGTTGTAATGAGTGAGTCACTACTAACATTTAAGAGGGGCCTGGATGCCTTTCTTGAAAACTATAATATTACCAGTTATACATACTAGATTCTTTGATAAAGCTTTGATCCAGGGAATTAGTCTGATTGCCGTATCTGGAGTCAGGAAGGAATTTTTTCCCCCAATGTGGAGATTAGTGTTGCCACATGGGGTTTTTTTTGCCTTCCTCTGGATCAACATGTTAGGCTATGGGTTGAACTAGATGGACTTAAAGTCTTCCTTCAACCTTAAAAACTATGTTACTATGTTACTATGTTACACTAAATCTAGGCGATCAGGACGTACAGGTACAGGAGGGGCAGGGACCCTGTCCACGAGGGCTCACAGTCTATGAGGGGCGGGTTAGGATACAGTAGGATGGGGAAATGTCAGGTATGGGGCGGTCTCCTGGGTCTCATGGCAGGTTGTAGGCTTGACGGAACAAGTGAGTCTTCAGGTGACACTTGAAGCTACTCAGGGTAGGAGAGTGTCTGACGTGCTCAGGCAGGGAGTTCCAGAGTAAGGCAGATGCCCGGGAGAAGTCCTGTACTCGGTTGTGCGAAGAGGTGATGAGGGGGGAGCAGAGGAGGAGTTCTTGGGAGGAGCGGAGGTTGCTTTAGGGTAGGTATCGGGAGACCAGGAGATGTATGGTGGGGCCAGGTTGTGAATGGCTTTGTACGCTATGGTTAGTGTTTTGAATTGGGATCTCTTGGAGACGGGGAGCCAGTGAAGGGCTTGGCAGAGGGGGGAGACAGGGGAGTAGCGGGAGGACATGTAGATGAGTCGGGCAGCGGAGTTGAGGATAGACTGGAGAGGTGTGAGGGAGTTAGCCGGGAGGCCATTGAGAAGGAGGTTGCAGTAGTCAAGGCGGGAGATGATAAGAGCATGGATGAGTGTTTTAGCGGTGTCGTGGGTGAGGAAGGAGCGGATCCGTGAGATGTTCTTGAGCTGGAGCCGGAAGAATGTGGTGAGGACCTCGATGTGGGGCTTGAAGGATAGGGAAGAGTCAAGGATTACCCTGAGGCATTTGGCTTGGGGGACTGGGAAGAGGGCGCAGTCGTTGATGCAGATGGATAGGTTGGGATGTGGGGTGGAATTTCTTGGGGGGAAGACTATGAATTCAGTTTTGTCCATGTTGAGTTTAAGGAAGCGAGCAGAGAAGAAGGATGAGATGGCGGAAAGGCATTGTGGGATTTTCAAGAGTAGGGAGGCGATGTCAGGGCCGGACAGGTAGATTTGGGTGTCGTCGGCGTAGAGGTGGTACTGGAGGCCATGGGACTCAATGAGTTGCCCTAGGCTGAGAGTGTAAATGGAGAAAAGTAGGGGTCCCAGGACCAAACCTTGGGGGACTCCGACAGAAAGGGGGTAGGGTGAGGAGGAGGTGTGGGAGTGTGAGACGCTGAAGGTCCGGTGCGCTAGGTATGAGGAGATCCAGGAGAGGGCAAGGTGGGTGATGCCAAGGGATTCCAGGATTCGGAGAAGAAGGCAGTGGTCAACCGTGTCGAAGGCGGCAGACAGGTCAAGGAGTAGCAGAATGGAGTAGTGGTGTTTGTTCTTGGCGGTCAGTAGGTCGTTGGTGACTTTGGTCAGGGCTGTTTCGGTGGAATGGAGGGGTCGGAAGCCGGACTGTAGGTGGTCGAAGTGGGAGCACGAGGAGAGGTGAGAGGACAGTTCGGAGTGGACGTGCTGTTCAAGTAGCTTAGAGGCGAATGGGAGAAGAGATATGGGGCGATAGTTACACTTTGGTCTAGGGGCTCCTTCACACATCAGATTTTTGGTATGCATATTATCCGTTGTTTTTACGGATAGATCGTTGACCCATTACAGCTAGTATGCCTTGATCACAGGTCTTCATTTTTTTGCAGACCGATTGACACAAGAAAACCCCAAACTGATATATCCTACCATGGTCTATGTTGCAGATTAAACTCTACGATGCAAGTCAATGACTTTGTGCAAAATTCAGCACATGGAAGTCATCTGTGTGCTGCTCATACTTTACCATTTAATGGGTAGGAGTAGAGAAGACATTTTTACTTTTTTTTTTTTTTTTTTCAAAAAGGAAGTCAGTTGAAACAAAAATTGTAAAAATTAATACATGGACAAAAAAATAGATCAGACATATTCAAAAAATATGGACCTTTTTTCATGTATGAGAAAAAAAAAGCATATTGAATCAGCCTAAGGCAATGTGCACATGTAATTTGTTTTAGGCAGATTTCATCAGGAATCTGACTGAAGAAGCACTAAAACTAAAGCACTAAAAATTCAACATAATGTGCTGTTTCTAAAGGCCCAGTAACACACACAGATATTTGTGCAGAGATTGTTCGCAGATCTCTGCTTGCAGTGAAATCATGGACACAGTGTTCCATTTGTACTCGATGTGTCCATGATTTCACTGCAACCGGAGATCTACGAACAATCTCTGCACAATTATCTCTATGTGTAACTTGGCCTTTAGCAGGTGACTCATAGTGCACATGCAAGGGTTAATTTGTCCCCTCTCATTCAATCCAACAGTCAGAACAACTCCAGGCTAAAGTTAGTCTTCTGTTTCTTGGGGGAAAGAAATTAAATATGGATCACATTAGCATTTGGCTGACCCCCAACTATGAACCCCTTTCCTTGTGTGAGCCATTTTTTATATCATTTGGCTTGTTTCCAGGAGAGATTTTAATTTCAGTATTTTAATCTCAGGTCTGTGACTGGACCCTGACTAATTTAGTAATAAGTATTCCACATTTTAAATGGCCAGTTTTTCCAAGCACCCCTTCCTATAGAAATAGAGAATAGGCACCATTTAGTTCAATCCTTTTGAAAAGCAAAGGTGTGACAAATTTCACCCTCTCTCTTCTCTTGCAGACCCCTTGGTTTTCAGTTCCTGTAATGAAGATAAAAAATGTTATGCCCCTTTTGTGAAGAGATGCAGCCTTGAACAAATGTTAATTTACTGCTGGTATCATACATTCCCCTACAAATATATATTTCCCTTACACCCAGCAATATCAAATCATTATTACTGTGTACCTGTTTAGTCTTATTTCACTTGTTTTAATCTATTCAGAAACACTTTAATATTAAAAGAAGTGACAGGCTCATGGTTTGGGTGGCAAAAAAATTCAACCCTTTTTATTGCTTGTCTCATGAAAACCTGTACAGTTGTTTGAAGAGAATTATTAAGAATCTACTTACATAATCGGGAGTTGGGCACTGTAGCCCAATCCCAGACTCCTTAGCGGCACTGCGAGTGATGACGCGCAGCGTCATCACGAGCCGCAGCCGCTCTACAGTTAAAAAAAAAAAAAATCCTCACCTCTCCCCGAGCCCCCGGAGTCTCCCGCCGTCTTCCGCCGTGTTCCGCTAGGCTCCCGGTGGCTCTGCAGGCTCCCGGTGCCTGCAGTGGTCTTCTATCTACTGCACTCAAGGACCTGTGGTGATGTCAGAGTCACGTGACACCTGCTTACTCCAGGCAAATCGCAGGTCACGTGACTCTGACATCACCACAGGTCCTTGAGTGCAGTAGATAGAAGACCACTGCAGGCACCGGGAGCCTGCACAGCCACCGGGAGCCTAGCGGGAGACGGCGGGAGACTCCGGGGGCTCGGGGAGAGGTGAGCATAATCTTTTTTTTATTTTTTTTAACCCCTGCCTTGCAGGAGCACCACCACAGACACCTGTATATTCTGCCACCACACAGAGCCTGTATACTATCCCACCACACAGACACCTGTATACTATGCCACCACACAGACGCCTGTATACTATGCCACCACACAGACGCCTGTATACTCTGCCAACACACACACGCCTGTATACTCTGCCGCCACCACAGACACCTCTATACTCTGCCGCCACCACCACACACGCCTGTATACTCTGCCGCCACCACACAGACGCCTGTATACTATGCCACCACACAGACGCCTGTATACTCTGCCAACACACACACGCCTGTATACTCTGCCGCCACCACAGACACCTCTATACTCTGCCGCCACCACCACACACGCCTGTATACTCTGCCGCCACCACCACACACGCCTGTATACTCTGCCGCCACCACACACGCCCGTACACTCTGCCACCACCACACACGCCTGTACACTCTGCCACCACCACACACGCCTGTACACTCTGCCGCCACCACCACACCCGCCTGTATACTCTGCCGCCACCAGCACAGACGCCTGTATACTCTGCCGCCACCAGCACAGACGCCTGTATACTCTGCCGCCACCACACACGCCTGTACACTCTGCCACCACCACACACGCCTGTACACTCTGCCGCCACCACACACGCCTGTACACTCTGCCCGCCACCAACACACGCCTCTACACTCTGCCGCCACCACCACAGACGCCTGTATACTCTGCCGCCACCAGCACAGACGCCTGTATACTCTGCCGCCACCAGCACAGATGCCTCTATACTCTGCCACCACCACACATGCCTGTACACTCTGCCACCACCACACACGCCTGTACACTCTGCCACCACCACACACGCCTGTACACTCTGCCGCCACCACACACGCCTGTACACTCTGCCGCCACCACACACGCCTGTACACTCTGCCGCCACCACCACAGATGCCTCTATACTCTGCCGCCACCAGCACAGACGCCTGTATACTCTGCCGCCACCAGCACAGACGCCTGTATACTCTGCCGCCACCAGCACAGACGCCTGTATACTCTGCCGCCACCACACATGCCTCTACACTCTGCCGCCACCACACACGCCTGTACACTCTGCCACCACCACACACGCCTGTATACTCTGCCGCCACCAGCACAGACGCCTGTATACTCTGCCGCCACCACACACGCCTGTACACTCTGCCGCCACCACACACACCTGTACACTCTGCCACACCACCACACACGCCTGTATACTCTGCCACCACCACACACGCCTGTACACTCTGCCGCCACCACACACGCCTGTACACTCTGCCGCCACCACCACAGATGCCTCTATACTCTGCCGCCACCAGCACAGACGCCTGTATACTCTGCCGCCACCAGCACAGACGCCTGTATACTCTGCCGCCACCAGCACAGACGCCTGTATACTCTGCCGCCACCAGCACAGACGCCTGTATACTCTGCCGCCACCAGCACAGACGCCTGTATACTCTGCCGCCACCAGCACAGACGCCTGTATACTCTGCCGCCACCAGCACAGAAGCCTGTATACTCTGCCGCCACCAGCACAGACGCCTCTATACTCTGCCGCCACCACCACAGATGCCTGTATACTCTGCCCCCACCACCACACACGCCTGTATACTCTGCCCCCACCACCACACACGCCTGTATACTCTGCCGCCACCACCACAGACACCTGTATACTCTGCCACCACACAGATGCCTGTATACTATGCCACCACAGACACCTATATACTCTGCCAACACACCACACACACGCCTGTATACTCTGCTACCCACACAGCCGCCTGTATACTCTGCTACCCACAGAGCCCCCTGTATACTCTGCTACCCACTGACCCGCCTGTATACACACAATTCATTTCACCCTGCTCCCGATGCAATTGCATCGGGCCTTTTTACTAGTATATTATAAAATTGTGTGGGATAATGTAACAAACCTGTTAAGAATATACCAAAAAGTTAACCCAAATTTATCAGCACTGTTCCATTTGTGATTCATGTCCTTCGATGTGTACTGGACACCCGAGATTTTTGGGTGGGTTCCTTGGCACTTGTCCTTGTTTTGCATACACTTGGAAATGAGGTGAAAATATTTGGGAAAACTTTCAATGTTACGTCCGTAATTTGTCATCCACGTCATGTGAAATGCAGAACCTTCAGAAGTTATGCCATTTCCTATTAGTTCCATAAAGTAGTGACTGCCTCTCAGCTGGGTTTGTTGTAGTGATATATCATTGGAAAGCTTTGCCTCATTTTGTTGCTTACAAGTTCCAGAATAATTAAGTGCTGTGAGGAGAACCTGCTGTTTACACAGTGGACTTCGCCAAGTAACAGGAATGTCAAGCAGGAATAAATGTGCGCTCTTAAAATAAGAGCAGGGAATGGAAGCCGTTTTAAGATAATTCTTCTGCTTGGCTTGAAAAAAAAAGAGGTATATTTCACACGGGAGCCGGTATAGTTAGAAGAAAAACACCTGTTCTTTCTTTTTTCACACACAAATGCGCCAAGGTGAACTGATCACAGCTGCTGAGAATGACACAGAGTGCAGGCTGGCAGCTGGAAAGACGAGCACAGTCGGAAAGTGGATATTTGGGAGGGAAAAATGGGAAGAGTATGTGCAGCTGCTACTAATAATACAGACTGGATGGATGCTGAGTATGTGTGTACACACAGAGTGCGCTTGTATGCTTTGTACATGATTATAATTAGATTATCATATTCTCCACAAGGTTAAACTCGCTATTCAGAAAATATTTTAGGAACAGATTTTGAATAATACAATGAAATACGCGGTGCCATCTGGTCAATATTTCCGTCAAAGTTTAACATGTAAATATGTTCACTTTAATGTTATATAGAAATGCAAAATTTGTGAAAATATATAATTGTATGAGTTGCTTTTTTTCTGTTAAGGGACAACTAGCAACAATGGACATTTGTATTCCAACATTCTTAAAGGGGTTGTCAACTACTAGGACAAATCCCTCTAATTCTACTAATGTCTCCCAGTTAAAATGAAAGATCCTGTACTCGTTTCAGCACTCTTGGTAACTACGGTTCTGGGTTTATGTGACATCACGTGAGCCCCGCATCCATTCACGGTTGACTTCTCTCTCCCTGTTTGCCAAAATCAACAATCACCAGAAAGTGAGCGGCAACTGCAACGTCAGTTCCTGTTGATTTCTCATTTGGCTCAAAGAAGCCGATGGTGATTGGGTGTGAAGCTCGCGTGATGCTACAATGTCATGTGAGCCCCTGTGATTACAGACAGTGCTGGGACTGTGGCAATATGAGAGATGAGTACAGGGTATTTTATTTTAACTGGGGAAACAAGTGGATTCAGAAGGCATTGTCCTTGTAGTGGACAACCACTAGAAGATAGCGCTCCAACATGTTTTACAAATTTTCTAGCCTCATAACCACAGTTATTATGTTCATAATACGTGTATTAATAAATGTAACAGTCTCTGTCTTTTTTGTTCTCAATTCTGTGACGGGGTTATTTTACCCTTGTCTTAGAGGCAACATTCTAAAGAAGGGCAGCATGTTGCCTAAGATTAGACTAACATGTTAGTTATCCAACATACTATTCTGTCAAACTCTGAATTATGAGGGGAGCATCTACAAGCCAATCTATCTTGGTCAGGTATGTAAGTATAGGGCCAGATTTAGATTTTCAATTATGGTTTGAGCTGTTTTTTAGTCAAAGTCTAAGTGTTGACAGTTATAACCAATTACGGTAGTTACTTCCCTCATGTATAAAGTTTGCTAGAAAAATAACAGTAATATGATTGGTTAGTCCATTATTTATGCCTCAAGAATCCTTGAACTAGATGTTCCTGCTAGGTGTGCCATCATTTCTATCATATTTAAACTCACTAAGACTTTAAATCTACACAATTTATGAGAAATTTCCAACTCACATCCACTCTGGGCTAATAATGGGAATTTTACTTCTGAGGTCTTTAAGTATGAATGCACTTCTCAGACAGCTAATTATCTCTTAATTATATTACACATATTTTGATCCTACTAAGAAGCACTTAGGGAATCCTCCTATATTGGTTTCACTCCAGTAATTAAAGTTACTGGAAAATATCTTCGTGTCTCCATTTCATTTATTAAAATTTTGTCCCTCAACAAAGTACTTGTACAACTTGAAAGACATGTATTCATTTACTGAAAAGTTTAAAATACTTAACTAATGAGCCAAACTATTTAAAAAGCAATGATACATGATAACAGTTCATTAAAGAAATAAGAGAAAAGACTCATCCGGCACCAGGTTTCTTCATAAAATTCCAAAGTCTTTATTAAGTCAATTCATGTTCCATTAAGACATCAAAGCGGGGGTCACAGAAACCTGGTGTCGGATGAATCTTTTCTCTTATGTCTAAATGAAGGTGGATAGCAGCCACTGCTTCCAGGCACCTCTGGCCTCGGAGTATTCCGGTGACGCACCGTTTCCTTCTTTCCCCTTTCTGTGATATTGAATGGTTAATTAAAACATGCTTAATTTGGAGCATGAAATAACACTGGAAAATAAAAAATACTCTACATTTTAGTATTGAAAATATATGATGTATCAAAACAGAATAGAGTAAATAATTGAAACCTAGTGTAGGCGTTTAGAGGATATTATGCCATTAATCTCTCACTTTTCAGATACCCAAAAATTGTAGAATTGAAACTAAAGGTAGATTAATCAAAGTGTTTATGCCAGACTTTAAGTGTAAAAACCATAATAAGTCACAGTGTTTCTGCACAACTCAGTCATGGTCAGCTACACTAATATGGGTGGAACATGTATGACATGGTACGAGGTAGTAGTCTTGGACGAGGTAGTTTTCTGTTGCGTCCCAGCACACTACATTAAAGAGGGGATCCTGGCTGGCGGGGGTGGATTTCTGCTACAGAGGTGATAGGCATTTGCAGACTGCATGATGCCATTGATTTTGGCTGGTAGAAACAGATGTAAATTGCATCATAGAAGGAGACCATCAGTTTTTTAAAACATTATAATGCCCAAGCACTTAATGTCAGCTGGTTTCACACTGCAGGACTTTCCCTGATCAGTGTCCATCAGGTTTGTGTGCCAAAACCAGGAGAGGAACTTGCAGAGAAAAATTATAATTGAAAGGCCATGATCAGACTAGCGTCATGCATTTACTAAATGCATGCTCTATTTTCACGGGCAAATCGGCAAAAATGCATGCGTTAACGCACCCATAGACGCCAATGTAAAAACACATTGCAACAGTGCAATGCATTTGACGCTATGTGTTTTTGCAAGTGCACCAAAAAATGCGGACTGCAGCGATTTTTGGTGCTTTTGCAAAACGCATGCATTTTTTTTAACATGAGAGGCTATGGGCAATGCATCCGTTAATGCATGGCACATGTATGTACCATGTGTTAATGGATGCATTAACAGATACGTTAACGCATGGTACATACATGCACCATGCATTACCACATCAGTTAATTGACCAACAAGTATGCACACATGCCATGAAAATGGCATGGGAAAAAAAGGATCATTTAATGTATCCTACAAATGGATGCAAGCTTCCAAGTGTGACCCTAGTCAAAGATTGTAAAACAAGAGAAAAGAATGGGGCGCAATGGGTAGGATCCTCCAGACTCTTATTAGTGGAGTGGGGCAATGGCCACTCACCTGACCTGGTTTGTAAGCCTCCGTTTGGTATCCCTTTTGATGCAATGAACGTTCGTTCCTCCCTCCTTCCTCACTCGTTCCCGGCTTCTCCAACAGGACCTTTCCGGTCACGTGGTCACCCGAATTCCGGAACTACGTCACCACATCCACTGGTTACCTAGTAACGCCAGGTCCTTTTTGCTTTTTGCTCCATGCCTCTATTAGGCTGCTCCTGTGGCTCGCCCCCAATAATGGGGATAGATATATGTTACAAGGATGATAAGCGGTCTTTGTGGGAGCGCTCAAGTAGCTACTTGAGCGCACCTAGCCGAAGATTGACACCTTTTCTGAGTTTTGGAGACACTCCTGTTTTTTGCACACAAACTGGATAACACTGATCACTGGAAAATCCTGCAGTGGGAAACCAGCCTTATCTATATGTATAATTTACAAAACTACTCATATGTTTCTTCATTAATTCAATGCATTTTCACACAGTCTATTTACATTTTCAGCTTCATTTGTTCTTTCCTTCAATAATTCCCTTGTTTTACCACTACCCAGCTTGCACAACAGTACACCCATGAACATCATATATTCCTCTCTCAGTTCTGCATCTAATCTTCCTCCTAAAGGACTGATTTGCCAATATGGCGGAACTAAGTTTCTAGCTTTGTGATGCTTTAGGGAACTCCCGCTCAGGGCACTCACATCATCTCATGATTTATCTGACCTAGCCCATCACTTTTTCAGAGTTATAAACTCCTGACTGTCCTTCTAGGCATCCTGTCTTTGGACCTGTCTGCAGTTATTCACTCAGTCCTTTGGTCAGTCCTCTGACCGAGCCCAAATAGATAACTCTGTAATTCGGTCACTCTCTCATATGATTTTCTCGATCTTGCTATCCTTTGTTCTGGTCCACTCTCATGTAGAGATATCCAAGTAATGCAGCCTTGTTGACTGACCAGATCTTAGGGCCATCTATGTGACACGCTGGGCCCTATTTAATGTTCTGACAGGAAACTGTCACTGTCCCTGCACTCAAGCCCCTCTTACTCTGAGGAAGTCCAAAACTAACTGCTTCTTGCCCTACTCTCAGCATAAATAATACAACATCACTAACACATGTCACAATTCACATTACACATGTCCAACACATCACATAATACATCACCACAACAACATTGGTGTCTTTAAAGGGGAATGTGGGCAATTTTTCTATCTCCTTACACATGTGTGGGACATTGGTGTGGTGAGCCTATATATATAATTATATACAGTGCAGACCAAAAGTTTGGACACATCTTCTCATTCAAAGAGTTTTCTTTATTTTCATGACTTTGAAAATTGTGGATTCACACTGAAGGCATCAAAACTATGAATTAACACATGTGGAATTATATACTTAACAAAAAATTTTAAACAACTGAAAATGTCTTATATTCTAGGTTCTTCAAAGTAGCCACCTTTTGCTTTGATTACTGCTTTGCACACTCTTGGCATTCTCTTGATGAGCTTCAAGAGGTAGTCACAGAAATGGTTGTTCACTTCACAGGTGTGCCCTGTCAGGTTTAATAAGTGGGATTTCCTGCCTTATAATGGTGTTGGGACCATCAATTGTGTTATGCAGAAGTCTGGTGGATACACAGCTGATAGTCCTACTGAATAGACTGTTAGAATTTGTATTATGGCAAGAAAAAAGCAGCTGAGTAAAGAAAAACAGTGGCCATCATTACTTTAAGAAATGAAGGTCAGTCAGTCCGAAAAATTGGGAAAACTTTAAAGTGTCCTCAAGTGCAGTTGCAAAAACCATCAAGCGCTACAAAGAAACTGGCTCACATGAGGACCGCCCCAGGAAAAGGAAGACCAAGAGTCACCTCTGCTGCGGAGGAAATCGCAGGTTAACAGCAGCTCAGATTAGAGACCAGGTCAATGCCACACAGAGTTCAAGCAGCAGACACATCTCTACAACAACTGTTAAGAGGAGACTTTGTGCACAGCCTTCATGGAAAATAGCTGCTAGGAAACCACTGCTAAGGACAGGCAACAAGCAGAAGAGACTTGTTTGGGCTAAAGAACATAAGGAATGGACATTAGACCAGTGGAAATCTGTGCTTTGGTCTGATGCGTCCAAATTTGAGATCTTTGTTTCCAACCACCGTGTGTTTGTGTGACGCAGAAAAGGTCAATGGATGGACTCTACATGCCTGGTTCCCACCGTGAAGCATGGAGGAGGAGGTGTGATTGTGTTGGGTGCTTTGCTGGTGACACTGTTGGGGATTTATTCAAAATTGAAGACATACTGTACCAGCATGGCTACCACAGCATCTTACAGCAACATGCTATTCCATCCGGTTTGCATTTAGTTGGTCCATCATTTATTTTTCTACAGGACAATGACCCCAAACACACCTCCAAGCTGTGTAAGGGCTATTTAACCAAGAGGAGAGTGATGGGGTGCTACGCCAGATGACCTGGCCTCCACCGTTACCAGACCTGAACCCAATTGAGATGGTTTGGGGTGAGCTGGTGAAAGCAAAAGGGCCAAAAATGCTAAGCATCTCTGGGAACTCCTTTAAGACTGTTGGAAGACCATTTACGGTGACTACCTCTTGAAACTCATCAAGAGAATGCCAAGAATGTGCAATGCAGTAATCAAAGCAAAAGGTGTCTACTTTGAAGAACCTAGAATATAAGACATTTTCAGTTGTTTCACACTTTTTTGTTAAGTATATAATTCCACATGTGTTAATTCATAATTTTGATGACTTCAGTGTGAATCTACAATTTTCATAGTCATGGAAATAAAGCAAACTCTTTGAATGAGAAGGTGTGTCCAAACTTTTGGTCTGTACTGTATATATATTCACCTGATTCATTGTGACATGTGTCGCTTAAGGAATTAGGCAAATTGTATGCCAGTGAGAATCTTTATGAAGACTAGTGTGGGAAACACAAGTCCTATGAATCAGCCCCTAAGTCACTATGGAAAGATGTAAATTTGGTGCTTTTAAAAAGTCTTCTACCACACACATGATCTAGATTCACATCTACACTGCTTACTTCTTCAGTATAATTGCTTATGTGCTGCTTCTTTGTGCTAACGAATAAACTAAGAGCTAGATGTGAGGCGTGATATGAATGGGAAAGATTACAGAAGCTGGTCTCCCAGTAAATCAAAGTTAGGCTAGGGTCACACTTGCGTCAGCCCTTACAGCTGACGCAAGCGCTAAAAACTTAGACATTTTCCCTGCAGCGCATAGCGTTAACACTATGGGCTGCCAGAGAACGCTGCCCCATAGAAACCCTTTGTTTACCTTAGCAGCGGCCACACAGGGAGTGCGCTCTATCACAGCGCATAGGAAATGCTGTCTTTGTGACCCTAGCCTTAGATGCTAATTTGAAATTGAACCTGCAGAGGAGAAATCAGTGAAAATTCTGGACACCAGTCATTAACTGGCCAGAAAAATGTTAATGCTCATGTCCTAATGCATGCACGTAGAAAAGTTTATTCTAAAAAGTTATGTGAAAATATTATTCCCCTTTAATGAGTTAATGCAGTGAGCTGCTGATAAAGTTGGGCTGGCATTAGTATTTAATATTTTTATGTGCCATATTTTTCAGACTATAAGATGCTCCTTACCATAAAATAAACCACAGGTTTATACAGCAGAAAATAGTAAAAACATCTTACCTATTAAAGAAAGCTCTCTTAGGCCCCTTTCACACTGGCATCTCTGTTCAGATCCAGCGGATCCAGACCAAAAAAATGCATCTGCTGCATGTGTCGCCCAACAGCCACACTTGCAGTTCACTTGTGGCACACTTGTGGCAAGCCCCATGCATTGTCTATGGGGCTAGCGACAGTTGCGGCAAGTGCGATATAGCCGTGGTTCCAGCACTTGCGGCAGTTGCGGGCGCGGAAGAAAACTGCCGCAAGTGCTGGAACCACGGCTATACCGCACTTACTGCAACTACCGCTATCCCCATAGACAATGCATGGGGCTTGCCACAAGTGTGTCGCAAGTGCAGCCGTTAGGCGGCAGATGCGGTAAATCCGCCGCATCTGCCGCAATGAGCGAAAAACGCTGATGTGAAAGGGGCCTAAATGATGTGAAGTAAAGGGGTCATTTCACTAATTGTAATGTAGTAGGGTATAATAGAGGTGTAAAAAAATGTATTGTTAGTTTCTCTTTACAGTGTGCATTTTACTCACACAACTTTTCTGAATACAAACTGCATGGAGATATAAACACACAGCTCTGCTACATGCAAACTACATGCAAATGTAGACACTGAACTGTTATAAGCACATAGAAACACACACTGCACTGCTACATGTAACATACATGCATATATAGACACACATAACTTAGTTACATGCAAGCTACATGGAGATATAAAGATGCACAGTTCTGCTATATGCAAACTACATGCATATATAGATACATACAGTTCTGCTGCATGCAAACTACATGCAAATGTGACACTGATCTGTTATAAGCACATATAAACACACAGCTCTGATAAATACAAACTACATGCACATATAGATACACAGCTATAGTACATGCAGATATAGACACATTCATCTGTGCTATATGCACATTCAGCACTGCTACATCCACACATAGACAAACACTGCTTAGCCACATGCACATATAAAAAATACAGCTCTACTACATGCTCATATAAACACAAATACAGCTCTGCTAAATGCAAATATGCACACACAATGCATTACCACATCTAGCATACAATACATTACACGTACACATACACACCTACATACCACACACACTACCACATTTTTCAGTTCCTGACCAGGAGCTGAACAGATGCTGCTGGAGCTGAGCAGCTCAAGGACCTTCCACAGTCAACTCTATGGCCTATCAGGTCATGTGATCAGGTCCTGAAAGGTCCTGAAGTTAAGCAGTTAGAAGGTCCTTCAACTGCTCTTCTGCAGTCTTCTTTATTTTATACTAGCTGTGAGCCCGATGCGATTGCATCGGGATTCTAGAATCTGTGTATAGGGCATTGCTCGGGCTGCTGCAACGACTCCCAACGCTCCCTTGGCGGGCATTGCGAGTGAGTCGCGTGGGCGATGCGCGCTCACGAACAAAGCCACGGAGGTAGCGGCGTGTGCGAGGGAAGTCGCTACCGCAATTATATAATAGATTATCAGTATTGCATCGGGATTCTAGAATCTGTGTATAGGGCATTGCTCGGGCTGCTGCAACGACTCGCAACGCCCCCTTCGCGGGCATTGCGAGTGAGTCGCGTGGGCGATGCGCGTCTATGAACAAAGCCACGGAGGTAGCGGCGTGTGCGAGGGAAGTCGCTACAGCAATTATATAATAGATTATCAGTATGTAATATATAATTTCCCTAGCGCACTTCCGTAAGTTTCGGCGCTGTTTCCGTCGTTGTGGGCGTGGGCGCAGCGCCCACGCGACCTGTGAAGCATTGCCGGCGCCACTGATTCGCAAAGCCGCACTTGCAATGGCCGCCAAGCGGCCGTTGCGAGTCCTTGCAGAATAGGCGCGACTCACTAATTTATACATAATCACATACATAATACTGATAATTCCTATATAATCACATATATATATATAAGATGGCGGGCCGATTCGAAAGAATCGGGTAGTCTAGAATCCATATATAGTATATTTACTAAATGTTAGGGGAGTGGGGTGAAATGAATTGTGTGTATACAGGTGGCTCAGTGGTTAGCAGTGAGTGGGGTGGCTCAGTGGTTAGCAGTGAGTGTGGTGGCTCAGTGGTTAGCAGCGTGTGCGGTGGCTCAGTGGTTAGCAGTGAGTGCGGTGGCTCAGTGGTTAGCAGTGAGTGCGGTGAGATTGGTGAGCACAGTGGCGTGGGCAGAGTGCTGAGTGCAGCGCTGTGGGCAGAGTGGTCAGCACACACATACATACATACACACACACACACACAGACACGTCGCTATAGTTAGCACCGACCCTGCGTCTTCCCTGCCGGCTGGATCCTGAGTTGACATGTCGGCGCCCGCGGATGACTGGATCCAATATGGCGTCCGGGAAGTTTGGCGAGACTTTTTGGACGCGATATTTGATCGAGTAGTTCGGGGGCGGCGACATGTCGGTGATGCAGGGCCGGTGGTAAGTATAGCAGAGTATGTGTATGTGTGTGTGTATGTGTGCGGACAAAGTGAGTGAAGTGCGGAGAAAGTGAGGTGTGGTGATGTGGCCCTTGGCCGGGTGCATCACTCGGGTTATCAATGCAGGTCTGTGTTCACATGGGCCGGTTTTCCTGATTGTGTGGTGGTGTGTGAACCTGTCCGATGTACAGGGGGTTAACAGCTGAAGGGTTTTCATGAGCTGAGTAAAACAGCTGAGTGTGAGTGCTGAAGATCCGATACATTCATGAGCCTAATGAGCGGCTGAACCTGTGGGGATGAGTGCTTTGCTGGGCTAAACCTGAATGGTGCACAGGGGGTTAATCACATCTCAGTCTGTGTGTGAGTGAAGATGTGCTGATTGACTCACTGGTTGCAGCTGTGAGTGAGCAGCTGGAACCTGCCAGGTGTCTGAGTGAGGAGAGGACGATGGGATTCAGAAGTCCAGACCACTGCCATGTGAGGAGGTGCTGGAAGTGATCCGTCCCAGTGGGTAAGTGATGGGAGCCTGCCAGCTCCATGCTAGTGCACCTGATGTGTGCATGGCAGCCAGTGTCCAAGGGCCAGGCGGTCAGATGTGCAGTGTGAGAGACCGAGTACGGCTCCAGGGCCAGTGGTCACAGCTGACTTTGGGACTGACTGTGTTCTTGTTACTATGTGATGTCTTATGTAAAAATGCCATGTTGATGACTCATGTGCAATAGGATGGGAATGGTGTGGTGGTGGTGGTGGTGGTGGGTGGTTGTTTACTGCTCGCAATGCCCTTTGCGGCCATTGCTTCGCGAGTCGGACAGAGTCCTGGAGAAAGTTCCGAGCTACGCGAACAAAGCCACAGGAAGTAGCGCCGTCGCGACGGAAGTCGCTACGGCAATTATATAATAGATATGGGTAGCTGCCTCTTCTGCTCTGCACGATCACATAGATCAGTGCAGAGCATTAAGAGAGAGGGCGGCTCTCTGTAAGGGGGAGGACGCGGTGGCAGGGTTTGCTCTATGACAGGAAGCTGCCTCCTTGCTTTTTGTTAAAAAAAGGCATCTGATAGTCCAACAAATATGGTACATCATATAGCTTCTTGAAAATAACCACAAAGTATATATCCACATATGACTAATGGAAAATAAGAATGTATATATTAAAAAATCCCACTGTATAAGTCAACTTGTCTTTAAAGAGATTATTTTTACTATGGATAAAATTGTCCTATTCTTCAATAGTATAAGTATAACTGACTCTTCTATGGCTGATTCTGCCAATCAATCCTTATTCCTAAGACTTTTAATCTAATTTTTAGCATCAAATGCCCAGGGAGCGCGTAAGATTTTCAGAAATCAAGACCTTGTACTGTGTACTAATGTCCTCTGTCTGGAGGCCAATGTTCTCCCTCCTCCTCCATGGTTCCTCATACAATAAGTCATTTTGCTCTGTGGACTATGATCAGCGAAGCATCATGTTTCATCTAGCAGAGAGCTATGCTCAGGGTTAGCTGTTAATGACAGCGCACTCTGCCAACTATTTTGTATTCTGGAATGAGCAAAAGGATAAATTATTTCAGTTTATTGCCAGAACAGTAACAATACTACCATGTTACTGACTTCCTACAGCTCGATGCATTGCCGAGCCAAGTCATTTCCACATGTCTAGTGGAGATAATTTTTAATGATACCAAAACCTGGGAACACTAATATCATGTCTCAGCTGGAGGCATCCTCGGAGCCTGGTTTTCCTGTGCCATACTGTACATACTGTAAGACGGTGACGGATATCATGCTGGGGATTATATTTGCTCTCTGTACAAAACAACACATACATACACATAAAACAATACAAAACCCTCATTTAAGAGCTTTCCTTTTATTTTAGGAAATATCTTAGGTGGAATCTTTTGGTGCTGAGATATATTTAGCTCTATGTTTACTGCTAGTTTATTTTATCTCTAAGTTTGTGCATTACTTTAGTTCTAGCAAACAATCCCATCATATTAAAAAACGGGCAATATAAAGGGAACTTTTCAGGTCCCATGGGCATCCAGAACCATGAGCAGTTCTGTGCCCATATCTACCCTGTCTAACAGTCTCTCTATGTAGTAGCAGTGGCGCACCCAGAAATTTCCCAAGGTAGGGGTCCAAGAAACACACCGGCCCTGAAAGGGGGGTGTCACCCCCCAGCGGGGTTCTGAGGGGCACAGCCCCCGGTGGGGGGTTTTTGGGGAGCGAAGCCCCCTAAAAGCCAAGCGATTTTTGTAAATTTGAATACCTAATTAATGCTTAATACTGCACGAAAACGGTCTTATTTGTAATGACGCTGCGCAGTCGGTCTCGGTTGCTCAGCAGTTCCGCTTTTTTATTTTCGTTATGGCATACAGTAAATATCTCCCCCATCCTGGCCCCTTGCCAAACAGTAATACTGACACTGGGGTAAAGGACAATGACACTGGGGGTACAGGATAATGACACTGGGGGCACAGGATAATGACACTGGGGGCACAGGACAATGACACTGGGGGGTACAGGACACTGACACTGGGGGGTACAGGACAATGACACTGGGGTACAGGACAATGACACGGACACTGGGGGCACAGGATAATGACACTGGGGGCACAGGATAATGACACTGGGGGCACAGGATAATGACACTGGGGGCACAGGATAATGACACTGGGGGCACAGGATAATGACACTGGGGACACAGGATAATGACACTGGGGCACAGGATAATGACACTGGGGGCACAGGATAATGACACTGGGGGCACAGGATAATGACACTGGGGGTACAGGATAATGACACTGGGGGCACAGGATAATGACACTGGGGGCACAGGATAATGACACTGGGGGCACAGGATAATGACACTGGGGGCACAGGATAATGACACTGGGGGCACAGGATAATGACACTGGGGGCACAGGATAATGACACTGGGGGCACAGGATAATGACACTGGGGGGTACAGGACACTGACACTGGGGGGTACAGGACAATGACACTGGGGGTACAGGACAATGACACGGACACTGGGGGTACAGGACAATGACGCTGGGGGTACAGGACAATGACACTGGGGGCACAGGATAATGACACTGGGGGCACAGGATAATGACACTGGGGGCACAGGATAATGACACTGGGGGCACAGGATAATGACACTGGGGGCACAGGATAATGACACTGGGGGCACAGGATAATGACACTGGGGGTACAGGATAATGACACTGGGGGTACAGGATAATCACACTGGGGGTACAGGATAATCACACTGGGGGTACAGGATAATGACACTGGGGGGTACAGGACAATGACACTGGGGGTACAGGACAATGACACTGGGGGCACAGGATAATGACACTGGGGGCACAGGATAATGACACTGGGGGCACAGGATAATGACACTGGGGGCACAGGATAATGACACTGCGGTACAGGATAATGACACTGGGGGGTACAGGACAATGACACTGGGGGTACAGGACAATGACACGGACACTGGGGGTACAGGACAATGACGCTGACGCTGGGGGTACAGGACAATGACGCTGGGGGTACAGGACAATGACGCTGGGGGTACAGGACAATGACGCTGGGGGTACAGGACAATGACGCTGGGGGTACAGGACAATGACGCTGAGGGTACAGGATAATGACGCTGAGGGTACAGGACAATGACGCTGACACTGGGGTACAGGATAATGATGCTGACACTTGTTCTGATATAATGGGAAAGCTGGGTGCAGAGGAAAAGGTGTATAGCACAGCAGGGGATGGAAAAGAGCTTGTTTCCCTCAGCACCCCCACCTTTTCCACCCCCTGCTCTGCTATACGCCTTTTCCCCAGCACTCAACTTTCCCATGCTCTTCTATCCCTCAGCACTCAGCTTTCCCATGCTCTTCTATCCCTCAGCACTCAGCTTTCCCATGCTCTTCTATCCCTTAGCACTCAGCTTTCCCAGGCTCTTCTATCCTCTATCCCTCAGCACTCAGCTTTCCCATACTCTTCTATCCCTCAGCACTCAGCTTTCCCATGCTCTTCTATCCCTCAGCACTCAGCTTTCCCATGCTCTTCTATCCCTTAGCACTCAGCTTTCCCAGGCTCTTCTATCCTCTATCCCTCAGCACTCAGCTTTCCCATACTCTTCTATCCCTCAGCACTCAGCTTTCCCATGCTCTTCTATCCCTCAGCATCCAGCTTTCCCATGCTCCTCTATCCTCTTTCCCTCAGCACTCAGCTTTCCCATGCTCCTCCATCTTCTTTCCCTCAGCATCCAGCTTTCCCATGCTCCTCTATCCTCTTTCCCTCAGCACTCAGCTTTCCCATGCTCCTCTATCTTCTTTCCCTCAGCATTCAGCTTTCCCATGCTCCTCTATCCTCTTTCCCTCAGCACTCAGCTTTCCCATGCTCCTCCATCTTCTTTCCCTCAGCATCCAGCTTTCCCATGCTCCTCTATCCTCTTTCCCTCAGCACTCAGCTTTCCCATGCTCCTCCATCTTCTTTCCCTCAGCACTCAGCTTTCCCATGCTCCTCTATCTTCTTTCCTCAGTCCCAGCTTTCCCATACTCCTCTATTCTTTTTCCCTCAGCACCCAGCTTTTCCATGCTCTTCTATCTTCTTTCCTCAGTCCCAGCTTTCTCATGCTCTTCTATCCTTCTTTCCTCAGCACCCAACTTTACCATGCTCTTCTAATCCTCTTTTCCTCAGCACCCAGCTTTCCCATGTTCTGATTTCCCTCAGCACCCAGCTCTCCCATGATAGCAGAACATGGGAACGTTGGGGGCTGATGGAAATCAGAACATGGGAAAGCTGAGGAATAGAGAGGATAGGAGAGCATGGGAAAGCTGGGTGCTGAGGAATAGAGCTTCTTCCCCTCAGCAGACAGTTTCCTCATCCTCTGCTCTGCTGCTATCACTTTCTTCCCTTGGCTATATGATGGACGTGTCACTTACAGCACAACCAGCAGGTTCTGGCCCAGTCAATGTAAGGCCTTTTTCACATCAGCGTTTTTGTTCAGATCCGGTGCATCCGGACAAAAACCGCATCTGCCGCAACCGCGGCTATACCGCACATGCCGGACCTGCCGCAAGCCCCTTAGGCAATGAATGGGGCTTGCCACAAGTGTAGTGCAAGTACGGCCGTTAGGCGGCAGATGCGGTAAATCTGCCGCAATCAGCGAAAAACGCTGATGTGAAAGGGGCTTAAGGCTGCCTTCACTCTAGCGTTTATGTCTGCATGTGTCTGACATGCAGGTGCAAACATAGTCATACTGATGTCAACGCAGCGGAGATTCTCCGCATGCCTTCACATAGTATGGTGCCTGGTCACCTAATCAGCGGTTGGTCTTGGTGGTGGCCTGGAGATCAGAGGCGGCCGCCAGGAGATCAGCGGCGGCCGCCACTGATCTCCCGGTGGCTGCCTCTGATTTCTATGAAGATTTCAATGGATCCGCAGCATCTGCCTGCGTTGTCATGTGGAGGACACTGCGGATCCATTGAGCTCCATGCATTCTTTGTGCACTTGTGGGCACTTGCTGATAAAATAAGCCCCGTGAATGCACAGAAAATGCAACATGTTGTGTTCGGAGGGTGCTATTAAAAAATGCATCTGAACGCAAATGTAACCAAACGCAGCCATAGGCAGGTACTATGCGTTCCCATATTATACATAGGAATGCAATGTGCATGCGTTTGGTTACACTGCGTTCTGTAAACCGGCCCAATAGCCCCAGCCCTCCTCTCACAAGCAGTCAAACACACCCTCCCTGGGCAAGTACAGGACGGAGAAGCGGAGATGTAAAGAACTCTCTACACCCCCCAAGCACACACACAAACACACACACACAAACACACACTCCCACACACACACACACATAAACACACACACACACACACACCACACAAACACACACTCCCACACTCCCACACACAACACACACACACACACACATAACACACACACACACACACACACACATAAACACACACATAAACACACACAAACACACACATAAACACACACATAAACACACACACACACAAACACACGCAAACACACACACTTAAACACACACACACAAACACAACAAACACACACCACACACATAAACACACACACACACCACACAAACACACATAACACACACAAACACAAAATAACACACACACAAAACACACACACCACACATAACACACACACACACACAAACACACATACACACAACACCACACAAAACACACACACACAAACACCACACACACACACAAACACACAACCACACACACACACACATAAACACACACTCCCACACACCAAACACACACACACACCACACACACAAACAACACACAACACACACACACACATAAACACACACACACACACAAACACACGCAAACACACACACACTTAAACACACACACACAACACAACACAAACACACACAAACACACACACACACATAAACACACCACACACAAACACACACACACACATAAACACACAAACACACACACACACACACACAAAACACACACTCCCACACTCCACACACACAAACACACCACACACAAAACACACACACACACACATAAACACACACACACACACAAACACACACACACACACACAAAACACAACAAACACACACATAAACACACACACAACACAACACACACACACACAACACACATAAAACACACACAAACACACCCAAACACACACACTAAACACACAACACACACACAACAAACACACACAAACACACACACACACATAAACACACACACACAACAACACACAACACACCACAAACAACACACAACACACACAAAACACACAAACACACACACACACAAACACACACACACACAAAACACACACACACAAACACACACACACAAACACACACACAAACACACACAAACACCAACACACACAAACACACACATAAACACACACACAAACACACACACATAAACACACACACATAAACACACACACAACACAACAACACACACAAACACACACACAAACACACAACAAACACACATAAACACACACACACAAACACACACATAAACACACACACAACACACAACACAACACACACAAACAAACACAACACAAAACACACACAAACACAACAAACACACAACAAAACACACACACACAACAACACACACACAACAACACACACAAAAACATAACACACTAAACACACAAACACAAAACACACACAAAAATAACACACACACAAAGCAACATCACCAACATACATATTCCCATTCCACAATGTCTTCCCCTTGTGGCCTTCCTCCCCCCTCTGTTGTCTCACCCATGTGCTGTGGTGTCGTCTTCCTGACGTTGAGCTGCACCATGACAGACTTCACTGCAGGGGATCAGCACCGCCCCGCAGCTGACGTCACAGGCCTCTGCCGCCTCATGAATATTCATGGTCCACGCAGTCTGGAAGCTGGGGAGGAGAGCAGCACAGCACGGTGAGGAAGAAAGCCGACATGTTACTCCCGGGGCACAATGTGTCGGCTTCTTCAGTTCTCAGTGCTCTGCGGGACAGTGCTCTCAGGGCCGTCCAAGGGGGGGGTCCAGACACGTAGGTCCCCCCCCTTGGGTGCGCCACTGTGTAGTAGCATCCATAAACAGATCTTTAGAAAACATTTTTCTAAAGACCGTTTATGATGTTTATGATCTGCTAACTAGAGCTTTGACTAATCGAGGGGGCGTTAGTTCCCCAACTAGTCAGCCCCTTAGCTTGTTATCACGCCCCGTGTGGACGAGATAACATGCTTTACGGCATCGATATAGAAAGCCGCTCATGCGCGTGGCTTTGTATTTCTCAGCATTGAGCTTTACTAATGTTGGGTGTATGAATATCTTGTGAGGCAGAATTAACGATCGCGCATGCTTAGTAGCTCAGTCTCACCACCCGCATTACACTTACACACAGGAGGCAGTGATTCCTGTAGCCGTACAAACCTGTCCTTACAGAACTAAACATCTGTTTTTTTGCTGATTCTGTCCAACATTGAAAAAAGGTCCCGTCACACACTACGATATTGTTGCAATGTCACTGGTTTTGTGACATTGCAGTGACGTCGAAACAACATAATTGTGTGTGACATGTATCAACGACCAACGATAAGTTCGTTGATCGTTGATCGTGGAATAATGAGTCTTATGTCACCCAAACACAGACTCCTCCATTGTGGTCTTGTGCACATGCACTTTTCTCTGCCCTGCAAAAGGGCTGAGCAAAGTAATGTAGCATGCTTGAGCGAAGAAGGGTCAAAGAATGCCCACATGTGTGCATGCACAGGTACTTTTCCCCCACGCCTGCATATTTATAGTACCTTGCTCTGCCCTTAGTAGGGCACAGAGAAGTGCACCTCTGCAGGGGCACAATGGAGGAGAAGAGAAGAGGACGGCATTCACTGGAAGACGGAGACCTGCGACACCCATTGGACCAGACCATGCCCTCCCCAGGTAATTATAATAAAAGCTGTTTTTACATTATACAGATCAGACTGGGGTCATATATAAAGCATTCTGGAATGCTATAAGAAGGTCTTATTGATGGTGGCCTGTATAGGGAGCAATGACCATGAAATCCCCCTCGCATCGCCCCTTTGATTGAAGTGAGCAGCTGAAGGTAGAATATAACTTCATTTCTTACTTGCATAGTCACTATATCTGAAGGTAAACATTTTGTGAAGGGACAGGATCCCTTTAATACAAATGTAATTTTATATAAAAGTTCAGACAAAACACAAAGAAGACCTTCACTCCAATCCCTTTTGCCAAGTGTCAATGGAAAAAAAGCTATTTTTCTCATATTTCTGTTTTTAAGACCCTAATCACAGATATTAACGCTGTCACTATGTTACATCCTAACAAATCTGACTTTGTTTGCATAAGCATATCTCCAATTTCTACAGTTAGATTAATATTACAACTCTAATCCAGCATATTAATTCAACACTGCATCTGTCCATATTGCTTGACTGTGCAGAAAGTTTACTCTGCACCACCCAAAGCATATTAGAAATTCTGCAAACAAGTGTGTTCAGTCGCATAGATTTTTAATCGAACATAACTTGATTCCATTATTTATTCTTTGTCGTATTCATATTATATGAAACCTTTTAAAGGTAATGTCTGGTTTATCAATTTCAGTTTCAAACATTTTTCTTAAAGGGGTATTCTTAAATTCTTAAATTAGTTGGAAAGCATGAAAATAAGCAAGTCTGCAATTGACTTTCTCTATCTGCTATCATTCTCCTGCAATGAGATATTTTATCCTTTCTTATGTAAAGCTGGTTTACTTGGAGCCTAGTCACCAGTAAGTACATACCAATTGGGTGCAGTGGTTATATTCCAGGAGAGGAGATAACTCTTAACATCCCAGTCAGCTCTCCATCCCTCTTATCTACTGAAGAGATGTAGATCTAAATCACCTGCAGCTTTCACAACAGGTCTCCTAATCACTGCTCTCTGCTTTTGATGCCTGGACCTTGTGCTTTTTTAAATGCCCTTTTATCTTAATGTGTAAATACAGGGACAGCAGTAAACTCAGAACAAACCACTCAATGCTGCTAGCAGCGTTTCCCTGTGCGCTCAGCTTAAGCGGACACTAGGCAGCCTGCTGTGTGAAGTGGTTACCACGATACACATCGGGTAACCATGGGCTGCGTCTTCAGAAAATGCCCGCTCACACGCACCTGAGCTTCTCTGCAAAAACCTAAGTATTTAGCGAAGCACCGCTAAATACTGACAGCGCAGGTGTGTGGACATGGCCATAGTTAAATTTGTTGCAGCAGAAGGTTTTTTTGGGGGATTTAGGCTATATTCACACATACTGCTTTTGATTCTTTTTTTGCATCCGTTTTTTGCAGTGAAATGCAGTGAACAGATCACTCAAAAGGAATTTCGGCAAAGTCAATTGGTTTTGACTTTTTGTTGTTTAGATTGTGAACTTGTGATGTGATCCATTTTATCAGACCATTGATTACCATTAGAACTGTACTTTTAGAACTGCTTTTAATCTTCTGTGGAGAAGCTACAGGAGAATTGAACACTCGATGACAGGATGGTTGTTAGACTTATGTGCTTTGGTTGGGTTCAGATCATGAGACATACTTGGCCAATGCAAAGACTGAGGCACCCACCGATTGGCTAAAGAAGGAAGAAGGAAGAAAGGTGGTTCTGGGTGACCATTGGAGCAGCAATCACCATGACAACGAGGATGCTGTAATCCGATTGCCTGATATTTATGTTGACAGATATACATTGTGGACCTCTCGTGCTTATACATTCATGTTAGTTATTGTAATGAGTGATCTAATGGGGCGTTTTGGGGGCTGTTAAGTTGCTCTTCCAACCTGTAATCTAATGGGATGTTCTAAACATAGGTTTTGTAATCTAGTTGTATAATTGTATATGTACGTCTATGATTGGTTATGGCTAATAGAGGGTTGGTGTTTTCACTATTTAAGGTGGGTTACTGGAATATGTAATGCGCTTGATAAAGATCTCTTGTGATCGAAATGTCGCAACTGGAGGCAAAATAAATGTGTTCACCAACTTGTGATACACAGTCCTTTTGTATTATATTCATATTTCAGTATACTTGGCCACTGAATCACTTTTCACCCTTCAGAGATGCAACAATGTGTGTTTTGAATGATTGTCATGTTGGAAAAGTGCACATCTACCAAGGACATGGAGTGATGATAGCATCTTCAATATAGACATATATGCACATCTGTAAATTCTTGATACAATCAATGAAATGTAGCTCTGCTACACCAGCAGCACTCATGCTGCCCTATATAAGAACACTACCACTACCATGTTTCAATGTAGTCACTTGAATTTTTCTAAATGCATAGCGATGGCGGTGTGGTTTTGTGGGGCTGCATGAGTGCTGCTAGTGTCAGGGTGCCACATTTAATTGATAATATCATGATGTTTAATGTTGCTTTTTATGCATGCTTGTCCTTGGATGTTATGCTGATGCAATCTATGAAGTCCTAAGCAATGACGATGATTAATATTATTATCATTGTTTATTTATATATAGAGTACCAATGAGTTCATGGTGCTGTACATGAGAATGGATTTCCTACAAAATACAGATATAGGTTACAGTAAACAAACGAGCAATGACAGACTGGTACAGAGTTTAGATTCTACAAGATAATGTGGAGGAAGACAGAGATTGGTGGAGGGGTAAACCCCAGCTCCAGTGTTCATAAGCTGTCATTGAGTAATTGCCGGATGTAATGTGGTGAATAATAAGATTTTTTGGGTTGCAGAATTCCAGATGATGGGGGATACTCAGGAGAATTCTTGGAGATGATTGGGTGAGGAAGTAATAAGTGTGAAAGAGAAAAGGAAGACCAGAGATTACATAATTATAAATATTGGGAGAGTACTTTAGAGTTATATGGAAGAGACAGATTATGGATGGCTTTATACGTCAGTGTTAGCTGTATATATCGGTTAATTGAGAGCCTATGAAGGCATTTACAGAGGGCAGAAGCAGAGGAGTAGTGAGGAAAGAGGTGGATTAATTGGGCAGCAGAGTTAAGCACAGAATGGAGTGGTGCAAGTGTGTTAGCAGGGAGACCGCAGAGTAGGATTTTGCCGTAGTCAAAGTGGTAGATGGTGACGGCATGCGCTGGTATTATGGGATACTCATGGTTGAGGACGGAGGAGATTCTGGAAATATTTTTGAGTTGGAGGTGGCAGGAGGTGGCGAGAACTTTAATGCATGGTTTTAATGACAAGGCAGAATCAAGGGTTACTCCTAGACAGCAAGCTTCCATAACAGGGATAAATTAGATGTTATTTACTGTGATAGATTGATCCAATGGGGAGTTTGATGAAAGACGATGAGTTCAGATTTATCCACATATGTATGTGTGAGGCTGTGGAGCACCACTGAGAATTACCAAAGGATGAAGCAAGTGACAGGAATTTAGAGGCTGCCAACTGGCAGATATCAGTATGGATGTTGAACTCACCCTTGATGATGGTGAGAATGTTAGCAGACAAAAAGTGTAGAAGCCAGCTGGAGAATATATCGGTACATGATGGTCACTTGGAGGTTGGAGGGAGAGTAGATATGGACGTAATGTACTTCAAAAGAGGGTATAAAATAGATTAGGGGTGGGATTGGGTTGGGGATGCAATTGTAAGACTGACTCCTCCACAATATCTATTGCAAGGGGAGGAGTGTGGGTAAATTGAAGGCTGTCATTACACAGCACAGCAGGGGAGGCAGTGTCGTAGTGTATCAGCCATAATTCGGTGAGGCCCTAGAAGGAAAGAGTGCGAAAGGTAATAGCAACAATAATTTATAACGAATAGGGCATTGGAATCCTAAAATAAAAATTTCAGTATAATATCAGATGCATGCAAAGGCTCAGTGAGGTTCCACTATGAGTGACCTGACCTATTATAGTTCAGTACAACATGAAGCTATTATATGGTTATATGCTTGATGCTTAACCGAAAGATGAAAAAAAATAAAGTTGCTTGAAATTATTTAATAATAAATATAGCTGTACATTTTAGAAAGCTACTGAATTAGCAAATAAACAAAGCAGATTATAGTTAGGGTATGTGCTCATGGTCTGGAGGAGCTGCCTGTTGGACGCAGCTCCTTCAGACATGAGTGAACCCGCGGGTGCCCGCAGGGAGAACGCAACTGCCCTGTTATTCACCATGTGAGGTGGGTGCAGGGCGGCTTCTCCCTGCAGTCACCTGATGGCAATCGCTTCCAACTCTGTAGCATAAAATGAACATGTGGAGGAGGAGCAGAATGCCGGCAACCTGCACTGCAGCTGTCAAAATGCTGCAGTCAGGCTAAGCATAGTGGGCATGGGATTTCTTAAAATTCTATGCACTATGCTTATACTGTACTATGCAGCATTTTGGACGCAACGGCAAGACACTGCGTCTACTGACCATGAGTATGCAGCCTTAAGGTTCGAAAATTAAAGTAAGAAAGAGCAAAAAAAATTCACAAAACAAAAAAGTAAAACAACTCCTAATATTATAATACTAAATAATATGATTATTGTTAAATCAGAAAAATGGGGTACTAAAAAAAGTATTGTTAGGGCTCAGACACACTCATCCGAGTTTGACAGACGAGACTCGTAACAGGCTGGAGCGGTGACCCTGAACGGACTCTCCCTGTCTGGACGTGGAATACGATGCTGCACAGAAACACAAGCAGCTGTCATTCCCCATCCAGAGAGAGAGAAACCGTTCAGGGTCACTGCTCCAGCCTGTTCCGAGTCTCGTCCGTCAAACTCGGATGTAAGTAGCAGCGTGTGTCCGAGCCCTTACTCTATAAATTATAGGCATCTCCAATTGCAGTTTGTATTCATGTAAAAGATTAAAAACCAGGGTCTATTTGTTATTTTCTGGAATTCATCGCTCACCATGGATAGGGCTTGAGATTAGAAAATTGTTGTGATGAAACATATATAAAGGGATACAAAACATATTTTTTACTCCTTGGAAATGACATTTGGAAACATTTAAAAAGTGTATGAAAGATTTCTCTCTTTTGTACTGTAATGGGTTGTGATGTGTTTTTTTGGCAGTGTAATTTGTCAAGCAGAGGTTATATTTTATGTATGAGACCTCCCTTACTATCTGGAGAGAAAAGTCATCTTCTGAACCAATTTTACTTTCTCTTATTTCCACCTACGTTTTGTGCTTTGTTTCTACATTTTGTTCAAGCTGCAGAAATCCCACTTAAATCCCCATTGGGAAAGGACAGCAAAATGATAGCAGTTATTGGCTTATTAAAATGGAATTTGGCATTTTGTAATTCTTCTTACAGATCACATTGGCATTTAGTGTTTTAAAAATGGAGCTTGAAAGCAGTTTCCCCACAATGTTACCATGGCAACACCAAAAAACGTACTTTTCTTCCTTCATAAATTATTGCAATTGCTGAACAGTCTCCATCTTTAACATCCCCAGACACTAAGAAAATGTAAAATAAACATACAAAATGATATGTATTTAGCCATTCTTTTAACAACATCTACTATGTGACCGAAGAGAAGATGACCTTTTAATCCTTAGATTCCCATGTTGTGATAATTCCATCTGAAAAATAAAATACTCAACACCAATTTGACCTGAAATTCCCTTCACAGATGAAATATAAAAGTTGTAGACTACTCTATTATGGTAGACTAAAATGGTTAAAATATATAATATTTCTTTCAAGTGATGCCGGTATTCTTAGGCCTCCGTCACACCACGATTTTTCCCCTGTCAGGTTCTGTCCAGTGTTTTGTAGGAAGCACTGAACAGAACCTGACAGGTTGGGACAAACAGAACCAGAGGGTTAATACACCCTCTGGTCCGGTTTGCAGCCGGATTCAGCAGAGCACAGCTTTCAGGGGCTGTCCTCTGCTGAAGGTCCTGAAATCTCAGGCAGGGAACTCTCCAGCTGCTGAAACTTCAGCAGCCGACGTCTGGTTCCCCTATCTGATTTTTTTTGTTGGGGGGGAAGTGCCGGATTGCTCCGGATCTGGGAGCATCCGATTTTGAGCGGTTTTGGCCCCGGACATAAGAATGCTGCTTGTTCCGATTTTGTGTCCAGGGCCAAACAATGAAAGCTGCCAGATCCTCTTGGACAGCTCAAAACTGGATGGCCAAACACTGCCATCCTGTGCAATCTGGCCCCATAGGAATAGTATGGAGCCAAAACCGGATATGGGACTGTGTCCGGTGTGCAGCCGCACGCAGTTTCCGCTGCTGATAAGTCAGGACTGCGGGTTAATGTGACCCTAGCCTAAAAGGTACCCCAATCTTGAATACTGGAAGTAAGCTATGGTCCCCATATTGGGGCATGAGTTCACGTACAGACAGCAGAGGGTGGATCCCAACCAGAGGAGTCTGTGAACCCAAGAGAAAAGACTTTGTTAAGAAGTAGGGAGTAGTCGTATTGATATAAAGTCTCCAGAAGAGGCCTCACATGTTAATTGAGAACTGAGATTAGTTGTGGTTGGCCATAGTGATCCGAAGACAGGAAGATGATTTCTCTCAGGATTGTTGATTAGACTTTTCTGAGATACAAGTGTATGAAGTGAAAGGAAAAAAAAGTGTCATTTGATGTAACTAAGATGTGTTCATGCTTAATTACAGCAAGTGAACTATACGTGAAGCATCATGCCTACTCTATGATGTATATAGTTGCTACCAAGTTAAAGTTCAATAAAAGATATATTTTTGGACTTTGGTTTCTCTTGATTCATTGTAAACCACCTTGTCCTGGCCTGCCATATCCAATGTAACTAAAAGATGGAAGCGTGGTGTATGTTTGGGCGCTGAGGTAAGGAAGATCTCTGATGCTGGCTTCTTTTCCGGTCTAAAATAATTGCAGTTATAATTATTCAAGCTTAAGGCTCTCAAAACCCACGATGCATTTCGACGTGCACACATGTCTTTCTCAAGTGAAAGTGAGATTTCACTTGAGAAAGACGTGTGTGCACGTCGAAATGCATCGTGGGTTTTGAGAGCCTTAAGCTTGAATAATTATAACTGCAATTATTTTAATAAAGTTCGGAAAAGAAGCCAGCATCAGAGATCTTCCTTACCTCAGCGCCCAAACATACACCACGCTTCCATCTTTTTGAATCATTTTGACTCCCTATGGGGAGAGTGGTGGAGTGAGCTGCAGAGGAGGGAGAGTACCTGAGAAGACGTCAGCTGGATCGGCCCCTTTACTAGACACGTGACGCCGCCCGGCACTAGTGTTTCCCCGGAGAAGACCTCGTAGGAAGCACGAGGATGGAACCGGAGGATTCCGTTGCTTGATTTTAATAAGCTTATCTACGGGCTGTGGTTTATAACCAGACCAGGTGAGTTTAAACGCAAAAGAACCGCCTGCTAACAGCCCCATGTGTACAGGCGCACTATAAGCTGTTGTTGTTTTTCCTTTACATATCCAATGTAACTGGCAGACTGCAGAGGCATATTGCCAAGTTAAAGACCACCACAGAGACACCCACACCTAACCAGGACCCATTTTTTATGTAACGTGGCGGGACATAAGAGATTAATACCTCACCCATGGCTGTCACCCTAGCCATGTTTCAAGTAATTAACAGGAAGTGAGGGGTCAGCCATAGCTCTTACTTCCTATTGATTACTCATATGTCTGAAAGTGGAGAAAGAAAGCAAGCAGTGATTGGGCTCAGTATTCGCATGACGTCACAATCATAAGTACGGTAAGTCTGGGGAATAAGAGCACTGTCACCACCGAAACAGGCACACAGCACTTAAGAATGCTCACTGAATGATCTGTAATAGGCTATCATTGTTCTTGGCAGTGAGAGTACTGTTTACAAAAGACAATGCGCTACCAAGATAAATAATTTTTCTTAAAACCAAAAGGTAATTTAACCCAATGACTGACAGCCTGTTTAAACTTTACATTTAAAACATTAACGTTAATGTGAAATGAACTTTCCTATGAACACTTCTCTCAGGATACATTTGCAGTGTAAATGCAGCCTTAATGATACTAAGCTATTTCCTACATTTTTATAACTTTATGACTTGTCATTTGTGGTGTTTCAGTTCTAATGTTGAGAAGTGTATTTTCATTTAATTATATACATTATAAACCAATTTCAGTAAAAAAAATAAGCAAATAAAAAAAATATTCTGAAATGTAGAGTGGTAAAAGTAAAAACAAAATAATGGCATGTTATTAAGGCCCTTTCAGACGTGGTCAATAATAGGGTAAGAAAAAGATACTTTTGGACTCTTTCTATTCGGTAAAGCTATATCTTAACCAAAAGTAGATCATCAGACTCATAAACATGTTCAATTTTTCCATTACATTAAGGAATAAGAAGTGGACATTTCATGGGTGCCATCGTTCATATCTTTGAGCTTTCCACTTTTTAATCTTTTGATCTGTCCCATGGTCAATTAATAAAGGTCTGAGGTACCTCAGATCAATTCAATAGTATTTCTATAACACCCAGATAATATAAGATTAAAAATGTACAACACTTTATTTATTAAAGTACAAAACCCCCAAACAATTGCAAAAATACACACACAAGGTGATAATAAAGAACCTTTGATAGTGATTACATATAAATAAGTAGCGGAGACTGCCCCTAATGTCCTGAGCAGGCCCTGATAGATAACCCTGCCTGACAATGGTGGGTACACCCTACTTTATACTGGTGCCCCCATACCATGGCGACTGACCCTTAAAGAGTCCTAGTCAACACCCTAAAGGTATAATATATAAAGGAGTCCTTCTATTAGTCAACCCATATGGTCAGAGATATATCTTGCTTATCTTAAGGGGATGTCACACGCGTCAATATCACTGTCAATATCGCTGCTGCGTGTGACGTTGCAGCGATATTGACGCGTGTGACATGCTGAATCAACCAACGATAAATCGCTGGTTGATCATCGCCAGGCTTTCGGACTGGACCGAAAACCTGGCGATGGTCGCCCGGTGTACATGCAGCATCGCTGCGTGTGACACCGGGAGACACGATCAGCCAGCTCCCAGTGCCTCTCAGGAAGCGCTGGGAGCTGGTATCCAAGGCAAACTGCGGGTAACCAGGCAGCGCGCGCTGCCCCGATGTATACCTGACAGTGTTGGCCAAAAGTATTGACACCCCTGCAATTCTGTCTTATAATACTCAGTTTCTACCTGAAAATGATTGCAATCACAAATTCTTTGGTATTATTATCTTCATTTAATTTGTCTTCAATGAAAAAACACAAAAGAGAATGAAGCAAAAAGCAAAACATTGATCATTTCACACAAAACTCCAAAAATGGGCCAGACAAAAGTATTGGCACCCTCAGCCTAATACTTGGTTGCACAACCTTTAGCCAAAATAACTGCGATAACCGCTGAGCGCAGGAAGTCAGAGCGCGCGCTCGCGACCCGGCTGTAGCTGATGACGTGTGCACGGACATGACATCCCGTGCACCAGCCTGGGACGCTGAAAAAAGGGCTGGCCGTTACTGCTGTGACCAGGACAGGATGATGACTGGCAGCAGAATCTCGGCTTTAGAAGGAGCTAAGTAACGCCCACCCGTCCTTTCATTATAAACTTTCAAAAGCTATATCTTCACTTATAAAAAACATTTTTTTTAGCAAAAAAGCTTGCAGCACATGTATGTGTTGGGTGTAGGGAACCATATTAATAGTCCGGGGGGTCATTTGGGGTGGTTGGTTCCCTTTAACTACGGGGTCACCACTCAGGATTGGTATCAAAGGTTTTTTTATTATCACCTTGCGTGTGTATTTTTTTAATTGTTTTGGGTTTTTATACTTTAATAAAGTGTTATACTTTTTTAATCTTATATTATCTGGGTGTTATTGAAATACTATTGTGTTGATCTGTCCCATGCTATTACTAAAACACATCACACAGGTTTCTGTAGTATAATACAGCTTGGATGAGAACATTCATGGACAAAGAGCAGTTTAGCATGGAAATGCTCAACTGAAAATTAATTATATGAGTTTTTAACTGGCATGACTGTGTATAGTGTAATGTACAATATTATTCAATTTAGAGTCTAAGGCCGGCTTCACACTGCTGCGTGATCCGGTCCGGGCCTGTCCGGGATGACCCAGACAGCCGCGGACCAGATCAGTACACAGGACTGGAGGGCTAATATGCCTTCCGGTCCGGTGTGCAGCGCACGCAGCTGCAGCCGCTGACAGGTCAGGACCGCGGCGCCCGTGATCCTGACTTATCAGCAGCGGGATCTGCATGTGCTGCACACCGGACCGGAAGGCATATTAGCCCTCCAGTCCTATGTGCTGATCTGGTCCGCGGCTGTCTGGGTCATCCCGGACAGGCCCGGACCGGATCACGCCGCAGTGTGAAGTCGGCATAAGGATATGAATCAATGTGTTACTAGGAATCAAAAGGAAAAAAAAATCTTTAGATACTTTTTGAATGTTTATATTTTATAAAGTTATATCTGCACAATGATAGTACGTCACAATTAGGGATGGGCGACTCTACTCGCTAGGACTCGTTACTCGGCGAGTAGTAAGGGACTCGCAGGACTCGGTACTCTGCGAGTTTCCCAACGATTACTGGCACAGTAACGAGTCCAATGCAAATCAATGGCAATCCTAGTTTTGTCAGAGACTCTGACAAAACTAGGATTGCCATTGACTTGCATTGGACTCGTTACTGTGCAAGTAATCGCAGGGAAACTCGCACAATAAGGAGTCCAGCTGTCTGCTCTGTGTCGGGCTCGGGTTCTGCAGGCTGCCGCAACTCCAGGGTCCTAGAGCCCGCCTGCTCTTCCTGTGCACAGAGATGATGTAGCAGAGCTGAGATTGTTCTCAGTCTGCTCATTCCCTGTGCATAGACATCTATATCTATGCACAGGGATGTAGCAGAGAGGACATCGCGTTTTGGACTACGTCGGACGAAAGAGGATTTTTTTTAATTAAGGATGGAGTCCCTAATGGCTTTTTTTTATTATTTCTAATAAAAATTTTTCTCTGTGTTGTGTTTTTTTTAACCCTTTATTGGAGATTGTTAGTGGCCGGGTCAAACGTGGCCTGACATTAAGAATCTCGGGCTTAATACCAGCTTATATAACAAAGCTGGTATTAACCCTTTTATTACCCAGCGTGCCACCGCCACCAGGGCCGCTGAAAGAGCGGGGTTCAGCGCCAGATGATGGTGCTTCAATGAATGCGCCATCTTCTGGGGTGGCTGCGGGCTGCAATTTGCAGTGGGGGGTGCTCAGAAAGCTTGGGCCTCCCTGCGCTGCGGATTCCAGCCCCCCGCTGCTTAGCTTTACCTGGCTAGACATAGAAATTGCGCAGATCCCCACGCATTTTTTTTTTATTATTTCATGAAATTCATGAAATAATAAAAAAAAAGGGATCCCCTATATTCTTGTGTCCGGCCAGGTACAAATAGGCACCTGGGGGTCGGGGGCAGCCCGTCGCTGCCTGCTGGATCCGGCTGGTTCCAGTAATACGGCGAAGCCCACATCAAATTTTTTTCTGACAAATCCATAAAACAATGTAAATAAAAGGGACTGCATCTTTATTAACCCCTGGACCATGGGCGAGGGGTTAATAAAGATGCAGTCCCTTTTTTAGGATTGTTTTATTGATTTTTCAGAAAAAAAATGACGTGGGCTTCGCCGTATTTCTGGAACCAGCTGGATCCAGCAGGCAGCGACGGGCTGCCCCCAACCCCCAGGTGCCTATTTGTACCTGGCCGGACACAAGAATATAGGGAAGCCCTTTTTTTTAATTATTTCATGAATTTCATGAAATAATTTAAAAAAAATGCGTGGAGCTCCGCGCAATTTCTATGTCTAGCCAGGTACAGCTAAGCAGTGAGGCCCAAGCTTTCTGGGCACCCCCCGCTGCAAATTGCAGCCCGCAGCCGCCCCAGAAGATGGCGCGTTCATTGAAGTGCCATCCTCTGGCGCTGAACCCCGCTCTTCCAGCGGCCCTGGTGGCGGTGGCACGCTTGTTATACAAGCTGGTATTAAGCCCGAGATTCTTAATATCAGGCCAGGTTTGACCCGGCCACTAAGAATCTCCAATAAAGGGTTAAAAAAAACACCACACAGAGAAAAATTATTTATTAAAAATAAGGACACAGACACCATTAGGGACTCCAACTTTATTACCACCACATATCCTTCCAAAGACCCAGGTCTTCTCTCTTCTTTCTTCTCTCTTCTGTCTTCCTTCTTCTTCTTGTTGCAGCGCCGGTAAGCAGAGAGTTAATTGTGCTGTGACAGCGGGAGCCTATTAAACATGATTTAGCTATTGTAGCAGATAGAGCCTGAAGCTTCCGAGACACATATGCGATTTGTAAATCGCACATTACTCGCTATTACTCGCTTCCCCATTCATTAACATTGGACTCGCTAGACTCGCAACGAGTAGCGAGTCCCGGGCTCAGACTCGCTAGAGTCAAGCGATTCCGAGTAATTTAGGACTCGCCCATCACTAGTCACAATCAGATTTAGGTCTGGAATAAGTTATGTCTGACTTCCTAACCTGTATAACCATAAAATAATACTGCTTGGCTGGGCCTCATCTATTATATTGGATGTAATAGTCCTCTTGATTGGTTGCACTAGACCATGTGATATGGTAGCATTAATGGGAATCTGTCAGCAGGTTTTTGCTATGTAAACAGGCTATGTGATATTGTTTATGTAGACTAAAGGCTTTATCACCTGGCGATTATAATTGGTAGACTACATTGCCAAGTGCATGGCATTCCAACATGCCCCTTTGTCTGATTGACAATGTGTAATCTCTATTGAGATGTCACACAAATTGGAACACTTTGACATTTGATTCAACCCCAAACACACACACACACTTCCCTGGTACCATTTACCACACTGTGGAAGCATCAGAGAGTAGGCAATGGCACTTTGCATTATTGATTATCATACTTTGTACAGTGGTGGTCAGTACATGTGCCATCACAAATCAATGGTTCGCAGTGGAGAACAGTTCATATGGCAGTCATTTTCCATCTTCAGGGTGACTAGGTAAGTTTCTCTCTGTTAATGTGTTCCTCCCTTTCTCTTTATCGCTTGCATGTAGAGTGTAAGCTCTTAAGGCCAATGAGGTCTTCTTTCTCTTTCTTGCCTGCAAAATGTTAAACTTTAATTAAATTTTGGGGTAAAATTCAATAAAGTCAGCAATTCTGAATTTCAAATGAATTGCTTATCTCTAGACAATAAAGAGAAGCCCATGTGGCGGTGGCAGACATTATTAACCTGCACTCTGATGAAGACCACAGCTGCTGATGTGTGAACTTGTTCTTATCTTTTAGTGCAATCTTTGCAAATTGAATCACAATCCCTTCAAATTTGTGGGGGAGGGGTCTGTTGGATTGGGGAAATTCGACAAATTAGATCGACAGCGGAACAATCGTCTAATGTCTGAGTAACATGTTTTCTACATAGAAAAGAAGTACAAGACTGTGCATACCTGTAGCAGTAAGGGTACCTTTACACACGGCTACATTTCTAGGGTGGCTACAGGTAACTTACTGGTTGCAGTGAAATCATGGAGAGATTATTCCATTTGTACACAGCAACAAGATAGAACCTTGTCTCCATGATTTCACTGCAACCAGTAAGTTACCTGTAGCCACCCTAGAAATGTAGCCGTGTGTAAAGGTACCCTAAGGGTACCTTTACACGCCGCTACTGGCGGGTGGATACAACCAGCTACAGGCTACAAATGTAGCTTGTAGCGGCAAAATACCCCGTAGTAGCGGCGTGTGAAGACGGTAGGAGGCACCCGGCAACAGATGCATCTGTTTCCGAGCACTGCCCTGAAACAGGTGGCTACACAGGCGATTGTAGCGAGCTGTATCGGCGTGTAAAGAAGCAACAGAAGGGATTTGTCGACACCAGGCAATGTACCTGGTATGTAGCTGGGGCGTGACACAGGCTCCAGGATACTGCCCCCCTTCAGCGATCATTGGTGGAAGCTCCTGCGTTACGATTGGTAGTCGCTGCATAGGGCGGCATATTTAAGGAGCTGACCAGTCACACTACACAATTGCTCGAGCGTCATGTATTAAACAGCCTCCTGCGATGCCGGGTCAATCATGGGTTTCTTGCTTTGTCCTATCAGCGTACGGACGTCTCGTAATCCACAATTGTGGCACGCCTATGTGCTGTCCCTGCTGCACCAGGTCCGCCCATATTAGCTGGTTGTAGCGGTGTGTAAATGAGGTAAGATGAGCTACAGAAGGTGACTTGAGGCACCCGGCGCTGTATCCAGAGGTAGATGTAACGTAGCGTAGCACACATTGTGGCGGCGTGTAAAGATGGTGCGTTTACCGTTTGTAACCGTTTGTGCGTGCTCGTGCACGTGAAGTAGCTGGTTGTATCCACCCGCCAGTAGCGGCGTGTAAAGGGCCCCTAAGGGATGAATGCAAATATAAAATGCACAAACTCCCAATGTTGCAGAGAGGACGACTGCGATGTGACTCTACAACTTTAATAATAATAATAATAATTTATTCATTTATATAGCACTATTAATTCCATAGCACTTTACATACATGAGTAATGCTGTCTCTCTTGGAGCTCACAATCTAAACATCCTATCAGTATGTCTTTACAATGTGGGAGGAAACCGGAGTGCCGGAGGAAACCCATGCAAACACGGGGAGAACATACAAACTCCTTGCAGATGTTGTCCTTAGTGTCCTTGGTGGGAATTGAACCCAGGACCTCAAGACCCCAGTGCTGCAAAGGCTACAGTGCTAACCACTTGAGCCACCGTGCTACCCACTTTAAACATATTGGTTTACATGATCTGTTGAATTCCTTCCATTTGCCCTTGGCCTCCAGTAGATGAACATAATTAGTTGGCACAGTGAAAACACACATACAGTTAGCAGAAAGCCGGGTCACTATATGACTGGTATCAGTAAAAACGCTTACTCATGCACAAATGTAATGAAATACAGTTTTAGCTACTTTCCAAGTTTCTGCTTATGGCATTACTCTGATATCCACATTAATTGGAAATGTTAATGAGTTAAATTAGACTAAGAATATTACAATGTTACATTTATACTCATTTTCTGTAATATGGGAAAAGTAGTTTTCATATTGTAGTGACAATTTAATTGCTGTATTTTTGGTACAAAGTCTTTAGGTAGGTCTTCAGTGTATATAAAATAGATTAATTTACAATTGTTAGAATGTATTAATATTTAGGTTAAATCCACAATGAATGGAATTGCTCATTTTAAATACAGATTTGTTCCCAACCTTGTCATTACCATTTCTTACTAGAATCTGAGAGTCCTCAGTGGCTGATACCTTTTAATGGCTAACTGAAAAGATGGTAAGTAAAGCAAGCTTTTGGGACACTGTGGCCCCTATCAACCACTGAGGACTCTCAGATTCTAATATTTTTCTATCTACTAGGCTAAGGCTGGCTTCACATTAGCTTTTGTGAGTGCAGCGCACCGAATGCAGCCAAACGCTTGCGCACATGCGTTCCTATGTTTAACATGGGAACGCATGTGCCTGCTTTTGACTGCGTTCGGTTGCGTTTGCGTTCGGATGCGCATAATTTGTGCACCCTCCGACCGCACTCCAAACGCAGCATGTTGCATTTTTTGTCGTTCACGGGCGCTTGTTTTATCTGCAAGCGCCCACAAGCGCACAAACCATGCATTGAAGTCTATGGATCCGCAGTGTCCTCCGCATGACAGCACAGGAGAACGCTGCGAATCTCATTGAAATCTCTCCCGGTGGCCGCCGGTGATCAGCGGCGGCCACTGGGAGATCAGCTAGAACCTCCACTGATCTCCCGCGTGTCGGCGGGGAGAAATAGCTGATCTGACAGCTGTTTAAATCTCCCGCGCTGACACCAAATAGATGAGGTCGGTGCGGGAGATTTGAAGCAGCGATCAGCTGTTTCTTATCTCCTGCACTGATATCACCTATTCGGTGCCGGCGCGGGGGATTTAAACAGCTGTCAGATCAGCTGTATCTTCAAATCTCCTGCACTGACACCAGCGGGAGATCAGCTGTGGCCGGGAGGAGAAGATCTCTGCTGCTGATCTCCTCCACCTGGCCGCCCCCGAGACAGCTGATTGGCTGGCGGGCTGCATACTAATGTAAACGCATGCGGAGATTCTCTGCTGCGTTCACATCAGTATGGGCTGCGTTTGCACTGCGTTTGCGTCTGCATGCCCTGCGCATGCAGACACAAATGCCAGTGTGAAGCCAGCCTAACACGGTATAAACATTATTTCTTACTATAAACTCATAACCTTCACATGAGGTTAAAGGTGACCAATTTTTCCTGTTATTTTATTTCCCACTACTTCTTTCAGTATTCTAGTTTTTTTCATTTTAAATAAATCTGCCGTGTAGTTCTAATAAGATTCCAAATACAAGAAATGACAATATTGCTTACACTTTTCTGACCCCCTAATCATAGAGTAAAATTGACCCACAAATGTGTTACTTCAGGGGAAATGGTGTATCAGTGTCCGCGCTGCTGAAATCCCAAGAAAACGATCCGAAAACCATATGTAGGTTGCATCAATCATCCTGAGGAAGGCACTAGGACAGTGCCGAAACGCGTAGGAAAAGGAATAAATGGATGATTGATGCAACCTACATATGGTTTCCGGATCATTTTCTTGGGATTTCAGCAGCGCGGACACTGATACACCATTTCCCCTGAAGTAACTTCTGGATGGTTCCCACGTGCATGTGGAAGGTGAAAGTCCTGCAGCAGCTGCATTTAATGCTAAATGCTTTTACCCCAGTTGTGGGTCTCACAACTTTGCTAGGTGAGTGAATTCATACCCACCACATACATTAGTGTCACTAGTGATAGGGCACTATTGCACCTCTTGTTCCCCCCCCTATTTTTTACTTTGACCCACAAATGTGTGATATTTACATCTCCTGTATTTGAAATCTTAATGATTACATGTCTTTAACATAAAGAAATACATTCCAAATTTTAAGTAATTTTGGACAGTTTCTTCCTTTTTCTTATCCATGCAAGTATATGGCTCAAATACATCATGACTTTTGCTTAATCGACAGACATGCTATCGTCTGCAGAGTAAGAAAAATGTATAACTATTATTTTCCAGTGTGTGGAAGTGTGGAATGTAACAGCATCAGTAGAGCACTAGGACCCTGTGAGTTCGGCCTGTCTGAACAAGACCTGGAGCGAGGCAGCAGGGGCTTGGGTGGGAGAACCCGTGTCTGTAGGAGAATGAGGCTCGTGGTGAAGGGGAGCTGAGCGCTGCCCTGCTAGAAGAGACAGGCTGTAAAGCATGCTAAAAACAAACAGTGGTGAGAAGCCTGGAGATTTAATTTTGATAAGAATTTTTGTGCAAGCTGTTGGCAGGGATGGTTGGTCCTGGGAGAACTTGTGATTTTGCTGGAAACTAGTGCAGAGTTGGTGGAAACTGTGTGGACTAGAGACCATATGTTGAGCTGACCAGGATTCCACTACCAAAATACAGAATGAGGAGAGACTGCGTCCGGTGCCATCCCGATCGTGAGGATCCTGACAAGCCTTTGTGAAGAGTGCTCCACAGACTGTATCATGAGGCTACAGAACTAAAGTACCAGATGTGTGAATCAGGATTGACTGGCAAGCCACAGAATTTTTGCTGTTTTACAATAAGGTTTTTTTTCTGAACTTGCTGCAGCCACCATGGACTATGGGCCGGTGTGAAACTACACTTGAGGTGGACGGTACCGTAGCTTTTAAGATACCCAGGTATCCCTGTGCTAAGTGTTTAGAAATTGGGGTGAAAATGCCAACAATTCCCTTTCATTTTGCATATCTCAGAGGGGCACAACTCTTGCAAATTTTCAAAGTGATTTAATCCAGAATTCTGTAAAAATTGTTATTATTATTTGAGAAATCAAGTCTAATTTGTCTTTTTTGTTGTCTTTTAATTCATTTTTTTTACAAATTGCAAATTTTATTGAGTTAAATTGTTTATTGTTGGTAAAAAAGTAAATTGTTATTCCAAAGTTAAAGTAGAATTTTACACACAGACATGGAAAAGCTGCAATTACCGGATCAATGCAGATAATTAAACCGGAAATCAGAGTTCAGTAAACGCTGTTCATGCTCTCAGCTATTTTGATTGACTTTTAGCAGCTGAAATGCAGGGCTTTCCCTACAGTGCTTCTGCAGGTTTCAGCCTGATGCAGGGTGTACTATTTTGGCCTAATTAGCAATAAAGGAGATCTTAACACTCATTACTTTACACAAAAACAAAGTCCAAAATGGTGTAATGTAATAAGGAGATTCCCCCCAGATTATCAATTTATGAAGGGTCCCCACAGAACAAGAACATAATCCAATAATTCATCAAACACCGGAGAATAAGAGTATCATGCAAACAATTAATAATTATCATCTATTTATATAATCGGGAGTTTGGGATTCGGCCACTGTAGCCGAATCCCAAAATCCTTTGCGGCACTGCGAGCGATGACGCGATAGCTTCATCGAGAGCCGTCTCCGCTGCCCACACACCTGGCCAGAAACGCAAAACTGCTCATTATCGCCCCAAACCCCCACCACTGCCCGGTCCACGCAACGCCTGCCGCTTCCCCGCTCCCCCGCCGCCAGGGCCGCACCGTCCATTGGACAGCATGAGCCCTGAGTCCCAAGCGGCAAGAGCCAGGGGGAGCGGCATTAGAGAAGGGGGCGGCGCCAGCATCAGCGGCCGGCTTCAAGACAGACGGCGGCCGCCGCAGCGTACCCTAGTAAGATGGCCGCTGCGCTCTGTCATTGTAGGCTGCAGGGGCGGCGGCCCTGCAGTCTGCTACCACCCCCCCGGTCTTCAACTAAGGCTACAGGGGCGGTGGGGCTGAGATCCACACCCACACTGCCCCTGCTTAACCCCCACTCACCCACACTGCCCCTGCTCACTCCTCTTACCCTCTCTATGCCCTCACTCACTCCCCACACTGCCCCTGCTTACCCCCTACTCACCCACACTGCCCCTGCATAGCCCACCCCACTCGCCCACACTGCCCCAGCTTACCCCCACTACTCACCCACACTGCCCCCACTCACCCACACTGCCCCTGCATAGCCCACCCAACTCACCCACAATGCCCCTGCTTACCTCCCTACTCACCCACACAGCCCCCACACTGCCCCTGCTTACCCCCCCACTCACCTGCACTGCCCCTCCTCATCCCTCTTACCCCACCACATGCCCTCACTCCCCACACTGCCCCTGCTCATGCCCCCACTCTGTACTTGCTTACCCCTCTCATCTCCCCCACATGCCCCCACTCACCCACACTGCTCCTGCTTATCCCCCCCACTCACCCACACTGCCCCTGCTTACCCCTCGCACCCGCCCAACTGCCCCCAATCACCCACACTGCCCCTGCTCAACCCCCCACTCACCCACACTGCCCCTGCTCAGCCCCCACTCACCCCACACTGCCGCTGTTTACCCCTGTCACCTCCCCACTCACCCCACACTGCCCCTGCTCACCCCTCTTACCCCCCCCACATCCCCTCACTCCCCACACTGCCCCTGATGATGCCCCACTTGGTGAAGTGACAGCTGTTGCCCCCAATGCCAAACAGCCCGCCCCCATCTTCATGTCACCCCACTCCCGATGCGATAGCATCGGCCTTTTTACTAGTTTATTAATCAAAAGGACTTAGTGGTAAAACATTTACAGACAGTAAAGGTTACAAGAGATAAGAACAATGGTGGCCACATTGACCCACAAACCATTGTATTAAAGCCACTTCACACGCTAGGATCTCGTTAACGATATCGTTGAAATGTCACGGATTTGTGATCGTTCAAACGATATTGTTAGTGCGTCCTTACGTGTAAATGAATGATGTAGGAAGGAAAAATCGTTAGAACGGTCATCAAAAATTTGAGATCCAGACCTCAAATTTATCGTTCGTCATCCAATTAACATAATGGGAAGAAGCAACATCGTTCAGTGTGACACCTTTTTGATCGATGTCGTTGACATTTCTCCTATTCCAGCCACTTTGTAAAATAGTTCAAATCTTTTCCAAATAGCTGCAGCGTTCCCAAATTTAAGATTGTTAACGATATCCTTGCGTGTCACAACGCACTAACGATGTCGGAAGGATCGCGGTCACGTGACATAGCTAACCATCTCGTTCACCTATATCCTAGCATGTGAAGTGGCCTTTAGACAGAGAATGGGTACATTACAGCTAAATACAAATAATATTGCAAGCAATGCAGGCAAATTATCTTAAAGTGCACTCTTGATATTCAATACCAACATATTGGAGTAAAGTGCCAGTGCATAAAGAAATTAGCCGCTATCCATAGAAGTGGACAAGGGATTAAGCATCAGAGTTGCAACAACAATCAATACATTGTAATGCAATTACATCATAGGGATTGCATACCCATATTTGTCAAGTTTAAGGGTCAGGCATCTATATGGTCATATGGTCACCCAGGATAAAAGGGCCCAGATGCAGCGTTTCGTAGGTCTTGCCTGGTAGCACCAGCTTTATCAAGGGGGTATTGATGTATTGATTGTTGTTGCAACTCTGATGCTTAATCCCTTGTCTACTTCTATGGATAGTGGCTAATTTTCTTTATGTACTGGCACTTTACTCCAATATGTTGGTATTGAATATCAAGAATGAACTTTAAGATAATTTACCTGCATTGATTGCAATATTATTAGTATCTAGCTGGAATGTACCCATTCTCTGTCTAATACAATGGTCTGATCGGTTAATGTGGCCACCATTGTTCTTATCTCTTGTAACCTTTTTACCATCTGTACACGTTTTACCACTATGTCCTTTAGATTAATAAATGAATTGTTTGCATGAGACTCATTACTTTACACAAGATCATCCATAAGATTCCCAGAAACCATTAGGCTCTGTTCACATGTTATATTTTTGTAACATATTTTTTATGCACTCTTTATGTAAATTAAAAGCTGCTTTATTTAGTACCAGCAAAATCAATGAGATTAATAAATCTCATGCACAAATGCTTTTTCTCTCTGGCTAAAATGGAAAACTTCAGCAGGTCAATTCTTTTAGTGTTTTTGCAGTGTTTTTTTTTTACCATAGAAGGCAATGAGAAAGTGTAAAACTTGCATCTTTTTGTAGGCAGCTTTTTTTTTACTGCCAAGAAAGCAGGCTTTGTCTGCAGGAAAAAAAAACAGCAAAAAAAACATGTGAACATAGCCTTAAAGAGAACCAACCACCAGAATTTAGTGCTACGCAGCAGGTGATTGATGTGTGCAACATGCAATCCCTTCCCTGAATGCAGCAGATACACTACATTCAGAGCTGCATTCAGTTTGTCAAGCACCAGGGGGGTGACAGGTCCTCTTTAATTACTCCCCTGTCTTTTGGCTGTAAGTCGAATCACCCCCTCCCTGTCATTAAAGTAAAATTTATACCAGTAACTAAAGAGAGAGCGCACATAGGGTATTACCCGTGTAGAGATGATTCGTAGGGGTAGCGGAACAACTAGCCTTATAGGGCTGTTCCCGTCACAACACCTTATAGATAAATATGGCTGCAGTACTCCGCCCGAGATCAGTAATCAAGAATTAGAAGTAGAGGGTTGTTTATTGTGCGCTGCTGTCCAAATATCCAAAACAAGCCAGGATCCAGGAAGGTTGGATACAATTGTACCTTTATTCTGAATAAAGCATTAGAATAAAGGTTCAATTTTATCCAACCTTCCTGGATCCTGGCTTGTTTGGGATATTGGGATGTCAGCGAACGACGAACCACCCTCTAATTCTAATTCTTGATTATCAAAGTAAAATAAAAGGCTGGATGAGAGGGAGGGGGTTTGGTTTACAGCCGAAAGACAAGCCCACAGGGAAGTAATTAAAAAAAAATAGTGATGTCATGCCGCACACGCCAATTACCTGCTGTATAGCACTAAACTCTAGTGTTTGATTCCCTTTACAGAGAATCTGTCAGCAGGTTTTTGCTATGTAAGATGAGGACACCATGCTGCCTGTGTTAAAAAAGCAAAAAGTAACTGTGCTTCTATTATCAGGCTCTGTGCAATTGTTTACCTATGCTAATGGTTTTATTACCCTGTGATTACCATTACAGGTCTATTTTTGTCATGTACACAGCAGTCTGACACACCCCCTGCTGTGATTGACAACTCTCTGTAAATGCATAATCTCCATTGAGAGCCTGGAGTGGGCGGGAACAGCTTTATCAGCTTCACTGTCTCCCTAAAATTAAATTCATTGATTGTGTGAGTACATTTGCAGCCAGTGATACACTGTGATACACTATAGGATTCAGAGTTTATTTGCCTACATTATGTTAATGTCAATTAACATAGTAACATACATAGTAACATAGTTTTTAAGGTTGAAGGAAGACTTTACGTCCATCTAGTTCAACCCATAGCCTAACATGTTGATCCAGAGGAAGGCAAAAAAAACCCATGTGGCAACACTAAGCTCCACATTGGGGAAAAAAATTCGTTCCTGACTCCAGATATGGCAATCAGACTAGTTCCCTGGATCAACGCCCTATCAAAGAATCTAGTATATATAACCGGTAGTATTATAGTTTTCAAGAAAGGCATCCAGGCCCTTCTTAAATGTTAGTAGTGACTCACTCATTACAACAGCATGTGGCAGAGAGTTCCATAGTCTCACTGCTCTTACAGTAAAGAATCCACGTCTGTGATTATGATTAAATCTTCTTTCCTCCAGACGTAGAGGATGCCCCCTTGTCCCAGTCTCAGGCCTAAGAGTAAAGAGATCATTAGAAAGTTCTCTGTACTGTCCCCTCATATATTTATACATTATTATAAGATCACCCCTAAGCCTTCGTTTCTCCAAGCTAAATAACCCCAAGTTTAATAACCTGTCTTGATATTGCAGACCCCTTAATCCTCTAATGACTTTTGTCGCTCTTCTCTGGACCCGCTCTAGTTCAGCTATGTCTTTCTTATACACCGGAGACCAGAATTGTACACAGTATTCTAAGTGTGGTCGCACTAGTGACTTGTATAGAGGTAAAATTATGTTCTCCTCATGAGCATCTATGCCTCTTTTAATGCATTCCATTATTTTATTTGCCTTTGCAGCAGCTGCCTGACACTGGCCACTAAATGTGAGTTTGTCATCTACCCATACACCCAGGTCTTTTTCAGTGACAGTTTTGCCCAGTGTTTTACAATTAAGCAAAGCCTGCTACCACATTCTCTTTAACATCCTCGCTCTCATTCACTCTTTTAATCTGAATTTATCACATTTATGGTTCAGTAAATTGGTTGGTGCTTTTCGGAGTAGTTGTCAGTTGCCTAATCCTATGTTAGCCAGTAGGTCAATATATACAGGCTCTTCAACAGATGGACCAAAAAGCTGGCATCTGTATTTCATGTGGTGCCTTCTTCTGTATCGACAATTTGTCTCGTGACTTGAAGACAAACTTAAACTATGTATAAAATTAGTAAAACAAAATTTGTGCAAATTCCCCTATTTTGTATGTAAATTAAAACTGCTAAGATGTTATTGATAAAATAACACGTTAGCAGCAAGGTGTTCAGTGAGACGTCATACCATTCAAGAAGTACCTATCAATGAAGTAACATAAATATATGTATATATATTATTATAGCATCATTTATTCCGTGGTACTTTATATGTGAAAAGACATACGTAGACAAGAACAATATTCATGGACAATATAAGGCACAGATAGGTACAGGAGAGGAGAGGACCCTGCTCACGAGGTCTCACAGTTCATGGGATGAGTGAGGGTACACTAGATGAGTAGATAGAACTCTGCCCATGAGGGCTCGCAGTCTACAAGGGATGAGTGAGGATTCCATATATGAGGGGAGAGGACCCTGCCCACGAGGTCTCATAGTCTACAAGGAATGGGTGAGGATACACTAGGTGAGGAGATAGGACCTGCCTACGAGGGCTCGCAGTCTACAAGCGATGGATGAGGATTCATTAGGAGAGGAGGGAAGTGACCCTGCCCATGAGGACTCACAGTCTACAAGGGATGGGTGAGGATACAGTAGGTGAGGGTAGAGCTATATATATATATATGTGTGTATATATATATATATATCAATCTATCATTATGAGTCGTTCCGCCATAGATTATGTGCAATGACACATAAGTGATTGGACTGAGCTGAAGTGGACCGCGTATGGGAATAACATTCCTACAGATCATGTCTCGGCGTGAGTCTAATATTGAAGTATTATTGTAATTAACATTCTGTATTTTGAATGTACCAACAAATTATACCAGGCAGCTTCTGCACCTCCTTTTCTTTCAGACTGAGGTGTGATATTTGTTACTGAGAATCTATATTGCAGATGTCTGTGTGGTTAATGTTAGAAACATACAACGTGTTTATTGCATCATCTCATTTACTTGGAATGGACATGAGGCTTCTGCAGGGGGTAGAATGGTGAGATAACGAGACACATCAGAGCACTAAATAGAGAGATATTTTCAATGTATAACAAGGGAGTAAAAATTGAGAAGGTTTTTGTCACAGACAAGAATTTTTTTCCCAACACATCATATATTTGTCATATAACTTGTGATAAGCCATTACTGTCTTTTGTGATTAATGTAAGCAAGAGAAGACGACATAAAGGGCCTTGATATGTTGAGGCATCTAGGCGAGTGACATGTAGCTGTAATAGTCTCAATTTCCTTTTGCATAAAACATACAGGATATAAGATATGCAAATCTCTGTTGCTGGAATTATGTTACCATAATAATAGACATATAGGAACATACTTATATCATAAAATAGACTTTTAAATCATTTTTCATTGTATTTTCGGACAAAGATATGAGCAAATAAGACTATGAAAAAGTGCTTTATTACCACAGTTAGATGCTAGATGAGCGGACTTCTATAACAAAACCATTTTGTTTTACCAGAACCACTTTTAATATTTACGACACTTATGGTAAATCCCTAGAGTTACAATTCTCTACTCCCAATAATGGATTTCTAAACTTAGCTTAGCCAACTGTGTGATAGCTTGACGCATTCTTTTAATTATAAAAAGCTTGAATTTTAGAATTTATACAGTATACTCTGGGTTGTAGTATATAGTAGCCAGTATGCAAATAATGTAAAGCACTACATTAATTCATAGCCAAGACAATGGTAGATTAAATGAGATGACAGTTATTCTCCGTGAATTATCCTTATTATTCTTCGGGGTCTTCCTCAACTAAGAACATAACGATTATGTGATGTAAAAAGTAGTAAAAAGACTTATACTCACCTTACTGCTCACCTGTCTTTCCCCTCTGCTCTTGCTCTTCATCATTTTCCCTTTAGTCCTTGACGCAACTTCTTAACACCGCCACCAGACACTGAATTGATGAGGCCCGGAATATTTCTGTACAAGTGTGCGTAAAATCTTGATGACATGACATCACAACATATTCCATGATCTTGACTGTCAATGTCATCATTGAAGTTGTAAGTCCCTGCCTAGCATGAAGAGGCCCAGGGATTCAGTCCTTGGTGATGGTAACAAGATGACCGGCTGACATTTGGTGGTCCACACAAAAAAAATGAATTACGTAAGATCTGCATTTTGCTGAATGCAGATCTTTTTTAACATTCGACTAGAGTTTAATTCTATTCAAATATATTTGCTCATATCTATAGACAGCTAAATATTCTAAATTGAAGGCTAAAAATAAATAGAAATGAATCATGATACCCCTTGATGTAAACAGTTTGCAAAATGATGAGACAGTAGTAGATCAATGGTCAGGTCTAAAAGCTAAAGTGCACATTTCCATAGCCCACAGGTACTTGTTCTAACCTTTTCTAAATATGATTATAACCTAGTAGAATAAAACAGTTTATGGAAAAAAATGTCATGTCTGATGTAGGGTCAGAGGCAAGAAGAAGCATCAGGAACAGAGGCCAGAAGAAGAATCACTAGTTGGCCATAACCAGAGTTTAGCAATAAACATGGTAATGTGCCACTCCATTCTTCTCCATTGATTACTTTCTATCTGGATTCCGGCTTGTGAGAAGTAAAGCAATACTTAAGGGCCTGTCACACGTGTCAATGTCGCCCGCGATATCGCTCATGCGTCACATATTACTCATCGCCTGAGCGATGTGGAATTGTCGCAGGTAAGATGTCACACGCGTCAATATGACCCAGCGATGCGGTGATGTCGCCATCTTGCGAGCGATTTTATTTAGTCGCTTGTACGGTGTGAAAATAGAAAATATGTCGCTGAGTTTAGGGTCACACGCAGCGATGCACAAGGTCTACTGAGGGATGAGCGACAGGTTTTACGTCTGGAAGTGAAACCTGCGATCGGCGATCAGCGACATAGACTTCTTCATCAACTCTCCCACAACCATTGCTGAAGTATCCTTCCTTACTTATGAGGTGCAGTGCCAGTTGAACCAATATTTTCTCTTTACAACCTGGTTAAAGCTGTTGAAGTCACTTGGCCAACAATTTGGTGGAAACCATTTCAATATCGACCCCTTTTGCAATCAAAACGTTTCCAATGATATCCAAAGAAGTTGGAAACAATGATAGTGACTTTTTTTCATTTTCTATATATTAGGTTAATGTCTGCTGACCATCTAGTTCATGGGTCACTAAATGATGCCAGATGTAGAAGAGAAGAATGTTTTGGCACATTGGTTTTTAACACATCTAATTCTTTGTTCCCCACCGGGTAAAGCAAACCACTTCATATAGGATGTATTTGTTTCTCTGTCCCCTCACCTTATATGTGTATTTGACTGCTATTCTAAGTGTAAGGAATTCCAAGCAAACAATTTGCATGCAGCCACCTGTCTGCTTTCCTTCCTACATTCATCTAATGGCCATTAGAAGTACTGAGTAATGGAAGCCCCATATATGCTCAGTCAGCAGGTAATTAATCCTAAGGCAGTCCTTAATTAAGTGAAGCTATCAAGTCCAAGATATCAACTTGTTTCTACTCCAATAAAATCCAATTTATGCAAAAAACATGTCTATAAAAATCCTGAGAACTTATATGTTCGCAATTCTGTATCAAAAATACAATACATGTGTAATGTCTACAGTATGTTCCAATATTTCTCTGTGTTTGCTATATAGAATTCAATATGAAGTAAATGGAGTCTTGTAGAATCAGGTCTCCAGTTATTAGGTAACCCAAACACTGCTCACTAAAACCATCTTCTATCATAATGTACTTTTCCTTAGGACTCAAGATATTTCAATGCCTTTACCTGACCCACAATATATGTGGACAGTTAAGTCATACAGCTACAGGAGGGGAGAGGACCCTGTCCACGAGGGCTCACAGTCTAAGAATTCAATATATTTCAATGCCTTTACCTGACCCACAGTGTAGCTAATAGACACTTCTGAGCATCAAAATCAGAAGCAAAGTACTTGAAAATCCTTCTGTTGTAGAGCTCCGAGACTGTGACCAACATATAGGCCCAAAACACCCCTGTACCAATTGTTTCATGAATGCTTCAAGTGTTGATAAGTGTTGTGAATATTTCTGTAACATAGTATTAACATTCAATCTGACATTTTTTTGGCACATTTAAATGTTAACATTTGTAGACATATAACTTACAAAGAGGAAACAAATTTCACCCTCTTCACAATTGTAGCTAAGGCAGAGCATTGAATGAGCGGAGTTAAATACAGCTCTTATTTTCCATTATATTTAATGAGATACAAACTCCCACCTGTTTACTCTCTATCCCTGACTACCATATGAAGTCTTGATGTCTAACAAGATTGATCGGTTTACAGTGCTGAATCGTTCACTAATGCGGTATTTTTAAGTCCTTGCGTTGATATCATTAGGGAAGCTAATGTACTGGAAAGACTTTGAAATGAGAATCCTTTGTAGACTTAAAATCACATTATCCCCTTGACAGTATAGGATGCTGCAGTGATCTGACAATAGATTCATAAATATTAGACATGTTTTTAAGGTTTCAAACTTTTGATAGTTTTATAATTCTCAACTTCTTACCTTCCCACTGCACAACTTCCAAAGGAGCAGTCCTTTCACTGATGTATTTAGTGGTTAAATCTGTCAATAAAAAGTGAAAAAATAAACCATTTCCATTAGTTTCTGTACAAATAATTTAGATTGTATTTGCCTTCGCTTTAACAAATTACGCCAAGAACTGCTGACTCTTTTTTACAGACCGCTGGCTAGATACTCTACGATGAATTTAGAGCCATTTCTTAGGGACATTGATGAACTACATGAGGTTAATCCAAGACACAGTTTCATGGGTCTATATATCAAGCAAACTGGTGGTTTTTAATCAGCAAATAAAATAAATCTTAATTTTACTTTAATGGAACATAGATGGATAGACAAATTTGTGGTGAGAGTCAGATGTGTAATATTGGGGTCTTGTATTACAATGAGATAAGTTATGCTAAAGATGAAGGATGAAGGATTTTGGAGTTATGATATGATAAATTTTGCCAAGGATAAAACAACGGATATTACGGTACCTCTTTTACACTGTTTAAAAATATGAAGGGAACATGTAAGCATCACAGTATAACCCCCAAGTCAATTAAACTTCAGGATTGTCAATCTTCATTATGGTAAGCTGCGTTTACACATTTTGGAGCGTTTTACACAACATTTTGCAGCAATTTTCATAAATTGCTGGAAAAATAATGCATTTGTATCCTGATAGTGGAAAACAATGTGCTGCAACATGTGAACATAGCTTTAGAAAGCATAATTCATTTGTGAGGCAATTCTACATGGTTTGGCACAAGTAAAAGTAGAGAAGCAAAAGTAAGACAGGCCCCAAAATAGGGATGGTTCTGAGTTAAACTAATAATAAGTAAATAAACTCTAGTGAAATTTAAGTGTACTTGCCAAAATGTCAATTTTCTTTTAACTTTGTACAACGCCGATTAAGCAAAATTGTTGCCTCAAGCCACCATTTTTGTGAACCATAAACGATTATAAAAAACAAAACAAAAATAATGCTAATACCAACCCTACCACTCATCTCTTTAACCATCTACGTCTCACCATCACCAGTCTGGTCTTTGTTGCACCTTGTGATCTGACCTTTCATCATGGTGAAATTCCTGTTTCTGCGCATGCTGTTGGAAGTGAATAATGCACATCATGACTTTATGATGTTGTGACCTTTTCAGAACTCTTACGGGAGGCCATGGGATTTCAGCAGGGTCAGATATACTATTGGCACGATCTGCGCGGCCCTAAAAGAAAAGAGGGCCTACAACGAGCTCCAAAGCAGGCGGAATTGGTCATTACGATGTACAGGGTTGCATACTCACGATCCAGAATAGCAGCATTTTGGATGCAATGTGTTGCCGCTGGATCCCAAATGCTACGTTGTACAGTATAAGCACAGTGGAGGGATTTCTAGAAATCCCATGCTCACTGTGCTTCTCCCCAACACAGCATTTTATCAGCTGCGGTGCAGGTTACCGGACTTCCGTATCTACGCAGAATGTTAATTTCATGCTGCAGAGTCAGAAGCGATCTTCAGCGGGTGAATGCAGGTGAATAGCTGCTCTTCACCAAAACACAGATTGTGGGTACAGGGTGTCTGTGTTCTCCCTGCGTGTTTTCCCTATGTTGTATCCACAGTGCCTCCGCATCGTGTGAACATACCCTTACTGGACTGCAAAGGACCCATATGATGTTGTACAGAGGTCCTCTTCCGCCTCTGGCCTTCAGTTGATTTCAGCATGATTGGCATGTGCTGGAAGAATTGAATTTTACCTGATCCACTCATCTCTATCAAAAACAAAAGTTTTTATAACTATAAAACTCAATAATAGCGAATGGTCTGGTTCCAGGTGATGTCCAGCTAAGTGGGATATACGGTGTACTACACCAACTACTACAAATAGTCTTTCCTTTCTGCTATGCTAGTTTTCCATTTTCAATAACAGAACTTTTTTCCCCTAAGGGATATGGTCTTAAAGGTGTTGTGTTGATCTTTTGGAGTCTGAGCAGTTACCAGTTACCCATTTTAGATAACAGAATTTGCTATTGTCCCAGTCAAGTAAAAAATAAAAAACAACATGCTTATAAGAAAATCAAGACCCTCCAGCAGCACACAGGTGGAAGGTTATGATGAGAATATATATTGCTTACTGCTTCATAACCTGGATTTATAGTCTCCAACACTTCCTGGTAAATAAAGTAGTCCTCATTATTTACCCTTTGCGAAACAAGGTTATTGTCATTCAGCTCCGGACTGTCTTAGCAGGAACAGCAAACCAAATTATAGCACCTTATAGCATCTTTTTCACCATCATAAACTTCACAAAGAATGAATCGGGGCACTGGATACCTTATACCAATGTAGCAGCAGACAGTCATTCATTGGGGGTGCTCGCCTGTGTCAGCACTAGATAATAGTCCAAATTTATAAAGAAAGGAGGCACTCACCCATATGTAAAGTTGGTCTCAGGCTTCTTTGCAAAGACCAGTTGAAGGGTGATTACATCCAAAACAGTCACTGTTGTCTGCACCTCCACCACCCCCTCCCCTGCAACCTGCACCCTGCTTCATGCCGGAAGGCTGAATAAAAAAGCCTGAGACCAACTTTACATATGGGTGAGTGCCTCCTTTCTATATATATTTGGACTTTTTTCACCATCATATTTTGCTCCGTTATTTGAAATTATAATTACACATAATATCCAATCTGTATGATATTCTGGGTCAATAATTTTTTTAAGCAGTATTATGCAATATGCCCACCTAGCAAATTTGGTTGCAGAATGTCCCACACCAAATCTGCATCCCCTGGCAGGAAAAATCCTACATAACGTATATACTCGCGTATAAGCTGAGTTTTTCAGCCCAAAAATTGGGCTGAAAAGTCCCCCCCTCGACTTATACGCGAGTCACTGTATACTGTATACAATGTATACAGTATACAGTGCCCCACCCATCAGTATACAGGCCCCCCCCTTGTGTAGCAATCCTGTAAAGGAAGAGATTAGTATACTTATTCTGCCGCTGTCCCGCTGCCGCTGTCCCGCCGCCGCTATCGCACTCCTCCGGCTTCATCCAGCGTCTTCCGTCTTCTTCCGGCTTCCTCCGGTGGACGCAGGCAATGACGTCATTGTCTGCACGCCAGAGGAGGAAGCCGGAAGAAGACGGAAGACGCTGGATGAAGACGGAGGAGCGCGATGGCGGCGGCGGGACAGCGGCGGCGGGACAGCGGCAGGGATAAGTATACTAATCTCTTCCTTTACAGGATTGCTACACAAGGGGGGGCCTGTATACTGATATGGGGGGGGGCTGCTGTATATACCTCTGGGGCTGCTGTATACTACCTCTGGGGCTGTATATACCTCTGGGGCTGCTGTATACTACCTAAGGGCTGCTGTATACTACCACTGAGGCTGCTGTATACTACCACTGGGGCTGCTGTATATACCTCTGGGGCTGCTGTATACTACCACTGGGACTGCTGTATACTACCAAAGGGCTGCTGTATACTACCACTGGGGCTGCTGTATATACCTCTGGGGCTGCTGTATACTACCACTGGGGCTGCTGCTGTATATATCACTGGGGCTGTTGCTGTATACTACCACTGGGGCTGCTGTATACTACCACTGGGGCTGCTGTATATACCTCTGGGGCTGCTGTACACTACCACTGGGGCTGCTGTATATACCACTGGGGCTGCTGTATACTACCACTGGGATGCTGTATACTACCAAAGGGCTGCTGTATACTACCATCTGGGGCTGCTGTATACTACCACTGGGGCTGCTGCTGTATATACCACTGGGCTGCTGCTGTATACTACCACTGGGGAGGCTGCTGTATACCACACTGCTGGGGGCTGTATACCTGTGCTGGGGTCCACCCTCGGCTTATACACGAGTCAAAAAGTTTCCCCAGGTTTTGGGGGCAAAAGTAGGGGGTCGGCAGGGGCTGGCTGGAGCCTCCATCCCCGGTGGCAGATTTTGCCCTGAGCGGCCCTGACTTGAGAAGCGGGGGGGGGGGTGGGTGGGGGTGCTGTCCAGGGCTGACTTGAGAAGCGGGGGGTGCTGTCAGGGCTGACTTGAGAAGCGGGGGGGGGGGGGTGCTGTCAGGGCTGACTTGAGAAGCGGGGGGGGGTGGGGGGGGTGCTGTCAGGGCTGACTTGAGAAGCGGGGGGGGGTGCTGTCAGGGCTGACTTGAGAAGCGGGGGGGGGGGTGCTGTCAGGGCTGACTTGAGAAGCGGGGGGGGGGGGTGGTGCTGTCAGGGCTGACTTGAGAAGCGGGGGGGGGGGATTTGGTGCTGTCAGCCCTTACCTGATCCCGCGACTCCCGCGGGCCGGCCCGTTTCGCGTCATGTGCCGGCCGCAAAGCGACGCCCGCGGCCGGCCCGTTTCTGTAGGGGGCGGCCCTAGATGTGGACTATACCACCAGCCCAGGGGACACTTGCCCCCCTGCCCCTGGGGTCGGCTTATACACGGGTCGGCTTATACACGAGTATATACGGTATTTAATATTATCATTTGGTTTTAGTGCATTTTTTTGCATTTTTGGTGCAGTATTTTCACATTTTTTTCTATTGTATAGTCTATGAGTAAAACACAGAAACAATTGACATATTGCTTCTTTTTTCTGCATCAAAGTCTGCAAGGAAAAAAAGCCTGAAGGTGGGCACAGCACTTCGGGAATCTCTTTAAGGCTAGGGTCACACATGCGGCAGGATTTTGAAATCCTGATCCAGTTTTGAGCTGTAAAAAAAGGTCAAAACCGGATCAGGAACCGCTCCCCATAGGAGCCCATTATGGTAACCGATTGCTCTACTTGCAATCCGGTTAGCGTCTCCGGATCAGGAGCCTGCGCTAAAAATATGCAGGCTGCAGTTTTCGGAGCGGTTCTATCAACCGCAATGCGTAACCGGATTGCTCCGGATTTGTAATCCTGAGCAATGTGGTTACCGTCTACTTTGTTCATCCCTGCAGCCGAAAAACATTTTTGTGCATAATTAATGTATCTTGTACACATGTATCTACCTTTAATTTAGCTAGAATGTTGTTAAACCTCCATCAAGGTGGCATTTTTTAGTTTAGGCTCATGATGCTATAATATCTAATTATCTGAATTTCAGGACTCAGGCTTTATTCACACACAACATTTTGCTCCATTTTGTTTTGTGGCGTTTTTCTCACTTTTTTTATCTGCAAAACTGGAACAGCTTTTCAAAAAAACGCACCAGAAAATGGATCAAAAACATCAAAAATGGATGACCCTTTTTTTCTGGTGCGCTTTTTTTCCCCATATACAAGGATTTCAATGGAAAAAGCGAGTTAATAAAAGTGGCAGAAACTAACATGCTCCTTCTTTGGATAAATCACTTTTCAAGGAAAAATAGCAGATCAGATCATAAATTTTGAGTCCGAACAGCAAAAAATGAAAACCCATTGACTTTGCTGGGATTCCATTTGAGTGATCTGTTTACTTCATTTCCACTGCAAAATGGATAAAAAAGTAGAAAAGAGAATATGGCCGAAAAGTAATCAATGACCTTCATAGGGGTGTATTAAAAGGAACCTGACATCCCCCAGGGCCAATTAAACCTAAAGAGCCACCTTCAGCAGCGCCTATTTTGTGAAGGTGGCTCTTATCCCCCTACGCCCCTTGGACCCGCCTCCTGTGTTCCTTAGGAGCGGTGTTGGTACCTGCACATATCTCTTAGCTCTCTGGCATCTCCGTAAGCTCTGCCCAAGAGCTAACATCACATGATGTCGGGACACTACGCATGCGTATAGGGCAGGCACCAGATCTCACCCTGTATAGCCTTATGTTAATGCAGGCTGTGGGGCTGGAAATCTGGTGAGGAGGGAACAGTATGATTGCACCTGTTCTCTCCTCCAGGTTCCCAACCCCGCAGCCTGCATTAATCATAAGGCCACACAGTGCGAGATCTGGTGCCTGCGTTATTCGCAAGCGCAGTGTCCCGACATCACGTGATGTCAGCTCTCAGGAAGAGCTGACGGAGATGCCCAAGAGCTGAGAGATGCATGGAGGTGCTGAAGCCACTTGAAAGGAACACAGGAGGTGGGTCCCGGAAAGCAGAGGAGAAAGGTTAATATCAACAAAGGGTTTAGCTCTTGGGAGGAGAGTATACCTCCCGGACCTAAACTAATTTCTAATAAAGTGTTTATTTTGGTGTCCTAAGGATATGGATGATAAGAGCCACCTTCACATATTGCAGCATAGGTGCTGCTGAAGGTTGCTCTTTTAGTTTTATAGGCCCGCCCAGGTTGGGAAGAGGCGGGGGGCATGTGCCAGGAGCCAGGACCTCTTACTTTACTGGGAGCCAACATATTTCTCAAGGATGGTGCTCTTTTAAAGATTACCAGAGGTCGAGATGGCAACCAGTAAAGTAAGAGTTCCCAGAAAAAAGAAAGGGGGTTTTAGAGATGTACAGTTATCTGCATATAACGCTGTTTATAAATGTCATAAGAAGAATTGTTTATGCTGTGGGTGGATTCATCATAGAGCTAAGAACTTCCAATCCTTTGTTGATAAATCAAAAACCTTCTCTATTACACATAGAATGGATTGTACATCAAATTTTGTCATCTATGTAATAGACTATGTGGTAAGCAGTATGTACCGTACGAAGGACCACACAGCCTTTGCATCTGAGACTTAATTCTCATCGTCATAATATTAAGATTGGGTATCTAAAACAAGGGTTATCCAAACATTGTGCATTGAATCATGGTAACAATGTTACCCTCAAAATTACTCCAATAGACCATGTATCTTCCGATACTCCGAACAGATTGGCAGCTCTTAGTAAATTGGAGGTATATTGGATATGCAAACTTGATACCCTTTGTCCAAATGGGCTGAATGAGGTATCTGATCTTTTTTAATTAAGTTTCAGTATAAAGCCCACGATATATGATGAAATACTTAGTCGCTTTTAACCCTTTAAGGATTAAAGCGAACCTGTCACCCCCCCGGGCATCAAAAGCTCTAATAGCCACCTTCTGCAGCACTAAGGCTGCATTCTGAGAAGGTGCCTATAGGCTTTTGATGCCCTTTCTAGTATGAAATATTAAGTTAGGTAAATGCTCACTCTTCAGAAGATCGAAGACCGGGAGGCGGGGTTTCACGCTCCTCCGGCCCGCCCCCTCTTGTCAATCATTGTGCGCGCCTGCTGCTGTCTCCCTTCAGTGTGGAAAATGAACGCGCGTCTCCGTTCTCCTGCACGGAGCCGCGCATGCGCTGTGCGCCCGGTGTCGACTTCCTGGACACCGGGCGCACAGAGCATGCGCGGCTCCATACAGGAGAATGGAGACGCGCGTTCATTTTCCACACTGAGGGGAGACAGCAGCAGGCGCGCACAATGATTGACAAGAGGGGGCGGGCCGGAGGAGCGTGAAACCCCGCCTCCCGGTCTTCGATCTTCTGAAGAGTGAGCATTTACCTAACTTAATATTTCATACTAGAAAGGGCATCAAAAGCCTATAGGCACCTTCTCAGAATGCAGCCTTAGTGCTGCAGAAGGTGGCTATTAGAGCTTTTGATGCCCGGGGGGGGTGACAGGTTCGCTTTAAGGATTTAGTCCTTGCACATTAATTCTGGAGGAGAAAAATGGTTTATAACTTTCTTCATTGAAAAATTTCTGTGGCTCTAGCGGATCGGACCGTGGGGCACGGTGATGATTACTATCATCGGTTTTTGTTCCCTTGAGTAAAGACTTGAATACCAATCAATAAAAGTACTCCTCTGGTTCATTAAATCCAAAATTAAGTTTTGCGGCATTGCTTCTGATTTGGAGGATTGAGGATCTTTTTGATCTAATCCCGTTCTTGTTTATGTAGAGTCAGAGGTTAGCCTAAATATTTGATGGTGAAGAGATAAGTCTCATGACTGTCATGTGAACCTTTGTTTGAGAGGGAGTTCAAGTTCTGGGTAAATTGTTTAATGAGTAAAAATTTTAAATAAAGTTGGCCGATAGGGAATTCAGATTAAAAGTGGCAAATGGTCTGAGGTGGTGGTAGTTTAGTGGTAAGATGCAGGACTTTTAATATGAGATCAACCTTTGAGTGAGTTTGAACCAAATGAAAACACCGTTTAAGGTAAAATTTTTATGCCTTTGAAATTTGTGTTTTATGTGTGGGGCTTTTTCTTCGTCTTTTTTATGCAATGTAAATTTTGATTATACATTTTTATGAGTGATTTTAGCTGTTTGTAACACAAAGGGGGCGTTTCCACAGGAAATTATGTCATGATGATATGATTGTGTATATAAAGTCCTTTCTTGTAACTCAAGGGTTAGCCTAAGTAAAAGTGGCAAATGGTCGGAGGTGGTGGTAGTTTACTGGCAAGACACAGGATTTATAATGTGAGATCAACTTTTGAGTGAGTTCAAACCCAATGGAAAAAACTTTTTAAAGAAAAATTTTTTTGCCTTGAAATTTGTGTTTTATGTGTGGGGCTCTTTCTTCTTCTTTTTTATGCAATGTAAATATTGATTATACACTTTTATGAGTGATTTTACCTGTTTGTAAAACAAAGGGGACGTTTTCACAGGAAATGACGTCATGATGCTGTTTTTTTTTGTGGAAGATATGTCTGGTTATATAAAGTCCTTTCTATGTAACTCTGTAACTAATGCCCTGATGAAGTGGCCACATGGCTACGGAACATGTCGCCTTCCTTTTGTTTGGTGTGTGTGGTGAATAAAGAATAAAATCAAAATTGTCTTCTGAGGTCAGCGCGGAGGAATCCCGGTAACACAAAAACCTTGCTTTCTTATCCTGGACGGGATCTGCAGTGACCCTTTATGTTTACAAGGTTGGTTGTGAACCCTTCACAACCTGAGTAGGTGAGTGGATTACTGAGATATTAACCCCTGGTATCCACATTTATTGCTCTATTGTGCATTCCCCCTCCCCTTATATATATGTGATTAGCTGATACTCAAGCAAAATCATTGTGGTCCTTGAATATTGATCAATTGAGCTTAATGACACTTTACAAGGATCCACTAATGGTGGGTTTACACACACCAATCATTGTATCCAATCTCTGAACCAATCTCTGGTTGCAGTGAAATCATGGACAGATTGCTCCATGTTGTACACAGCCACAAAATGGAACCATATGTCCATGATTTCACTGCAACCAGAGATTGGTTCAGAGATTGGATACAATGATTGGTGTGTGTAAACCCACCATAACACTTGTTGCACTGGGTATGTATAGACATTTTAGGTTTCTATACCTTTTTAAGTAGATCAGTAAAAGTTAAGTTTTATGTCTTTTACTTTTTCTTTTGTCGTTATTCACTGGTGGTTGCCATACAGCATAATGTCTCCAACTCTGGCACCCATTCAGTGTTAATGTCTTGCCATTCTGGCATGCATAAAATACAAGGTCCCAATATAATAAAGTTCCCCATTCTGACCACCAAAAAGCAACAATGTCTGTGTGGCTGTCATATAGTAATAATATATCCCATTTTGGCACCAATATAGTAATTTTGTCCCCCTCTTAGGCTAGGGTCACATTTGTGTCATGGAAGCGCTAAAAGCTAGCGTTTTTTCCATGTTAAAATATGAAAAAATGCTAGCGTTAAAGCTTCCATAGGCTCCCATGCAAAAAACGCATTGTCAAGGTGCAATGCATTTGACGCTAGGCGATTTTGCAAAAGCCCTAAAAAACGCGGTAAGCTACGTTTTTGGGGGCATTTGCAAAAATGCATGCAATTTTTTTTACATGGGAGTCTATGGGAAACACATGCGTTAACGCATTGTACATATATGTACCATGCTTTAACGCTGGCGCTAAAAATGCAAACAATGCCAGAAAAATGGCAAGGGAAAAAACAGCATCCTTGAACGCATCCTTCCAAAGTGACATTAATGCACCATGTGCGACAGGATGCCTCACATCTCCTGCTGCTAGTGTCTGTGAAATATATAGATATTGGGAAGTAAGGTGCTAAGTGCATACTGTATGTCTATACACAGATCCAGCTGATAACAACACTACCCATGGCGGGCCCACTTCTCTGTTCTGGGCCTTGATGGTCACACCCGCTAAAATCCTGCAACTGACCACTGCCTGCTGGCCAGTGTGCGTCCTCTGGGTCTGAGAGAAGCGCAGCGACATTTTGTCTCCCCTTGTCAGACCACTGAGACAACTGCCTGATGCAAAATACTCATCTCATCTCGTGTCAGGCGCAGCCCTTGCAAGCACTGTGTATTACTATAATTATACTATATATGATCATGATGTATTTCTGATAATATACAGTAAGTGCTTTAATTTCCCAGTTGATTCTAATTATTCCAGTCATTAAAAAAATATTTTGATAATCCATGTGATTTGCAATATCGCATAATATGCATTTCTAAGGGATTATAGCTTTGGGGTATTTTTTAAAAAGTAATTTGTATATATTAGTTTTCATTTCATCAGCAAGATTATGTTGTAATGTATCATTCTAATCATTCTTGGCATCAAGCAGTCATGAGGGAAAAGTCATGTACTTCACGTGACTGCTCTAAATTCAGATGAAATCATTACCAGAAACAAAGCACTAGAAGAATAATACTTTATACATCAATGAAAGATAATAAAATACAAACAAATATATGCAACATGTAGCGTTTTTACTTTGCTTTAATTAATCTGTCAGCAGGTTTTTGATATGTAAGCTGAGGACAGCATGCTGCAACGGTTAAACAACAAAAATCAACTGTGCTTCTCTTATCAGGGTCTGTGCTATTGTTTACATAATCTAAAGGCTTTATTACCCTGTTATTATCATTACAGGACTAGAAAGCCACGTGCAGGGTAGTTCGACATGATTAACACCTCAAAGTCAATGCACAATCTCTATTGAGAGCCTCGAAAGGACAGAGACAGCTATCTCAGCTCGGCTTTATTCATCCAGGTTTATATATGTGATATTTTGTTGGATTCAGGGTATCTTTGCCTACATTAGGTTGCTGTCAGATGAAGTAGCAAAAACCTGCTGACAGATTGCATTTTAGTATCCTTTGATATTTGTCTCAGTGTCACTTCAACACCACGTGACACTACCTGATAAATTAAGGATGGCAATATTGTCAGTATATACAGATCCTGCTAGTAGTAATACTAAGATAAAGCTGCCTGCTACCTTCCATTTTTCTATATCCATTTTCTTTACAATTGTATTCAGTTTTAATGACTTGGTCTTACATAATTTATAATATTTCGAGTATCAATGGTAGCAATTATCTAGGTTTCGATGAAAACAGATTGGTGTAATAAATACATCCATGGCTGATATCTATTAGAATAGAAGTGATTTTAAAGTGAGACTCTCTGTTCCAGATCTTACAGAGGAATGTTTAGTGAGTAATCCATGAAGTCAACCCTATTAAAATCCTCTATCACTTTTTAGTATTTTTAGTATTAATTTACTAGTATGATAAGAAACCCAAAAGCAGGAGGAAAAATGTAATATAAATAATGTCTCAGCTACCTTATAGAGAAAGTGTATTAATATATTAAATTTACAGAAGTTCTGTGTGTGCTAGGAATCAATCAGTTCTGATATATCATCATTATAATGGAATGCATGGTTCCTGTAAGACCTGTCTGGTTTTACACCTACAAATTATTATAAAATAGTATATTTTCCAAATCCTGTAACAATTGTGATATGACATAAGCCCCTTTCACATCAGTGGTAAACGCTGATCACGGCAGTTGCGGTGAAAAAAACGCAACTGCCGCGATTACCGCATAACGACCGCACTTGCGGTTCACTTGCGGCAAGCCCCATACAATGTCTATGGGGCTTGCGGTAAGTGTGCGGCAGGTGCGGCAAGTGGTTTCGGCACTTGCGGCAGGTGCGGCCGCGAAAAAAATGCGGCATGCTGCGGTTTTTTCGCGGCCGCACCTGCGGCAAGTGCCGAAACCGCACTTGCCGCACCTGCCGCAAGCCACATAAACATTGTATGGGGCTTGCCGCAAGTGAACCGCAAGTGCGGCTGTAAGGGCCCTTTCACATCAGCGTTTTTTTAAATTTGCGGCAGATGCGGTGAAAAAACCGCATCTGCCGCAACTGCCGCATAACGGTTCCACTTGCGGCACGGTTGCGGTTTTTTCCATAGGAAGTATAGGGGGACTTGCGGCAGATGCGGCAAGTGCGGTATTGCACTTGCGGCAGGTGCGGCAGAGAAAAAAACCGCGGCTTACTGCGGTTTTTTGCTCTGCCGCACCTGCCGCAAGTGCAATACCGCACTTGCCGCATCTGCCGCAAGTCCCCCTATACTTCCTATGGAAAAAACCGCAACCGTGCCGCAAGTGGAACCGTTATGCGGCAGTTGCGGCAGATGCGGTTTTTTCACCGCATCTGCCGCAAATTTAAAAAAACGCTGATGTGAAAGGGCCCTTATGCGGTAATCGCGGCAGTTGCGATTTTTTCAGCGCAACTGCCGCGATCAGCGATTACCGCTGATGTGAAAGGGGCCTTAGACCATATTTTCTGTAAAAGAAGTATATCTAATATCCAATAGAGTGGATCAATCCTGTAACTTGACTTTTTACAATTTGAGATTTGATTTGCAAGTATGGCTAGGGTCACATCTGTGGCAGGGCTATGCAGATCCTGATATGGATTTGAGCATTAAAAATGCTCAAAATCGGATCAGGAACCGCAGCACATAGGAGCCCATTATAACAACTGAAAAATCATGCAGGCTGTAGTTTTCGGAATGGTTCTGTGACCCGCAATGTGGTAACCGCATTGCTCAGGATGTGTAATTCTGAGCAATGCGGTTACCGTATACTTTGTTCATCCCTGCTGCCGCAGGGATGAACAAAGTGTTAATAGTTTAATAAAGCATTAATTATTAATATTAGTTGTGTGCAACATGTCTCTAGGGGGTGCCCACCCCCCCTAGAGACATGCTGCCCTCCTCCTGTGGACATGTCAGGGGGTTAATAACCCATTTACAGTAAGCCAGCTATTGTCGGCTTTGTACAATTTTATCAATGAAGCCGCGGCTCCCCTGACAGTTGCACAGATACTGTATGTAATGTACGTATAGTATCTGCCACTGTCCGAGCTCCTGTAGGCATTTACATTAGATCTATGGCGGTGTGCTGCCCATAGATCTAATGTAAATGCCTACAGGACCCTGGACAGCGGCAGATACTATACGTACATTACGTACAGTATATGCACAACTGTCAGGGGAGCCGCAGCTTTATTCTTAAATTAGTACAAAGCCGACAATAGCCGGCTTACTGTAATTGGGTAATTAACCCTGACATGCCCACAGGAGTGGGTAGCATGTCTCTAGGGGGGGTGGGCATCCACTATAGACATGTTGCCCACAGCTAATATTAATAATTCATCTTTTAATACACAGTTAACACTTTGCTTATCCCTGCGGCAGCACAGATGAGCAAAGTATACGGTAACCGCATTGCTCCGGATTACACATCCGGAGCAATCCGGTTACCGGATTGCAGTTTTCTGCACACATTTTTCCTTAAAAATGTGTGTGAAGGCAATTGCGTTTACCACATCGGGATCTGGATGTGGTGAACGCAATTGCCTAGCCAAATGTGACCCCAGCCTAACACTAAAAGTAGTAAATCCCCTGTGCCTCTCACACACAGCTAAAGAGTGCAGACTTGTGCCATTGGTACCGGTTCATCCTGGATTACCAAAGGCCATATTCTTACAGGTTTAAAGACAATTACCTTACCTGACCTTATTCAGACAGATGTGTCCTTACCTTTCCTTCATTCTTGTATCATGAGAATAGTGGGGCATTCCAAACGTCTTTCAAAAAAACATGAATTTGCAACACTCTGTTTGGAAATGATTGCTGGTATAAATGTTTGAGACTTGTGGTAGTGTGTCATAATGTTGTATTTGGTAATTGATTCTTAGGAACTTGGTATTCATAAAGGGTAAAGGGGTTGTAATATTAGCAAAGGCTAGGGTCACACTTCAGGTTTTTTTTTTTAAAGCCTGATCCGGTTTAGAGCTTTTAAAAAGCTCAAAACCGGAGCAGGAAACGCTCGTCATAGGAGCCTATAATAAAATCCTTGCTTGTGAAGCAATCCGGTTACTGCCTCCGGCTCTGTAGCCTGCGTGAAAAATCATGCAGGCTGCAGTTTTCGGAGCAGTTCTCTGACCCGCAATGCGGTAATCGGATTGCTCAGGATGTGTAATCCTGAGCAATGCGGTTACTGCATATACTTTGCTTATCCTGGCTACCGCTAATTGTTGGTACATACCAGTGTTATGTTAATTATTACTCGTGTTAGTTTATTTCATTGTACTATGAGAATTGATCATATACTCTGTTTTCTGTTTGTTATTTTAGCAACTTAAGAAGGCCAGAGGGCCGAAACGTTTTGTTACAATTCTGTCCTTCAACCAATTTGCTACTTAATAAAGTTACCAAAATTAATTTTTTGTGCCAAGTTTTTGATATATAATTGTTATGGGTTGGAATTCCTACTTGAGCGCCACCTGACTGGGTTATCAATATTATATTGATTTGTTCATTGAAAATCCTCTTAAAGGACATTGTGAAAAAAGGCGATGGAGAACACTTATGTATTAAAGTAAGTGCCCATGATCAGGAAACGCTGTGCTCGTGATGCTAGTGTTCAGAGCGGGATAATGCAGCGTACATGCCCACAATTAGAGATGAGTGGGCTTTCCCCGAACATGTTCACCAATTTAAAATTTGGCACGAAAATTGCAGATTTGGTTCAGGATCGGAAACCCAAGCTTTTAACAAAGAAATCATTGAATGTAGCTTTGTTCAGGGAAAAAAAAATTGAAATTTAAAATGGTCCTAAAGCTTTACCTGTCTGTTTGGGGCCAAAATGCTCACCAGAAGACCCATTGGCTGGGAACAACATGTAACCTTAAGGTTAGGAGCAGGGCTGCCACTAGGAATTTCGGGGCCCCTGACTGCCAAAATTTTGGGGCCCCCTGAGACTCCTCCCAGCCTCCACCCCTGAGACTCCGCCCCCACCCATGCTCCGCCTCTACCCAAACATACATTAAATATATATATAGTGAAAAATTGGAACAGCACCAAAAATTACCTCAATTTATGTGCAAAGCTTTCCAACCAGCAATCCAGATGGTTCCTTACAATAGAGTAAAAAAAAGGAAAAATAGCACAAAAGATAGAAAAAAGTGGACTTTATTACCCAATGCATGGCCACTTCATTGGGCTATAAGGTCCACTTTTTTCTATTTTTTTTGTGCTGCTTTTCTTTTTTTTACCCCCTCTCTCATGTATATACACATTATATACATATCTACTTATATAATCCGCAGTTGGGAATTCGGGCGTTGTAGCCGAATCCCAACATGCTTTGCGGGACTGCGAGTGATGACGCGCAGCGTCATCACGAGCCGCAGACCCGCACTGCCGTCTCCGCCACCCGCCGTCTCCGCCGCGCACCCGTCCGCCCTGCCGCCGCCTCCGCCCTGCCGCCGCCTCCGCCCCGCCGCCGCGAGGTCACCGCTGCCCCTCGCTGCTCTAGCAACGCTGGGGCCTCGGTGACGCCATGCAGCTGGAGGAGCACTGTCCTTGCGGCGACATGTAATTTCCAACATGGCGTGCAAAATCTCGCGAGATTTCGCCGCCATCTTGGATATTACATCTCGCTCCACTTTCCCACCGCCACCCGCTGCTTCATTCCCTCCCTCCCCTCCTCGCTCCATCGCCCACCCCACCGCTCCATTCCACCAGCACCGCTCCATTGCGCTTTATCCCCCTCCATTGCGGCCCCCCCACCTCTCCAATGCGCACCCCCCCTATATTGCGGCCCCCCCACCGCTCCATTGCACACACACCCTCCATTCCAGCCCCTTCCCACCGCTCTATTACCCCTACCCGTCCCCCTCTCACCGGCCGCTCGGTCTCACCCGGTAATGAGCGGTCATGTGACAGATATCACATGACCGCTCTTTCCTTGCTGCGCTTTCCACACAGACTGCGCCTGACACCCGATGCAAGCGGGGGACACATCCTAACCACTCTCCCTCCAGGTGACCTGACCACCCACTGTCCCTCCATCCTCACCTGACCACCCACTCTCCCTCCAGGTGACCTGACCACCCACTGTCCCTCCATCCTCACCTGACCACCCACTCTCCCTCCAGGTGACCTGACCACCCACTGTCCCTCCAACCTCACCTGACCACCCACTCTCCCTCCAGGTGACCTGACCACCCACTGTCCCTCCATCCTCACCTGACCACCCACTCTCCCTCCAGGTGACCTGACCACCCACTGTCCCTCCATCCTCACCTGACCACCCACTCTCCCTCCATCCTGACCTCACCACCCACTGTCCCTCCATCCTGCGCTGACCACCCACTCTCCCTCCATCCTGACCTCACCACCCACTGTCCCTCCATCCTGCGCTGACCACCCACTCTCCCTCCATCCTGACCTCACCACCCACTGTCCCTCCATCCTGCGCTGACCACCCACTGTCCCTTCATCCTGCGCTGACCACCCACTGTCCCTCCATCCTGCGCTGACCACCCACTCTCCCTCCATCCTGACCTCACCACCCACTCTCCCTCCATCCTGCGCTGACCACCCACTCTCCCTCCATCCTGCGCTGACCACCCACTCTCCCTCCATCCTGCGCTGACCACCCACTCTCCCTCCATCCTGCGCTGACCACCCACTCTCCCTCCATCCTGCGCTGACCACCCACTGTCCCTCTGGCCTGCGCCGACCACCCACAGGCCCTCCATCCTGCGCTGACCACTGCCCCTCCATCCTGTGCTGACCACTGCCCCTCCATCCTGAGCTGACCAATGAGCCTCCTTCCTGCGCTGACCACTGAGCGTCCATCCTCTGCTCACCACTGAGCCTCCATCCTGCGCTGACCACCCACTGTCCCTCTGTCCTGCGCTGACCACCCACTGTCCCTCTGTCCTGCGTTGACCACCCACTGTCCCTCTGTCCTGCGCTGACCACCCACTGTCCCTCTGTCCTGCGCTGACCACCCACAGGCCCTCCGTCCTGCGCTGACCACCCACAGGCCCTCCGCCCTGCGCTGACCACCCACTGCCCTCCATCCTGCGCTGACTACTGCCCCTCCATCCTGCGCTGACCAATGAGCCTCCTTCCTGCGCTGACCACTGAGCGTCCATCCTCTGCTCACCACTGAGCCTCCATCCTGCGCTGACCACCCACTGTCCCTCTGTCCTGCGCTGACCACCCACTGTCCCTCTGTCCTGCGCTGACCACCCACTGTCCCTCTGTCCTGCGCTGACCACCCACTGTCCCTCTGTCCTGCGCTGACCACCCACTGTCCCTCTGTCCTGCGCTGACCACCCACAGGCCCTCCGTCCTGCGCTGACCACCCACAGGCCCTCCGTCCTGCGCTGACCACCCACAGGCCCTCCGTCCTGCGCTGACCACCCACAGGCCCTCCGCCCTGCGCTGACCACCCACTGCCCCTCCATCCTGCGCTGACTACTGCCCCTCCATCCTGAGCTGACCAATGAGCCTCCTTCCTGCGCTGACCACTGAGCGTCCATCCTCTGCTCACCACTCAGCCTCCATCCTGCGCTGACCACTGCCCCTCCATCCTGTGCTGACCACTCAGCCTCCTTCCTGCGCTCACCACTGGCCCTCCATCCTTCGCTGACCACTCAGCCTCCATCCTGCGCTCAACACTGAGCCTCCATCCTCTGCTGACCACTCCATCCTGTGCTCACCACTGAGCCTCAATCCTGCGCTGACCACTGAGCCCTCCATCCTCTGCTGACCACTCCATCCTGTGCTCACCACTGAGCCTCAATCCTGCGCTGACCACTGAGCCCTCCATCCTGCGCTCACCACTCACCCTCCTTCGTCTGCTGACCACTCCATCCTGCGCTGACCACTCAATCCTGCACTCCCCACTCAGCCTCCATCCTGCGCTGACCACTCATCCTCCATCCTGCGCTGACCACTGAGCCTCCATCCTGCGCTGACCACTGAGCCTCCATCCTGCGCTGACCACTGAGCCTCCATCCTGCGCTCATCACTGAGCCTCCATCCTGCGCTCACAACTGAGCCTCCATCCTGCGCTCACCACTGAGCCTCCATCCTGCGCTGACCACTCTGGCTCCATCCTGCGCTGACCACTGGCTCCATCCTGCGCTGACCACTCTGCCTCCATCCTGCACTGACCACTCTGCCTCCATCCTGCACTGACCACTCTGCCTCCATCCTGCACTGACCACTCTGCCTCCATCCTGCGCTGACCACTCGGCCTCCATATACAGTGCTAACCACTGAGCCACCGTATACAGTGCTAACCACTGAGCCACCGTATACAGTGCTAACCACTCAGCCACCATATACAGTGCTAACCACTGAGCCACCATATTCAGTGCTAACCACTGAGCCACCGTATACAGTGCTAACCACTGAGCCACCATATACAGTGCTAACCATTGAGCCACATTACTGTTCTAATTGTTGACAAACAATATACAGTGCCAACCACTGAGCCACTGTAGAGTGCTAACCACTGAGGCTCTGTATACAGTGCTAACTACTGAGCCAGCGTATACTGTGCTAACCAGTCAGCCCCCGTATACTCTGCTAACCAATGAGCCCCTGTATACTCTGCTAACCAATGAGCCGCCGTCAAGTCTGCTAAGCACTCAACCCCCATATACTCTGCTAACCAATGAGCCCCGTATACTCTGCTAAGCACTCTGCTGCACGCAGGATGACGTCCGGGAACAGTGTTTAAGTGCGGCCAGGACGGGCCCCCCTCTTGCCTGCACCCGCCCGCTGTTCCCTAGCCATCTCCTGCCCGCTCTTCACCAGCCCCCTCCTGCCCGCACCCGCCCGCTGTTCCCTAGCCTTCTCCTGCCCGCACCTGACCGCTCTTCCCCGGCCGCCTCCTGGCCGCACCCGACCGCTCTTCCCCGGCCCCCTCCTGCCCGCACCTTCCCGCTGTCCCCCGGCCCCCATCCTGGATTTCTGCATCGCTGCACACTCACACCGCTGTAGGTATCTATATATTTAATCACCAATGTTGTGCTGCTATTCCGCCATGCACCGCGGCACCGTCCCCAGCGATCGCGCTCAGCGCCTTCGCGAGCCGCTATTCACAGACTAAGACCCGCGAGCGCTGGCACACTTCTGCGCCACCCCCAGCCACAGTCACGTCCCCAACGCTTACGTCACCATTCACAGCCCCAAGAGCGATGGCGCGCTCGAGACCCACCGTAAGCCGCAGTCACGCCAGCCACAGTTACGACGCCATTCACAGCCGCACGAGCGCAGTAACCATCCCTCACCGTGCATGCGCCTTCACGAAATTTACCTCACACCAAGGACACGCCACGATTTCCTCCACTCTGGAAGTATGCAGCTCTCATACAAGAAGTCAGTGGTGACAGCCATTACGTCACATCACCTCTCCACCCACCAGGACGCCCATTAAGGTCACCATCACACCCACAAACCTGTTACCCACAGAACTACCTGTATATACTCTGCTACCCACGCAGCCGGCTGTATACTCTGCTACTGACAGAGCTGCCTGTATATACTCTGCTACCCACGCAGCTGACTGTATACTCTGCTACCCACAGAGCTACCTGTATATACTCTGGTACCCACGCAGCTACCTGTATACTCTGTGACCCACAGAGACACCTGTATATACTCTGCTACCCACGCACCCGCCTGTATACTCTGCTACTCACAGAGCTACCTATATATACTCTGCTACCAACGCAGCTGCCTCTATACTCTGCCACCCACAGAGACACCTGTATATACTCTGCTACCCATGCAGCCGGCTGTATACTGTGCTACCCACAGAGCTGCCTGTATATACTCTGCTACCCACAGAGCCGCCCGTATATACTCCGCTACCCACGCAACCGCCTGTATACTCTGCTACCCACGCAGCTGCCTGTATACTCTGCCACCCACAGAGACACCTGTATATACTCTGCTACCCACACAGCCGGCTGTATACTGTGCTACCCACAGAGCTGCCTGTATATACTCTGCTACCCACGCAGCAGCCTGTATACTCAGCTACACACAGAGCTGCCTCTATATACTCTCCTACACAGGCCGCCACCTGTATACTCTGCTACCCACAGAGCCGTCTGTATATACTCCGCTACCCACGCAACCGCCTGTATACTCTGCTACCCACGCAGCTGCCTGTATACTCTGCGACCCACACACATACCTGTATATACTTTGTTACCCACGCAGCCGCCTGTGTACTCTGCTACCCACGCAGCTCACTGTATACTCTGATACCCACAGAGCTACCTGTATATACTCAATTAACTTATGTAGATTATTTTTCTGTCACTATTACCTTACAGTATGATGTTTTGCCCTTATTTTACAAATGTAAATAAAAACTATGCTTTTTTCACAAGCGCAAAGCGTGTCATGCATGTTTACTGTTCCTGTTAGCACATCTAAGGATGCACACAATTCATTTCACCACGCTCCCGATGCAATTGCATCGGGCCTTTTTACTAGTATATATATATTGTACACACACACACTTGAGACAGCTGTGGGCTGATTCACTGACCTCTCATCTTCATCGTGTTCTCTGTCCTTGGCTCCCAGGCTCGGCCTCAGCGTTGACAGCTTCAGGCGGTTCCTCCTGCGCTGGTACCTCGGTGATCTTGGCTTTCTGATCTTCAGGATGAGTGGCAGCGTCCTGTGGAGCGGGGTCAGATCCTGTGACCTCATTAGATTCTCCAAGCACTACAAGGGAGGGTAACAGACTTTGATGTCATCATCAGAGGAGGGACCTGGACCACCCCCACACAAACATCTGCCATGCCCCTGAGCAGAATGTCTAACAGACAAATCTGGAGGACAGGAGGGGGACGGAGAGGAAAGAGGACAGGAGGAAGATGAAGGAGAAAGAGAACAGAGGGAGATGGAGGGGGACAGACAGGAAAGAGGACAAGAGGGGGACGAAGAGGAAAGAGGACAGGAGGGGGACGGAGAGGAAAGAGGACAGGAGGGGGACGGAGAGAAAAGAGGACAGGAGGGGGATGGAGGAGAAAGGGCAGTGGAAGACTGAGGGGAAAGAGGACAGGAGGGAGACGGAGGAGAAAGAGGGCAGAGTAGGACAGAGGAGAGAGAAGGCAGAGTGGGACAGAGGAGAAAGAGGGCAGAGTGGGACGGAGGAGAAAGAGGGCAGAGTGGGACGGAGGAATAAGAGGGCAGAGTGGGACAGAGAAGAAAGTGAACAGAAGGAGACTGAAGAAAGAAGACAGAGGAGGCAGTGAATAAAGAGGACAGAGGGGGACGGGGGAGATAGTGGACAGAGGGAGACAGTGAAGAAAGAGGACAGAGGGGGACAGGAGAAAGAGGACAGAGGGGGATGAAGGAGAAAGAGGACAGTGTAGTCCAGAAGATTGCACTTTCTCAGCAGGGGTCAGAATGAGTGTCTGGCAGACCACTCTCCTGTAAGGATAGACAGACAGACTGACCATTCAGGTTAACACCGTGACCTCTGCCAATCCCTAGATTATGGTCTGTGACTAGATTGGTGTTTTTTTGATCTTTCCCTCCCCTTCCGTTCACTCTCTCTCTCTCTCTCCCCCCCTCCGTTCACTCTCTCTCCATGCACTCTCTCTCCCTCCATGCACTCTCTCTCCCTCCATGCATTCTCCCTCTCCCCCTCCGTTCACTCTCTCTCTCCCCCTCCCGTTCACTCTCTCTCTCCCCTTCCGTTCACTCTCTCTCTCCCCCTCCGTTCACTCTCTCTCTCCCCCTCCGTTCACTCTCTCTCCCTCTCCCCCTCCGTTCACTCTCTCTCTCCCCTTCCGTTCACTCTCTCTCTCCCCGTCCGTTCACTCTCTCTCTCCCCCTCCATGTACTCTCTCTCTCCCCCTCCGTTCACTCTCTCTCTCCCCTTCCGTTCACTCTCTCTCTCCCCCTCCGTTCACTCTCTCTCTCCCCCTCCGTTCACTCTCTCTCTCCCCCTCCGTTCACTCTCTCTCCCTCTCCCCTTCCGTTCACTCTCTCTCTCCCCCTCCGTTCACTCTCTCTCCCCCCCTCTGGTCACTCTCTCTCTCCCCCTCCGGTCTCTCTCTCTCTCCCCCTCCATCTCTCTCTCCCCCTCCATTCACTCTCTCTCTCTCCCCCTCCATTCACTCTCTCTCTCTCCCCCTCCGTTCACTCTCTCTCTCTCTCCCCCTCCCCCTCTGCGCTGTGTCTTTGCCCTGCACCTGGTTTTTTCCCCCGTGCGTTGTCTATCCCCTGCACCCATTTCCCCCCTGTGCGTTGTGTCTCTCCCCTGCACCCATTTCCCCCCTGTGCGTTGTCTCTCTCCCCTGCACCCATTTCCCCCTGTGCGTTGTGTCTCTCCCCTGCACCCATTTCCCCCCTGTGCGTTGTGTCTGTCCTCTGCACCCATTTCCCCCCTGTATGCTGTGTCTCTCCCCTGCACCTGTCTACCCCTGTGCCTGTCTACCAACTGCGCGCTGTGTACATTTCCCCTGGGCACTGTGTTATTTGCCCCTGGCAGGGGGGCCCCCTCTGTAATTTGCCCCTGGCAGGGGGGCCCCCTCTGAAATTGCCACTGGCAGGAGGGCCCACTCTGAAATTTGCCCCTGGCAGGGGGGCCCCCTCTGAAATTTTCCCCTGGCAGGGGGGCCCCCTCTGAAATTTGCCCCTGGCAGGGGGCGCCCTCTGTAATTTGCCTCTGGCAGGGGGGCCCCCTCTGTAATTTGCCCCTGGCAGGGGGGTCCCCTCTGTAATTTGCCCCTGGCAGGGGGGGGCCCCTCTGTAATCTTCCCCTGGCAGGGGGGGCCCCCTCTGTAATCTTCCCCTGGCAGGGGGGCTCCTTCTGTAATCTTCCCCTGGCAGGGGACCCCTATGTAGTTTTTCCCTTGCAGGGGGCCCCTGAGTACTGTTTCTCATCCCTCCCCCCTCTCTCCCTCTTAACTTGAGAGACAGCTGGCAGACGCTGATTGCAGCGTCTGACTGTAGTGAGCAGCAGCAGATCTCTTTCTCCTGCACTATCACGGTGCAGGAAGTAGAGACCTGCTGCTGTCGCTCAGGTTGGGAGGGACTCGTGGAGAGATGGAGGGGGGGAGCAGCGCTCTGGGGTCCCTGCAAGGTTTACAGGGGGCCTACCTGCCAGACCAGGGCCCCGGGTGCTGACAACTGGAACTCCCCCGGACCCCTGCCATACTCACCTGCAGTCTGGCATCTTCCTCCTCTTCTATGTGTTCCACACTGTGGACCGCAGAAGAGGAAGTGAAGGGGTGGAGAGAGGATTCCTCTGCTGTGCGTTCCACAGGCAGCAGAACTGACGGCCCGGATGGGGGGTGGAGCGGGTGCTGACGCCCGCCCTGCCCTTAGAAGATGTGAGGGGGCGGGGCCTGGAGAAGATTTTAGCCTGCCCCCTCACCTCTTGTCCAGGCCCCCCTCTCCTTCCATCACCGCCGGGCCCCTGACAACTGTCAGGGTAATGAGGCCCTGACGGCGGGCATGGTTAGGAGTGCTCCCACCATCGGTTCTACTGGCTTGTATCAAGCTTTAAATTAATTTTTTAAAGCTTCCTGGAGTTTGAAGGTGTTTTGACACCTGCAGGGTGTGAATTTTGGACACAGTGCCAGATGTGGTAGCAGCAGTGAAGTCCACAAAGCTTATAATGTCCTTAAACATCTGTTTAAGAGAGTTCAATAATTTGGGGGAAAATGTTTTTAAATATTTATTATTTTTTTATTTTCATATCTATTTATTTATTTAATTATTTTATTATGATTGTTTTGAAGGTAAGAGCAAACCTTTATTATTGTAGAGGGTCAGCAGCAGTCAAGGCCCCTTTTCTACACTTATTTGCTATAAATTCAGATAAAATTAGTATTTGTTCATTTGTTGCACTGATGAGGCTCTGCTGTATTTTTTGTCACCAGCACAGGTACAGTAGGCAGGTATGGGTTGCCACCAATTCCCAGCTGCATAGTTTTACCTGACTGTTAATCAAGGAAATTGTATTTTTATTTCTCTAAATAATTAAGAAAAAACAACATAGCGCTTTGCCACAAATATAGGGGAGTCATTATTTTTAAATATTTTTTTTAAATACTTAAAAAAAATTAGGCTTCTCCATACTTTTGGTACAACTAGGAGGCTGGTAGCTGGAATCTTCAGCATGGGGAGGCTCAAGTATTCTGCCACCCCCTTCCCACTGGGAATTGCATTCCGCAGCCACCACAGAAAATGGCTGCATTCAAAGAAGCGCCATTTTCTGGCGATGTACCCGACTCTTCCAGCTGCCTTGTGATGGTGGCAGATGGGGTAATAAAGGGGTTAATGCCAGCTGAACATTGGTAGCTGGCACTAAGCCTGTGGCCCTTAATGTCAGTCCAATGTTAGACCCAACCATTAGGAACCTCAAAGGAAATAGTAAATAATACACCCGACAGAGGAAAAATCATTTTATTGGGAAAAAGAACACATACACAAGCACCATTCCCGACTTAATTACTCCCTCAAAAACACTCTATGATCCTCTGCAATGTGCTCTCATGTCAGGACTGGAATCTGAGTGCTTTCTGGCTTCTGGCTGTGAGCAGGGTGACACCACAGCCAGGTTACTTGAGTTAAGCTACAGCTCTGATCTCAAGTGCCATTTTACTTTGAGGTTCCTAATGGCTGGGTCTAACATGGGCCTAACATTAGGAACCTCAAGCTTAATGCCAGCTGGAAATATTCAAGTCAGCGAACATATGCCCATTTGGCATCAAAAGGTTCGCTCATCTCTACCCATGATCAGGATTCTAGGTGCACCATATTTTCATTGTGTTGTCTCACTGAGAACACTCGCATCTCCACAATCATAAATTGATATTCTGTAGCTCGGGAAGCTGCACCAATTGTTAGTATATGCTTCATAAAAAAGAAGCACAGAGGGCATAGGATTTCTATAAATCCCAACCACTGTACTTGTACCGTACAACGCAGCATTTTGGACACAGCACCAACATACTGCGGCCATAATATTTGTATGCAGTTAAATAAAGCAATGTCTGTATGTCTGGATGAAAAGTCATCCCTCAAAATAATTATTCTGGTGAGCTCAAAAACCCTAGTGCTATATTGTAAATCCAGAGACTCCATCAAACACTTTAAGCCTCCCACTGATGAAATGATTCTACATCCCTTATTGTTCATGCCTGTAACCTTATTTGCATCCTTATTGCTAATTTTTCACAGCTATTTTTGGATTCTTAATTAGTTTTCTCGAGTTTTCATTGAACAAACCTGCCAGGTTTCACAGCCATAACTGCATATAATATCAGAGAAAGGGAAGAACATAATGAAAACGCTTACTAAGCATTTCCTTCTTTCAATCAATAACGAGAATTCCATGGATAATGGGCAATACAGGGTCATTTGTAAATGCATTTGAACAAATTCTACATAATAGAAATTTTATTATATCTTTTCCAGATAATACTATACTTTCATATAATCTATATAATAGAATAGATTCCACATTGTGCAAAAGTCGTTTCTCCTACCGAGGTGCGAGAACAGAGAAGCTGTAATTAGACCTTAGTAATATTTATTGTGCTGTTTTACTTACCTTTCAGTTGTCTCTGAAAGGTGAGAGTGATCTTCACACAAGTTATTACAGTGTCGGAGCTTGTATAATTGTGCTATATATACTCGCTTTTTTCGCCTCACTGTAATTGTTTTGTTCCTTCTGTTTGCATTGTTTCACATTGTTTTGTGCATTTTCTAATAAGAGAATGATAAAGACAGTAGTTTGGCTAGTAAGGAACCTAGGGATGATTCTACTTAGCTGCCTTTCCTTCCAGCAGATGTCATTAATACCTGTGGATGATAACTGTCACTGTGTGAGTTTTATAAACCTGAAATAACACCTTCTGGGGGAGGAGAGGTTATTGACATTTGGCAGGAGGATACACCCAGCAGCCAGATCCTCGGAAAATAACTGTCCCTGCTTGATGCTTACAAGTTCTCTTTTATCCCGTGAATCATTTTCAGGTAAACAGAGAATGTTGAAAGGAAAGATTTGGAGCAAAGTACCAGTTAGGGAAAAATGCATTATGCATTTGTCTGGAAGAGATGTTTGCATTACGTATTGGAGGCTGTTGCTTTAAGCCCCTGTCACACTAAGCAAGATCGCTAGCGATATCGCTGCAACGTCACATGTTTTGTGTCGTAACAGTGACCTCAGCAGCGATCTCGCTTAGTGTGACACGTAGCAGCGATCAGGCCCCCGCTGTGAGATCACTGATCGTTACAAACTGTTCTTAACCATTTTTTGGGCAGCGTGCATCGCTGTTTTTGCCAGGGACAATGACTAACAATCTCAACACTACGCCCGAGAGTGACAGGGTCCCAACGACCGCTGTATCGTTGCTGCGTCACTTGTGAGATCTGACTATTTGACCTCTCACCAGCGATCACGTAGCGATGCACCAGCGATCCCGGCCAGGTCGGGATCGCTCGTGCATCGCCAAGTGTAACGGGGCCTCTAGTTATGTATGAGAAACATAGGGCATATCTATCTACACTGTCTAATTATTAGACAGTGTTAAAATGCTCCAAATTTATCAAACTGTTTCATGCTATTGGACAGACACAATCTAAATTCCCTATCAGTATGTCTTTGGAGTGTGGAAGGAAACTGGAGAACCCGGGAAGAAACCCAAGCAAACACAAGGAGAACATGCAAACACATTGCAGATGTTGTCCTTGGTGGGATTTGAACCCAGGACCCTAACGCTCCAAGGTTGCAGTACTAACCACTGAGCCAGGGTGCCGCCCCTAAAAAATTCCATAAAAAATATAATTTATTGTTCTTGATAAATAAAGACAGACATAAATCCCAACCCAAATAAAGAGGAAGCTGGAGTGGTGCATATTCAGTTGTCACGCCAAGCAGACGCCTATTCTATTAACCAGCATTTTTTCTATATGTTCGCTTATTTTTTATTTTTCACTCTTCATTCTGCTAGGATAGATCAGTCTGAGGCTTCATTCAGACGTCTTTCAATCACGTACATGTTCTAACAATGATTTTCAGATAAATCTTGAATCCAAAGATAATTAAGGTGCTAATTACATTAACATGATTTTTCACAAACTGTGTGTCTGCAAAAAAATATAGTGCTGTCCATTTTTGATCTGAGTCATGGATCAAAATTACCCATACAAGTCTATAAATCAGTGAAGTGGCATCAATGTACAATCCATGTGTTGTTTATGATTAACGTCTTCACCCCTGACCCTGTTTTGACCCTAATGACCTTGCCATTTTTTGCAATTTTCATTTGTGTCACTTTATGAGGATATATCTCTGGAACTATTCAACAAATTCAGTGATTCTGAGACTGTTTTTTTTTGTGACATATTGGGCTTCATGTTAGTGGTAATTTTAGGGTGATCATCTTTGTGTTTTTTGTTAAAAAATGTAAATTTGGCCTAAATTTTGAAAATTTAGCAATTTTCTAAATTTGAATTTTTATACTGTTAAACTGGAGAGTAATGTCACGCAAAATAGTTAATAAATAGCAGTTTTGAATGTAGAAGGAAAACCGGGCACTGACTTTATATTGCTGCAGTTGAAATTGTGGCACAGAACCAAGTCCAGCGTTGCTCAGCCGTAGGACATAGTCATTTTCATCCATAAAGAAAGAAGAAGGCGGCAATCTGTGTACACAAGATCTGTTGAAGAGTAAGCACTACTCGAAACGGGCTCCGTCATCTCTGCACCTCCCTCCCCGCACCCCCCACCTGATGTAATACTGCGACTGGAATAAACATACCTGTCTTCACCGGTCCAATGAGTGCCGCCTTCTTCTTTCTTTATAGTTAATAAATAGCATTCCCCACATGTTGACTTTACATCGGCACAATTTTGGAAACAAAACTTTTTTTTCGTCAGAAAGTTATATGGGTTCAAAGTTCATCAGCAATTTCTCATTTTTCCAACAAAATTTTCAAAGACATTTTTTTTTTAAGTGACTTTTAGGGGCCACCAAAACAGAGAACCCCCAAAAGTGTCACCATTCCAAAAACTGCACCCCAAAAGCTACTCAAAACCACAGTCAAGAAGATTATAAACCCTTCAGGTGCTTCACAGGAACTAAAGCAATGTAATAAAAATATTACTTTAGCCTCAAATATTGCATTTTCACAAGGGTAGCAGCACAAAACGGACCCTAAAATTTGTTATGCAGTTTCTCCTGAGCATGGCAGTACCTCATATGTGGTGGAAAACCACTGTTTGGGCACATAGCAGGGCTCGAAATGGTGGGAGAGCCATTTGACATTTCAAGCGGAAAATTAGCTGCAATCGTTAGCTAAAGCAATGTTGTGTTTGGAGAGCCCTGTGTGCCTAAACAGTAGAAATTTCCCACAAGTGTCCCAGTTTTGGAAACTAGACCCCTCAGGAATTTATCTACTTGTAGGGTGAGGACTTTGAACCCTCAGGTGCTTCATGCATTGAACCATAAAAATTAAAAAGTACTTGTTTTTCCACAAAAATGTTTTTGTAGCTGCAATTTTTAATTTTAACAGGAGCAAGAGGATGAAATAGATAATAAAATTTGTTGGGCAACTTGTACTGAGTATGTTGATACCTCATGTGTGGCGGAAAATCACTGTTTGGACACACAGCAGGGCTTGAAAAGGAAAGAGCGACATTTGATGTTTCAAGAAAAAAATTAGCCTCAGTTGTTAGCTGACACCATGTCTTGTTTGGAGAGCCCCTGTATGCAGAAACAGTGGACAACCTACAGGTGACTGCATTTTGGAAACTAGACCCTCAAAGAATTTATCTCAATGTGTGGTGAGCACTTTGAACACTCAGTAGTTTTGCATATTTTTATATCGTTGAGCTGTTAAAAAGGAAATATGGAGGTTTAAAGAATATTTTTTTAGAAAAAAAAGGATTTTTTTATTTTCACACAGGTAACATGATAAAATGCACTTCAAAATATCTTGGGCAATTTATCCTGAGTATGCTGATACCCTATATGTTGTAGGAAAACTTTGGGTGAATGACAGAGTTCGTCATGGAGGGAAGGAGTCATGTTTTTGAGCGGGAACCTAGTATGTGAATTTTAGGCTATGTGCCAATGCTGTGGATTTCCTGTGTTTCTTGCCACTATTTTCCCTGTTTTTTTGGCGTATTTTTGACAATTCTGCAATAATACACAATCTCTGCAGATGGGTAATTTGAAGTGTTGTGCCTGTGCTGCGGATTTACCCACAGTGGAAATGGCACGTATTTTAACTTGGAAAAATCTTCAGCATGTCAATTCTTTCACTGTTTTTAGCTGCAATTTTTACCCATAGAAATGAATGTCAGATCCAAAATACTCTGCAAATTCGCAACATTGCTTACACACCACTAAGCCCGAGATTCATGATGTCAGGCCAATGTTAGACCCGGCCACTTGAAATCTCTAGTAAATAAGACACAACACTAAGAGAATAAATATTTTATTAGTTCAAAAAACACAAATACATATCTTGAATCCTTCTTAATTACTCCCTCAAACCCTCCGACGGTAATCCAGAATGATGGTCCCACGACGTGCTATCGCCTCTGTTCCATCCAGAGCCTATAGCAAGTGGTCAAGCGTCCTCTTCCTGCAGTCTCTGAGATCACACTGATTGCAGCTGCACTGTATGACATTAATCTGAATGCCCCAAGTCCCAGAGATCCCTCTCACAGTGGGACAGGAAACTGACTGACTTCCAGCTCCTGCAGTGACATCACAGCCTTGGTCACTTGAGTTCAGCTACAGCACTGACCTCAGGTAAACCTTCCTGCATCACCCCGCTTGCATGGACACCCACTCTGAGTGGAGTGATGTCACAACCTGGGTAACTTGAGTTCAACACAGCTCTGAACTCATTTGAACTTTCTTGCATCACCCCGCTTGCAGTTTTTGGTCTTGTGAGACCAGAACCTGCAAGCAGGGTGACACGAGAAAGCGGATGGATCATGGGGGTAGCAGTGGCATAGGTGATCAAGCAGCATCGGGGAGGGGACAGAGGTGATCTGGCAGCAGTGTTAGCAGGGGAGACAGAGGTGATCGGGTAGGAGCAGGGGGAGGGTGGACAGAGGTTATCAGGTAGCAATGGGGAGGGGAGACAGGTGATCAGGTAGCAGTGGGAGAGGAGCGACTCAGAAGAGGAGCAGCAGCAGGAAGGGGGGACTCATGAGATCAGACAGCATTGGGGGAGGGGGGAGCCAGGAGCAAGGCAGCAGCAAGGAGGTTTGACTCTGGAGATGAGACAGCAGCAGGGGAGGGGGGAACCAAGGTTGGTCTGCAGCGGGACCTAGCAGCAGGCAGTAGCAGGACCCATGAGCGGGCAGCAGCATGGAGGAGGACTCTGGAGATGAGACAGCAGTGGGGAGGGAGGACTCAAAGCAGGGCAGTAGCAGCAGGGAGGAAGGACTCAGAGATGGGCAGCAGTAGCAAGGAGGGAGGACTCAGAAAGGGGCAGCAGCAGGGCAGCAGGGAGGGAGGACTCACAGCGGGGCAGCAGCAGCAAAAATGTTGGAAAGTATACACTTTGATCCACAAATGAAAAGTAAAAAAGTGCAACTAAAATATCCTGTAATTAAGAGCTTGTAAAATAATCTGATCAAACATTTTGCTAAAAAGAACTGTATGCTTTAAACTTAGATGCCAGAAAACATTATTCCTTAAAGCTTTGATAACTCCTTTCCACAAATAATTTATGCTTTCCTCTTCAAAGACGCAATCTGTAAACCAAAATTTGTTCGAGCGTCTCTGCCTAATAAAATCAGATTAACAGCGACGGCTAAAGCAACTACCCATAAAGTATTTTCACTGAAAAAGCATTTGCTCAGCCTGTGAGCCTGTCATCTCAAGTGAAATTAATGGATCACCCCTATCTACACGCCTTTTGAAGTACGATTTAATCAATGTGTGCATTAACGGATTAATTAATTTTTTGCAATAATTGACAGGCCCTGATTTAGCTGTCATTACAGCTTTCATTTCTACAATATGAAACAGAAGTGTTCATTAAAGACCAGTGGTAAGTGGTATACTGTTTTTTTTATAATAATGAAAAGTAAGTCACTATAAAAATATGGCATATTCTTGCTATACATTTTACTCACTATCCAGAAGAAACCCATACACTTTTCTGCCTATGGCATGACCATACCAAATGTTTTTTTTTTCTTTTGAGGAAAAATTTGCAGTAGCGCATCATTGTGTTGTGTAGAGCCTTATAATTAAAGTGGTTGTCTGGCCCAAACTAATAATTCTGCACCCATTCTATGTGGCTGCAGACTTATGAATCCTCCCACCACCTGCACTGTTTATTGCAGGGATTCACCAGATTTCTAAGCCAGGAACAGACTGCAAATATGATGTATGCAGGTTCCCGGCAACAACAAGACTAGTGGGCGTGGCCTGGCTCTATACAAGTGTATGCAGTAGGCGTGTCAGACTAGTGGGCACAGAAGTCTAGTGGGTGCGGCCTTGCTTCATACACTTGTATTAGGTGAGGTCACGCCCACTAGTCAGGGGTTCTGGACAGGAACATGCATACTGCATTACTGCGGTCCATTCCCGTTTTAGAAACAGTGAATCCTCATAGAGCACAGTGCGTGTGCTGGGAGGATTGATAAATTTGCAGTCATACAGAGCGACTGCACACTTATCGTCAAAGACTGGACAAAACCTTTAAGCAAAGACCCAATCCACAAATAAGAGAATGTTCATACAGAAGCCTATTAGCTACTTTAATGTGATTTTATGGCTTATTTTTTAGTGATAGGCAAAGAATATCCTTGTCAGAGCTCTGACGTGTTCGACTTTGCTTCTAATGTGTACAGGTATTTATCTGCCATTGCTCCGTGCTCTCTTCATGCAATGCATTAGTCGGTATTACAATTTCTAATATACTGGATATCATAAAAAGAACATCAAAAGCTAAAATCAAAATACCAAAGCACTTGGAAAAACATTGACTGGTCTGATAACACCTAAATCCTAACATAAGGTAAAAATCTGAGAAACTTTAGATATTTAGAAGCTAAACATAAATGTCTTAGGTATCGGTTTGAGCAATTCTTTTTTCTTAAAGGAAGGTTCTCGTTAGCTTTGAGAGCATGAGATGGTGCACATCCTCAGTGAACCTTCTGCCTCTGGCTGCAAATGAATGAAATCCAAAAAGAGATTAAGTACTCAGGTGCCCGCCAGACAAGGGGCAATGTTTCAGACCTCACAGGTATTTGTACAAGCAGCAGACTGCTTTGTACATTCTCAGGCAAGTCTACCATACATTATAATTTGGTAGCACAAATCAGCAACATATATACAGTATATGTTACAGTATATGTATGTATATATATATATATATATATATATATATATATATATATATTTGTCACTTTGTAATATATTTTATTTAAAGACAGTGTCATCTTCTAACAGCATTCGGTTTCCCAGGCTGATCTATTGGATTCTAGAGTCTATGGAGAGTATAATAAGTATAAGACAAGATGCAGGAAGGAGAGCTTTGCCCGCAGCTTTCTTTCTGACTATTACACTTTGTGCTATGAATGGGAAGAAAAAACAGACATGGGAAGACACCATTTTGGCTTGGAGTATTGAACATTTTTTAAACTAATATTACACTTGTAAGAAAGTATCTTATTAGGGTATTGGAATCAGATGCCTTGGTAAACCTTTGTTTATGTTGGATAGAGTTGACGTATGCATTGCTGGTCTATTTAGCATCAGTCTGTTCTGATTCTCAAGACCTTGATGCTATACTCAGATTCTGGGCAGTATTGCAGTATACTTTGTATGTATAGTAGTGATGAGTGAACTGACTAAATTAATTTAATAAAGTCATTTATCCATAAAATTTGATTTGTATCCAGTTTATTGAATGATATTTGCATTTATACTTTTATAGTCTGAGGTCTTTCCAGATTCCAGAAAATAATAAACAATAATTTTTTTTTTACTTTCCTGATGTCACAAATATGTTGCACCCTGCTGAGACCTCTGGGGTTTCTGGAATGAGAAGGTAACAATGATTAGCTGATTATAAATCCATTTTAGAGTCCACTCATTAATTACCATAAAAAATGGAATTATTATCTTTCAGTGCTGAAGGGGTTGATGGCCACTTTACACACACCAACTTAGGCTGCCTTCACATTTGCGTATGTGAACGCAGCTTATGCTGCGTTCCCATACGCATTCAAACGCATGCGCACTGCGTTCCTATGTTTAACATAGGAACGCATAGTGGCTGCGTTTGGCAGCGTTTGCTGCGTTCGGGTGCGGATGCGGACGATATCTGCTCCTTCCGGTGCTCCGCGTCCGCACCCGGGACGCAGCATGTCGCGTCCCTGGTGCCGGCGAGAGTGTGTGATTTGTGCGCAGGCATCCGCATGCGCACAGATCACTAATGGCGGGCAATGAGAGCGCACGGCGGTCTGCAAGCATCTGCAGACCGCCGTGCGCTCCATTATAAACATAGGGGCCGCAGTCTGCATGCAGATGCTTGCAGATGCATCTGCAAAACGCTGCAGATGCATCTGCAAGTCTGAAGGCAGCCTTATCTGTCCAACTTCTGAACAACTTACTGGTTGCAGTGAACTCATGGACACATTGTTCCATTTGTACACAGCCACAAAATGGAGCAATGTGTCCATGATTTCACTGCAACCAGTAAGTTGTTCAGAAGTTGGACAGATAAGTTGGTGTGTGTAAAGTGGCCCTAAGAGTTCATTTCTCTTCATCTTAGAATCATTGTAGCTTTAATCCCAGTTGCTAACCTTATTATCACTCCCTCCCTCTATATAAACTTGCTCCTAACTCTCTTCTATAAAGGTTATAGGTCTTTTATGCTGACCTCTCTGGAGAAGTTCTTCCAGTTGTAGCTGTGGAGTCCCATCTAGTAGAAGCTGTGAACTCTCTTCCTGGAGAAGCTGTGGAGTTGCTTTTGTTTGTGTTATTTCCACTTGTTTGTCTCTCTCACCATGTTGTCTTATCGTAGTTGTAAGACTAGCATCTTTCTGCCCTGCTAGAACCCTATAAGTCAGGGCAAGCCCAAGGTCAACAAGGGCTTAGACACATGATTGTGCATGGGAGAACGACGTCTGTAGGGGTGATAGTGAGCTCAGGGTTCAGACTCAGGTGAGTGTTCCTCTTCCCTCTCCCTATCACCAGGGCCCCCTTTTTACCTTTTCTTTGGTGCTACCCTCCTGATGTGCCACTTGCCGAGCCTTTCCTCTCTGGGACATGACACCTGACCTCTGTTCATCTATTTCTATGCAGTCAATGGTTCAGTCTTCACTGGGATATCTTTGGCAGTCTGGCACCTGACATCTTCATTGTCTCCTATCTTGCTTTGAACATGATGTTTTTAAATCATGGCCTAGTCAAAGTAGGGGAGGCCAAATATGCTGGGGATGCAAGAAGCATATTGGGCCTATTGGGAACTACTCTGGTAAACTTGCCCAAACAAGACGGGTGAGGGCCAGGCATATATTAATGTTTTAAAAACTTTTTTCCCTGTTCCTGCCATTTTGAATCCAACCAATCAGCATTTTTCTGGCTTTACAGGATATTAAATCACAAAAATGTTGGATTATGGAAAATTTGAGACAAAATAAAAACGCCTTAAATGATTTGCTCATCTCTAATATACAACTGTAAAGGCCGCTTCACATGCCAGGATATCGTTAACGATATCCTTGAAGCGTCTTGGATTTGTGAACGTTCCAACGATATCGTTTGTGCATCCATGCATGTAAACGAACGATGTAAGATGAAAAAATCATTGGAACGGTCATCACAAACATGGAATCCTGACCTCAAATCTATCGTTCGTCATCCAATTAATGCTGCTTGAAGAAGCCACATCGTTCAGTGTGACACCTTTTTGAACGATGTTGTTCTAAATTCTCCTATTCCTGCTGCTTTAAAAGATCGTTCAGTACTTGCTCTCCTATTTAACTGGTGCGTTGCCGAATGGGATATCATTAACAATATCCTTGTGTGTGACAACGCACTAACGCATGTCGGAACGATCACTGTCACGTGATCGTTCTAAAGATATCGTTAACGATATCCTAGCGTGTGAAGCGACCTTAAGTCCATCTGCATACTTCTCCTGCTGTGTGGACTCATGTGGACTCAAATCCTTTATATACTATTATTTTAATATGGTTTACTGACTAATGTATATTTATGATTTGTGATACTATCTGCCAGCACTTATTATTTTCAGATCATTTTACTTATATACTATACTAGCTATGCCCGGGTTAATAAATAACTGATGTTAGCTATAACAAAATAGAATTTGAATATGTCATATTAATGACCTGTAAGAAAATAGAAGCTGAGCTGTGATTGATTGCTATAGGCAGCCTAATAAATCTCCAGCCAATAGTAAACCCTCCCCCTGGCCGGGCAGTATATGTTACCTAACACATACACATAATAGACAGCTCATGTGACTGATATCTGCCTTAATTCCCTATATGGCACATGTGTTGCTGTTTTTAATCAGATGTTTATGTTAGGAAATTAAAGATAGCACACGTATTAGGCGAGTTGTGTGAGGTGATTTGTGCACATCTGTGTCTGTGTGGTGTGTGTGTTCCTGGGGTGTGTGTATGTGTGTGTCCCTGTGGGGTGAGTGCATGTGTCCCTATAGGGTGTGTATGTATGTGTGTCCCTGTGGGGGGGGTCTGTGTGGTGTGTGTCTCTGTTGTGTGTGTCTCTTTGTGGTGTGTGTGTGTCCCTGTGGGGTGAGTGCATGTGTCCCTATAGGGTGTGTATGTGTGTGTGTCCCTGTGGGGGGGGTGTCTGTGTAGGGTGTGTGTGTCTCTGTGCTGTGTGTGTCTTGTGTCTCTTTGTGGTGTGTGTGTGTGTGTCCCTGTGCGGTGAGTGCATGTGTCCCTATAGGGTGTGTATGTGTGTGTATCCCTGTGTGGGGGGTGTCTGTGTGGTGTGTGTGTGTCTCTTTGTGGTGTGTGTGTGTCCCTGTGGGGTGAGTGCATGTATCCCTATAGGGTGACTATGTGTGTGTGTCCTTGTGAGGGGGGTCTGTGTGGTGTGTGTGTCTGTGTTGTGTGTGTCTCTTTGTGGTGTGCGTGTGTCCTTGTGGGGTGAGTGCATGTGTCGTTATAGAGTGTGTGTGTGTCCCCTTGGGGGTGTGTGTGTGTTTCTGTGTTGTGTGTGTCTCTTTGTGGTGTGTGTGTGTTTGTTCGGGTGCGTGGTGAGTATCCAATGTTGGGGCTGCACCTTAGTGACTATACACTTGCTGTTACTCTTTGTGTGCATGTGGTGTGTATACATGTCCCCGTGCGTGGTGAATATCTCATGTTGGGGCCGCACCTTAGTGACTATTTTCAACACAAAAGAACAAAAAGTACTATGCAAAAAGTCAAATTTTATTGGAAAACATCATTAAAAATGATAAGGTGACAAGAGAGGCATATACAACAAGCCCATCAGGTTACAGCAAGGGCAGTAAATATCGTAATACATCAACGGGTAGACATAATTCTCACAATGGTAGAAAATCCCACAAGTACAAAGGTAAGAAAACCCCGAAAGGTTCATTACCATATAAATGATAAAAGCGTAGTTGCAGTGAGCATGATTGCATCCAAATAAAGTGCATGTGCAACAAGTATATAGGCTATACATAAATCCTTAGAATGGACATGCTCAAGCGCTTTTGTCTGGATCAAAGTACAAAGAGGGGTCCCAACAATAAAGACCTATGCATACCCATGTTGGATCCAAGTATATTGCCCTCCACAAGGGACCCGATGGGCTAGCACCCCGACGCGGCGTTTCGCTGCATAAGCCTGGTAGCTGCAGCTTCCTCAAGGGGGAGTGTTATGTGCTCTATGTCTGCCCTCATTCGTCCCCCTATATATGATCATAATAAGCAAGACTCGTACAGCACCTGTGTGTGCGCGCGTCATCCCCAGTCGCCGCGCGCCGGAAGTGACGCTCCAGTTAACGTGACGGCCGGCCGTGACGCGCACGCGGCGCCATGGGACGCGTCACCATGGCACCCGCGCATGCGCGTCAGGTTCGGCCGTCCTGGAAAGCGTCACCCCGCGCGCTGGTGTGAGGAGGGCGGGGTGGACAAGGAGCTTAAGAGCCCGATGGTGGCTGTTAATTAGGTATGGGGGATCATGAAGGAGACGCGGAGCAACACATCAATGGAAAAGAGAGTTAAAAACAAACAATTTACACCTTAATTGACTATAATGGGGAAAATGAATAGTACTCAATCCTCTAAATATATAGTCTTCCCAAGGGAAGATGAGTGATTTTGTGGCATCAGTTCTAAGAGTCACACAAATCTAGAAAGTCCCTGATTAAGGACAAAAAACCAGATCCCATGACTTGAAGATAATCCAAGGTCCAGTATGGTTCCTTTTGTATCGGAATTGGTGCCAATGTGGATGAGAGTATTCAACGTCCATAAATCAAGCAAAAAAGAAGGTGACTGAAATAAAAATTAAAAACAATTAAAATCTTTCCCAGAATGATGGAAAGAGTATATGCACAAAAGAAACACAGATACAATAATGCGTGCAAGAAGATAACCAGTCTCACAGGTATGGCTTGAAAGACAAGGACTCGTTAATCCCTCTGGGGCTGAGGGTATCTAAGGTTACTATCCATTTCGCCTCCATTTGAGCGAGGCTTTTCTTAAGATTACCCCCTCGATTCCCTGCCCTCACCATGTCTATTCCCCTAAATTTCAGGCTGGATGAATCACAATTATGGACCTGCCAGAAATGTCGTGGCAAGGTCCGTAATTTGCTGCCATCCTGTGAATTTCGGGCCCCTTCTATGTCACTAAGGTGTTCACGTATTCTCTTACGGAGTTCTCGGGAGGTCAAGCCAACGTATATCTTCCGGCACCCACACGTCACGTAATAAATGACGTGCGTGGAGCCGCAAGATACACGCTGCCTGATGGTATACTGCTTCCTCCCGTCAGAGGATTCGAACGTGCGAATCCTCTGGACATTGGGGCACGCCACACAATGGCCACAGGGGAAAGAACCAATGGCGGGGCCGGAACTCCCAAAGGTGTTACTTTTGGGTGGTATGTAGTGGCTATGAACTAGCCAATCTCTCAAATTTTTAGATCTCCTAGCTGTCATTAGCGGGCGTTCAGAGATGCATTGAGAGAGGATGTTATCGCTTTTCAGGATGGCCCAGTGGCGTTGAAAAATCGCCTGCATCGAGGACCATGCCTGATTGTAGGTTCCAATGAACCTTACAGGTGGATCTCCTCCCTCCCTTTTTGGGTTGTATCTCAACAACGCGTCTCTAGAAGTGTTCTTTGCCCTCCGGTACCCAGCCTTTATACTCCGCTTACTGTATCCCCTGACGTCGAACCGCTGTTTAAGATCACTAGCCTGCCGCTCGAAGCCAGAGTCTGTCGAGCAAATGCGTCTCATGCGGAGGAACTGGCCGGTCGGGATGGCGCGTATTGTTGAAGGGTGATGCCCGGAGGCTGCGTGAAGCAGCGCATTCACCGATGTCTCCTTGCGGAAGACATCCGTCCGTACACGACCCATGTCATCCAGGGAGATCTCGATATCTAGAAAATCTATTTTCTCTTTACTCACCCTGTGGGTCAGCCTGATATTCATGTCATTCTGGTTCAGCTGATCCACAAAGGAGGAGAACTGCTCCGCCGAGCCCTGCCACACAATAAGGACGTCGTCTATATATCTAATCCAAGCTTGCGCTTGGGCGCAGCCCGATACGCCCTCATCGCCAAAGATGTTACGCTCCCAAAAGCCAAGGAAGAGGTTGGCGTATGAGGGCGCACAGGCCGCACCCATCGCAGTTCCCTTCTTCTGGAGATAGACGACGTCCTTAAAAACGAAAAAGTTGTGTGTCAGGGCGAAGCGGAGCAGCTCCAGAATGAGATCTCCCATGGCGCCACCCCGACCTCCAGCCTCCATGAAGAAGCGCACCGCTCTAAGACCGTCCTCATGGCTGATGCAGGTGTACAGCGATTCGACGTCAATAGTTGCCAAAAGGGTCCCCTGGTCCACAAAAATGCCATCAATCCGGTTCAGGACGCCCGTAGTGTCTCTGGCAAATGACGGAAGTAGCTCCACCAGTGGCTTAAGATAATAGTCGATAAATTTGCAGATGGGCTCGCATAAACCGTCAATGCCAGACACTATGGGGCGCCCCGGAGGACTGAGGGCATTCTTGTGGACCTTGGGTAGCAAGTAAAAGGTGGGTACCTTTGGGCAAAGCACTAGCAACCCTTCCATCTCCCTCTTAGATAGGATACCTTGATCCCGGGCTCTGTTTAGAATCAACTTCAACTCCCCCTGGAAGGACATTGAAGGATTACTATCCAGTTTTTGATAGGTTAGTTTGTCTCTTAGTTGTCGCAGGGCTTCCCTTTCATACATTGGGACCGGCCAGACCACAATATTCCCCCCTTTATCTGCTGGTTTAAAAACACACCCTTCTAGTTTGTTTAATTCTTCCAGGGCCTCCCTTTCCTTCCTAGTCAGGTTGTCAAACCTCCTCCTGCCTGAAATCTTCCTGAGTTCATCAGCTACTACCTTCAGGAACACTGCAACGGCGGGGCATAGGGAGAGAGAGGGGAATTTTGTGGACCGTGGTAATAGTTGTTTAGGGAACGCACCTGCGGTGTCGAGTGTTTGTTCCTCAATGAGTTCCTCCAAAGCTTCCAATGTTTCCTTTTCAACAGTGAGATCAAGGGTTATGTCTGATCTTTTAAAATGCAACCGCTTCAGGACTATCTTTCTTAGAAAAAGGTGAAGATCTTTTAAAGCTGAAAAATAATTATAGGAATTTGTGGGACAAAAAGTTAAACCTCTGGAGAGTAAAGACAACTGTGAGTCAGTTAGAGTATGTGTAGACAAGTTAATTACCTGCAGGTGGTGTCTGTTACGTTTGGCATTCGGTGATGGAGAGCGACCGCCCATCTGACCACGTGGTTTTCCGCTCCTGGTAAACATCCCAGAGCCTGGTTCCCAGTCGCTGGCTCCCACCGACTCAGCAGCTGAACTCTCGTCTCCAGACGTTTGAGATTGAATAGAAGGGGACCTAGGGGTAGGGAGGTCTGAGGGTCCTGGTACATCTCCAGGCACCTTTGGTTTAGGTTGTTCAGGTTTGGGGTCATCTGGTTTTTTCGGGTATTTTGGTGGTCTACCCCTTGGTGGCTTGTTCTTCCATCTGTATACCCTATTGTTGATAGAATCCTGATGGTCCCTAATTAACTTCTTTGTTTTGAACTCTCTGACCTCTTTCTCCCATTTTATGGTATCCCTTTCTACCTCATCATTGAATTTCTTCCATTGGTCCACTGTACTCTTTACTTTAATCAGCTCTTCCAAGCCCTCAAGATCCTTCTCCATCTGGGCTAAAGAGGTCGCATTCTGATCTCTCAATAATTGTATGAAGCCTTTGGAGCACTCATTGCAGAACGACTCCCACTGGGATTTAAAATCCTCATCTAGAATCTCATAGGAGGGAAAAACTTGTACCCTCAAACCTCGGGGGATCAGGTCCTTCTCCAAGTACTTGGCTAGGAAAGCTTTGTTCCACCATGTACGAGTTCTCTTACGTAAGAGATCCTTGTATCTCACAGTCAAAGAGCTGAGAAGCTGGTCACCATCTGCTGCACCTGTGTTTGTGCCCTCCTTTTGGAAGACGTCGTCCAATAATCTCATCCACGCTTGGTCACGTGCTCTGAAAGTCATGGATGCCCTGGGTGTAGCTGTGTGGAACACAGAAAAGACAATAATTAGAAACAGCGCCCAAATGGGCTTATACAAGTGAGGCAGAGCCCACCACCTTAGTGACTATATGCTGGTATGTGCTGATAGTCTTTGGCACTATCATTAAGCCCCTCTCATTCACAATTGTCAACTGGTAACTCACTTTTTCCGCATTATGTAGATAGGGGCAAAATTGTTTGGTGGATTGGAATGCGCGGGGTTAAAATTTCGCCTCACAACATAGCCTATGACGCTCTCGGGGTCCAGATGTGTGACTGTGCAAAATTTTGTGGCTGTAGTTGCGACGGTGTAGATGCCAATCCCGGATATACATACACACACACACACACACATACATACACACATTCAACTTTATATATTAGATAATATAATTACACTAGAAAGGGTTCACCTACTCTGCACAAGAAAGGAATTATATATTTTTAATAGGTCTGCAAAAGAGTAGGAAATCGAGAAAAACATGGCCTAGGGACACATTTATCTTGGATAATAAACTATTTTCAAATGATAGTTTTCCAAGGAGATGTAGAACAAACTTTTCATATTTAGAAAGCTTTCATATAACCAAGGTATTATGGAAGCATTAATGCAAGGAATGGTTCACAAATGTAAAAAGTAAAACTTTATAATAATGAGAATTGTGAAAAGATTGATCCTGTTATTCCCCCGACTTTTTAATGTTACAGAACTCTTATGAGCAACACAAAATAGTAAGTAAAACAGATTACAATTGACGAAAAATAGATGAAGAAGAGTAGAACGTTGACTTGTCTTTTAAGAACAGATTGCCAGCCAAGCTCACATAAGTTATAATAAAAAAATGTTGCCAGGGAAACATATTTGAGTTTATATAGAGAAATTCACGAAGAAAAATGCTGTAGTACAAACTATGTAAATTATGTATCTTTAATCTTCCAGTCCTTTAATAAAAACTCTTCTCGCTGCCTTGAATTTTGCAATAATACATGAAAACAGATTTTCTGAGAGTATTTCATTACTTTGATGAATCTAATATGTGTCCTCATATGCTCTGCCCAGTCACTTGTCACTCTGCTGGAAAAGTTAATCATGCCGGATGAGAAACATCAGCCATTACAGTTTGAGGAGGTTAGTCAGTTGTTTTATAGACCGTTATATGGTTTAACGGACTAACAATATAAACCATGCCATATTTTACAGAAGCAATGAGGACGCTATGAGTATGAGTAAAACCTATTTGGCCCATATAGTTTATCCAATCATCAGATATAATTTATAACTCTAAGAAGAATTGCAATTGCTGAAATCAGACAGACTATAGGAAAAGATGACTCTTGGATTGTTTACTTTAGATCCCTCTGTTCAAGGGGTTTCTACTACTTTTCAAGCTTTGTTAAAAGTAAAGTAACATTACAAAATAAGGAAGAATTGTTACTAATCACTTGAGTCACCGTGCTACCCATCATTACAAAATAAGAAAGAATTGTTACTAATCACTTCTGCTGGCTATGCAAGAAACTGTCCATTGAAGTAAATCATAAGATTTGGTGACTAATATTTAGGGCATAATCATTTCTGGTGGCATGAAGTCTCATCCATAAGTGGTCAGGTAACTTAATGGATGTGCACAACAACATTCATCAGCTCCTATAGATTGGCTGTGAAGATCCTCGGCACGGAAAGTAAAAGCCCTTGCTTGGCATAAGATGTAGACACAGCAAATAAAGGTATTTAGCCATTTAGATATTGCCATGACTAAGACAGTGCTGTGTCCAAAATTCATCGTTCTTTGCCTTGGTGGACTACTTTTAAAGTACTTGGAACCTATTAAGCTGTAAAAATAAATCGGTGAAGTTTTATATCTTAATGCTACCTTTGCTTACTTTGTAAGTTTAAATAAGTGCAAGCACTAAAGAGTTAATCTTTTCTAAAATCATTACCTTTATTAACACATATGAAAGTACAGACAATACACCGTTTTACAATGAATATTTTCAGGAGATCCCAGTAGAGACCGCACCAGTAGGTACCACCACCGTTTTAAGCAATGGAACCTCAGGAATCTCAATCTACATACAATAATGTTTTTCATACATATGGATGACACATCATAGTGGATCTTTTGTTATATCACTCATTCACCATTCACCCATTGTATTGGTGCCTGAGGTTAGGAACACTGCCCACTGATGGTGTCCTGGTACGTGTTGCCCCTCCCCCCCATGACCGTTTTGCAATGCTTTTTCAAGGGGTTACCCTTGAAACGGTCGTAGGGGGGCACCACGTTCCAGCACACCTTTTGTACTATATTTTTTCAGAAAATAGATGTATTTGCAATGATACATGACTCCCTTTAGTGAGAAAAACTTATCTTAGAAATACCCCTACATAACAATAAACCAGTTTACACTGATCTGTTTTAATAATGCAAGAATAATAAAATTCCTTTGATCTGGCATCAGTAGATGTGATATTCTGTTGAGGTTATAATGGGAGTATGCTCATTAATTACTTACATAAATGGAAAGTTCTTACTTCATGATATCATCAAATTGATTACAGGAAAACACATTACATACAGTGCCTACAAGTAGTATTCAACCCCCTGCAGATTTAGGTGGTTTGATAAGATGCAAAAAGTTAGAGCCTTCAAACTGCAAACGAGAGTAGGATTTATTAACAGAAGCATAAATCTTACAAACCAAAAAGTTATGTTGCTCAGTTGAATTTTAATAAATTTTAAACATAAAAGTGTGGGTCAATTATTATTCAACCCCTCAAACCACCAGCATTCTGTTTGGTCCCCCTAAAGTATTAAGAAGTAGTTCAGGCACAAAGAACAATGAGCTTCACATGTGTGGATTAATTATCTCTTTTGCCAACCTTTTCTGACTATTTAAGACCCTCCCCAAACTTGTGAACAGCACTCATACATGGTCAACATGGGAAAGACAAAGGAGCATTCCAAGGCCATCAGAGACAAGATCATGGAGGGTCACAAGGCTGGCAAGGGGTACAAAAACCCTTTCCAAGGAGTTGGGCCTACCTGTCTCCACTGTTAGCTTTCCACGGCCTGGACAGCCTTTGAAAGTTTCCTCCCGTGCCGAGGCCAGGCTTGTCCGAAGAGTCAAGGCTAACCCAAGGACAACAAGGAAGGAGCTCCAGGAAGATCTCATGGCAGTGGGGACATTGGTTTCAGTCAATACCATAAGTAACGTACTCCACCGCAATGGTCTCCGTTCCAGACGAGCCCGTAAGGTACATTTACTTTAAAAGCGTCATGTCAAGGCTCGTCTACAGTTTGCTCATGATCACTTGGAGGACTCTGAGACAGACTGGTTCAAAGCTCTATGGTCTGATGAGATCAAGATCGAGATCTTTGGTGCCAAACACACACGTGACGTTTGGAGACTGGATGCCACTGCATACGACCCCAAGAATACCATCCCTACAGTCAAGCATGGTGGTGGCAGCATCATGCTGTGGGGCTGTTTCTCAGCCAAGGGGCCTGGCCATCCGGTTCGCATCCATGGGAAGATGGATAGCGCGGCCTACCTGGAGATTTTGGCCAAGAACCTCCGCTCCTCCATCAAGGATCTTAAGATGGGTCGTAATTTCATCTTCCAACAAGACAACGACCCAAAGCACACAGCCAAGAAAACCAAGGCCTGGTTCAAGAGGGGAAAAATCAAGGTGATGGAGTGGCCTAGTCAGTCTCCTGACCTTAACCCAATTGAAAACTTGTGGAAGGAGCTCAAGATTAAAGTCCACATGAGACACCCAAAGAACCTAGATAACTTGGAGAAGATCTGCATGGAGGAGTGGGCCAAGATAACTCCAGAGACCTGTGCCGGCCTGATCAGGTCTTATAAAAGACGATTATTAGCTGTAATTGCAAACAAGGGTTATTCCACAAAATATTAAACCTAGGGGTTGAATAATAATTGACCCACACTTTTATGTTTAAAATTTATTAAAATTCAACTGAGCAACATAACTTTTTGGTTTGTAAGATTTATGCTTCTGTTAATAAATCCTACTCTCGTTTGCAGTTTGAAGGCTCTAACTTATTTGCATCTTATCAAACCACCTAAATCTGCAGGGGTTGAATACTACTTGTAGGCACTGTATATAGACTCATAAGTTACTTTTATCCCACAATGCTGAAATTAATCATACAGTAAGAAAAGTCCATTAGTATGTTGTCAAATCTTTACACTTAATAACATTAATAGTTTGCCACATAACATTTTTCCATTTTTCTGTTTGATTAGGCATTTGATAAGGAAAATTATATAAAATTGAGTTACAAATGTCTTTTAGGAAGAAATATAAAAATATAACATTACCGTTGTCACATTTAGCTAACATTCAGTACTTCTATATGCAGTCTGATGATTTGCGTTGTAGAAAAACTGTATAGTAATTTGATATATAAGAAACTGACTTTCCCAGTGCATTATGGAGCCCACCCTAAGCCTTCATAAGGGTGAGTGACACAAGTATGTCAACTTTTTCTTTTAATAAGAATAAGTATATTTGTTAAAGAGGACCTGTCACTTCCCCTGGTGCTTTTCAAACTGAAAGCACCACTGAAAGCAGCGTGTCTGCTGCATTCAGGGAAGGGGTCTCCCATTTTTCTGCCCACCCCGTAACCTTTAAAAACCACTTTATAAAGTTTAGAGATAACGAGTCCAGAGGGACTTAGAGATTATGGAGTCCTCGCTGTTCCCGGGGGTCCTCCCTGCCTCCTGGCTCTTTGTGCTGCCCCTGCCTCTCTGTGCCGCCTCCTGTCTGTGATATCAGCACCAGAGCCCGCCCTGCTACAGGTTATGTAGTATGCATACAGCAGGGCGGGCAGCGGCGCTGTCGTCACGGGCAGGAAGCTGCACAGAGAGTCAGTAGGTGTGGAGGACCCCTGGGAAAGGCGAGGACTCTATAATCTGTAGGTCCCTCCGGACTTGTTATCTCTAAACATTTTGTTTTCGATAGTTTACAGGTGGGTAGAAAAATGGGGGACACGCTGCATTCAGTGGTGCTTTCCGTTTGGAAAGCACCCGGGGGGTGACAGGTCCTATTTAATGCATATAGTCTGTCACTGAGGGTCAGTATAATGTAAATATCACTCTACATGAAAATCCATTGAGTATTTCTGTATTTTGTGAATTTCGATTTAAAGATTTCCATTCACTGATAACACTAAAATACAAATGTACTTTCCTTGACAAATTACTCTGGATGCAGCAGAATGAGTTCTAGTGAATGCATCGCATTGGCATAACTTAGGTTATATCTAAATCATGTATTCAGGCTTAATTAGAAGTCACCACTTGAAATATAATATTCGGCATTGCCAGGAAGCCTATCCAAGAACAAATCTTTAATACCAACTCTCTCCCACTCCTTGGCTGCAACAGAGGGAATTTTTACTGTTTTCTACAGTATATGTGTGTTAAACACAAAGGGGACACCATGTGCCCAGATCTAAGTGCAGCAATATTTCTCTGGACTAGTTATGAATAATTAATTTTGCATATCCAGTCTTCGGCACTTCTGTGCATTTATTTAAGACAATTACTGTTTATTTTCCTTCTTCCCTAGTATCTGCTATGGAGACTTCCCCTAACGTAGCAGTGAAATCACTGCAGAAACAATCCCATTCCTGTCCGAAGTAGTGAAACAAGTCATTTTTAGAAGAAAAAAATCTGTAGTTAAATGTAAATATAATAAACATTATAAAAGATTACTCCTAGCCCAGAAGGAAGGCTAATATCTGTCAGCTGTGTGGTTGTAAGAAAAACTGTATTACTATTGGAGTGTTAACTATCAATTCATAGCTGTCCTTTCTAGAAGGACTTTAGAAACTGAGAAGCAGATATCCAATTTGGTTGAAGAACCTGAACTGTATTAATTGAATGGGTCTAGGATCATAAAAACATCACAGCGCTGGTAAATAATGCTGGTAATGGGGGGCAAACTCTCATTTATTGACTTCATCCTCCACGTATCATACATTTGTAGAAAGACGTGTAGGATGGGAAATAAAGAACATGCTTCAAGACACCTTGTTATTTCAAGACAGATTGTTATGGTATTGATGGAAGAATAGTAACTAGATGAGCAAAAGTTACAATGACCAATAACTTGTGGAAGTCAATTTCTTGGTGGGCTACTACATTTGTGTCTGCAGAATATCTACCATATAATTGCCTAATCATGTCTGTCTGTCGCCAAAATCGCGCACTAGCGCTCATTGGTTGCCGCCAGCGCGGCAACCAATGAGCGCAGCGTATGCAAAACAGTCGTGCGCATTAGCAATGTGGGATTGCCGTGAAAGCGCTACACTCACATAGCGGGCAGGAAAGCTGACTTCACTGTCGGCTTTCCCGCCCCACTATTTGAAATAAACAGCTGATGCTTCAGCATCAGCTGTTCAATCAGAGTAGCTGCCGGTACCTCCCCGATGCTCCCACCTCCACTTGCTTCCTGCTCCCGCTGTCACAGAGGGTGAGGAAGAATCCTGTTCCTCCTCCCCTCTGTGACATGTGTGACAGCCCTATTTGATTTCGCAGTGTATTAATATAAACTGCAAAATCAAAATTAAACAAAGTCAGAGGTATTAAAAATAATAAAGAATTCATACTTACCTTTCCGAAGCCTTTTCGTGGTCTCCGGTGTAGAGGCAGGCGACGTACAGTCCTGCCAGGACCTGCCGTGATGTCAGAGGGGTTTTCCCGGCGCTGATTGACCGCTCGCAGTCATGCGATACATATCACATGACCACGAGCGGCCAATCAGCTCCAGGAATGCCCCTCTGACATCTTGATAGGTCCTAGCAGGTCAATTCCTGCGCTGGTTCCTGGCTCCCAGACCCCAGAACAGCCGTCAAAGGGTAAGTATTCATTATTTATTATTTTTCATATATTTGACGTTGTTTAATTTTGATTTCGCAGAGTATATTAATACACTGTGAAATAAAATGGGGGCGGTCACACATGGCACAGAGGGGAGGAGGAAGCAGGAGTCTTCCTCCCCTCTGTCACATCAGATCCAGCAGCGCCAGCCCCTATGGGAGAAAATGCAGGAGCTGCTGCATAAAGAATTGACATGTCAATTCTTTACGCAGCAGCGTTTTCTCCCATAGAAGCGCTGCATAAAATTACGCAGTGTCTGCACGGCAAAGTGAATTTCCCATTCACTTTGCTGGCAGTCACAAAACAAATTGCGTATTTTTGAAAAGTGTGCATAAAAAAGCACACAAAAATATGCAATGTGTGAATGGGGCCGAAGAGGAACAATGTCAGGGTGAGTGGAGCTTCCTCCATCCTGCTATTCACCCCCAACTACCCCTGCTCACCCCTCTCACCCCACACAGAACCCACATTGCCCTCACACTACCCCCACTGAACCCACACTGCCCCCTCTCTCCCCACACTACACACTTGACCCACACTGCCCCACTGAACCCACACTGCCCCCACTGAACCCCACTCTCACCCGCTCAGCACCCAGTCACCTCCACTCAGGACAAAGTCACTTCCGCTCAGCACCCAGTCACCCGTCTCAGCACCGTCACACCCGTTCACCCGCACAGCACCCACTCACCCCCGCTCAGCACCCACTCATCCGCTCAGCTCCTACTCTCCCCCACTCAGCACCCACTCACCCCTGCTCAGCACCCACTCATCCGCTCAGCTCCCACTCAGCACCTACTCACCCCCGCTCAGCAGCCACTCACCCCCACTCAGCAGCCACTCACCCGTCTGAGCACCCAGTCACCCCGGCTCAGCACCCAGTCACCCCAGCTCGGCACCCAGTCACCCCAGCTTGGCACCGCTGCACATTGGCACCGCTGCGGCCGCGACCAATCAGCGATATTGGTGTGGGATTTATACCCAGCTTCGTATTGCATTATTCTTGCATCTTCATAAATAAAGTATGGTACATACATATTCTAGAATACCCGATGCGTTACAATCGGGCCACCATCTAGTCTGTCATAATCCTTAAAGGGGTTGTCCGTGCTTTTTATAAAATCTAAGTGGTGCAAAATGCTGACAGTTTGTACATTACACTTTGTCAGTATTTTGCAAGGTTACCTAGATATCACCTTTCTGCATGTGTAGAGGCCACCAACCAGAGGCGTGTTTGTTTTGGAGTTTAGGAATAACATCACAACTGGTTATTTACGCCCAGACTCCTACAAACATGCCCCTGACTTCAACAAGCCCTCCCCATACTGTAAAATCCCTCCCCACACTGCAACAAGCCCTCCCTACACTGCAACAAGCCCTTCCCACACAGGGCTAGGGACTGAGCATGTGGTGACAGCAATGTACATCATAAAACATATCAAGATGACTTCTGCTGCACTGAGCTACCCTGTTGACTACATTGCATGTAGATTACTCAACGTCCATGTTTTTCTGATGTCTGTTATCTAATATATGATTTGTTGCATTTATTTTACTCGCAATTAGTTCCAGGGCACTTTACAGACATGCTCATCACTATCCCCATTGAGACTCACAAACTAAATTCTCTATAAGTCTTTGAAGCATGGGAGCAAACTGGAGAACCCTGAGGAAATCCACACAATCACAGGGAGAACATACAAACTCCTTGTAGATATTGTATACATCAGTATATAATATGCCATTCAATGCACGTTATTTTTTATGTAAGATTCAGTGTCATCTATATCTTCGCCTACAGAGGAGACTCAAAACTAGACATGTACATTTTTAATTTGGTTCCCAGTATTTTCGTTTCCAGCCAGGGTCTTGCAGATGACATACACCTTAGACTTATCAGTGGTCTTTTATATACTGCAATTCTCTCTTTACCGAGGAGTTATAGGATGAATAGTTAGGATTGTAGAAAGGCAGACATAACTCCTGCAAAGCAGATAACCTTCAGATGGAGGAGCACATATTGTGATCTTTATAGGCTGTGCTGCATATAGCAGTAAATCCACAGTTTAACTATTCGCTGGGAGGGATTTAAATATATGACCATGATTTTGATGCTCTCTTCGTAAAATGAAAGCTTCTGTAAAGATTTGGTACTATTGTAGATTCTGTCAGATTTATATTGTTTTATTATACTTTTACTTACCAAAAAAGCTTTCCTGTGTTTGTCCAATAAAGCCTGACTCTGTTCTTGGCAGATGATTTAACTGGAATTTTTTGTTAATAAAAAGTGTAAAACAAGTTATGGCTTATCATTCTGGAATTTTTTTGTTCCATTTTCTCTGGTCTCAAAATAAAAAAAAATTGAAAATGGAAATAAAGGTTTTATTGAAGAAAAAATATACCGTATATAATAAACCATAATATAGAATAAAATAAGTCATTGTGGAAGTTTTATAAAGGTAAATATACCATAATTACCGTATATACTCGTGTATAAGCCGAGTTTTTCAGCCCAAAATTTGGGCTGAAAAGTCCCCCCCTCGGCTTATACACGGGTCTATACGGTAGACCCTTGTGGTGGGGGCTGTGTGGTGGGGGCTGTGGAGGCTGGAGGAGGCGGGGGGGGGCTGCTGTATGAGCGGCCCCGTCACGTGGGGCCGCTCATTATATATGCACTGCTTCCCCCTGTCAATCAGCGCAGGGGGAAGCAGTGCATATGGCCCCCCCAAAAGCTGGCACTGTCCCCCCTTGTAAGGGCCCCCCCCGGTGCTTATACATTACCATCCCGGTGTTCTGATCGGCGCCGCTCCTCGGTGTTGCGTCGCCGTCTTCATCCTCCCGTCCGCGCTCGCTGCATCCATCCGGGTTCTCCGGCGGTCGCAGCGATATGACGTCATCGCGCGACCGCCGGAGATCCTGGATGCAGCCAGCGCGGGAGGATGAAGACGGCGACGCAGCACCGAGGAGCGGCGCCGATCAGAACACCGGGATGGTAATGTATAAGTAGCGGGAGGGGAGGCCTTACAAGGGGGACAGTACCAGCTTTTGGGGGCTGTTGGTACCCCCAGGGGGCTGCTGGGTACCCCCTGGGGGCTGCTGGGTACCCCCAGGGGGCTGTTGGTACCCCCTGGGGGCTGTTGGTACCCCCAGGGGGCTGCTGGGTACCCCCTGGGGGCTGTTGGTCCCCCCTGGGGGCTGTTGGTACCCCCCTGGGGGCTGTTGGTACCCCCAGGGGGCTGTTGGTACCCCCAGGGGGCTGTTGGTACCCCCAGGGGGCTGTTGGTAACCCAGGGGGCTGTTGGTACCCCCAGGGGGCTGCTGGGTACCCCCTGGGGGCTGTTGGTCCCCCCTGGGGGCTGTTGGTACCCCTAGGGGGCTGCTGGGTACCCCCTGGGGGCTGTTGGTCCCCCCTGGGGGCTGTTGGTCCCCCCTGGGGCTATTGGTACCCCCAGGGGGCTGCTGGGTACCCCCTGGGGGCTGCTATATGTACCCCTGGGGGCCTGCTGTATACCACTGGGGCTGCTGTATACTACCACTGGGGCTGCTGGGGCTCCTGTATACTACCACTGGGGCTGCTGGGGCTCCTGTATACTACCACTGGGGCTGCTGTATACTACCACTGGGGCTGCTGGGGCTCCTGTATACTACTGCTGGGGCTCCTGTATACTACCACTGGGGCTGCTGGGGCTCCTGTATACTACCACTGGGGCTGCTGGGGCTCCTGTATACTACCACTGGGGCTGCTGGGGCTCCTGTATACTACCACTGGGGCTGCTGTATACTACCACTGGGGCTGCATGGGCTCCTGTATACTACCACTGGGGCTGCTGGGGAATCTGTATACTACCACTGGGGCTGCTGGGGCTCCTGTATACTACCACTGGGGCTGCTGGGGAATCTGTATACTACCACTGGGGCTGCTGGGGAATCTGTATACTACCACTGGGGCTGCTGTATACTACCACTGGGGGGGCCTGTATACCACACTGCTGGGGGCTGTATAACTGTGCTGGGGTCCACCCTCGGCTTATACACGAGTCAATAGGTTTTTCCAGATTTTTGGGGCAAAAGTAGGGGGGTCGGCTTATACACGGGTCGGCTTATACACGAGTATATACGGTATGTATTTTAGATTATTCCTGAGGTTTGACCAACAAAATGGTGTTGTCCCGTCGAAAAGAGAAGTTACTTCTCTGGAAAGGGATGCAGCTTAACATTAACACACATTTCTGCCATAAAGTAAGCCAACTAAAAACTTATACCAGACAGCCTTGAAGGAATCCTGTCTGCTCACTGATGCTGATTCATCTGACTACAAATGTGCAAGAAGGCTTTGATTTATGCTGCCCGTGGTTTGGGCAGCATGAATCAGCTAAAAGGTTTCCGTTAAAATTAGACAGATTTATCAAATATCATGTTAAGTTTTGGGCCAATAATCTGATCTCCTTATTGGTATTGTTGCAGAAATTGCAGCAAAGTAGACATATACAGTTATTTGTCAACCCCTTCATGACCAACACCGTAAATTTACATTATCTTCCATGTCCCTGCCCCTGATGCAAGCTCACATGCTGAACTTGCATTTTTATCCGCACTTAACAGCTGATTTAATCAGCTATCAAGTGCCTCTAACAGCCTCAGTTAACACAGTTAACAGTTATATACCGCAGTCAATGTCTGACAGCAGCATGCTAACAGGAAGTGCATCAATAATCCTACCCATTGGTGCCCCTGTCATGTAATGGTGGGGCACCAATGAGTTGTCATGGCAGCTGGGGGTCAGCTAATCACCCCTCTTACCAACCATCATGATCCTCCTGTGAACAGCGGCTGCAAATTGGTATTTATAGGAGATCATGACTTATTCTCTTCAGAGCAGTGTTAACACATGGCTCTGAATAGCAAAAGGCTTTGGACAATTGCAGCTTCAAGTCCCCTAAAGGTACAGTCACACGCCACCATATTGCCGACAAGATCACTGTCAATTCCCGAATTTGGCGATGTGGATTGCTTCAGGTCTTCTGCAGGCGATTTCCGGAACGTAGGATTGCCGAAGATCGCACGCACGATCGCTACGTGTGACAGTTCCACAGCGATCAGAAAAAAGTGCCCGAAATGTGCGCGCTTACTTCAAATCACCAGTGATATGGAAGCCATATGGTGGCGTGTGACAGTACCTTAAAAGTACCGTCACACTCTGCCATATCGCCGGCGAGATCACTGGCAATTCCTGAATTTGGCGATGTGGAAACCACATCGCATGTACGTAGTGGCGTGTGACTGGACGATTCTTTGGCGAGAAATCGCTAGTGGAGCGTCGCCTGATTTCCCTGCACTGCAGTGAAATCAGGCGATATCCATCAGGCGATTTCAGCGGATCGTGCCGTGTGACAGGGCGATAGCGACGTACACAGCCATCCTGAAATAAATCCCGTAGGCGTGCTTGGATGTTGTTTTTTTTGTGCTACATCTGCGGCGATTGGTGTTCCAATTGGCTGGCCGTGTCTGAGGCGCCTTATTTGATGACCCGTGTGTTCACGCAAGGCTGACCAATGAGAACGCAGTTCCGTCCACCAATCGCAGTGGTAGGGGCGCGGTGAAACACACTCTAGCACGCCTCTATCGAAACAGTATGCCCACATCGCTGCTACGATTGTGGCATTTGACGCGGCGATATGTGAAGGGAAGATCGTTTCCGGTCTTCTTCAGGCGATTTCCGGAATGCAGGATCGCCGAACATCACACGCCCGATCACTATGTGTGACAGTTCCACAGTGATCAGAAAAAAAGTGCCCAAAACGTGCGCACTCATGTCAAATTGTCAGCGATATGGAAGCCATATGGCGGCGTGTGACGGTATATGATCCTCTTTGTGATGACAACCCTCTTCCTTTCAATGAAGCCATGGCCCCTTGTTATAGAAGTCATAGGAACTCTTTAGGGTAGTGGCAGATTTAGTATATGCGTAATTGGAGCGATTTTAATGCATGACAGTCACATATGTGCTTAATGCGAGTGCAATGCAAGTGCAATGCGATTATTGCATCTATAGACTACAGAGGCAAGTATCTTGTGCAGTCACAGCATGCTGCGATTTTGCAAGCAGTACGAGTTTAATGGAATAAAAAGTAACCAATATGACCTGATTGATTGCATAACATTGGTCCGAGTGCAATGCAAGATATTCTCAAATTGTACTTGGCCGTGTTTGACGCCAGTGTGGCTTTAGCCTCCAACTCAAAACCCATGATGTGAGTCATGAAAGATAGTTTTTGGTTTGCACAAATTGTGAAATTTGGCACAAGTACGTGATAGATCTCCCCACTTTTTCTTAAAGTCTTCTTAAATATGAAAGAACGCTTCAGCTGGATATATGTGGTTACTTTCTAAGTGGTTACTGTTGTGACTGTCACACGAGCCGTTTTAACACATAAACAATCTCTGGTTCCATCTGAGTATTTTTGTCTAACGGAACCGGTCACATAAAAGAAATAATGAATTATCCTTTCGACATGAGAAATAAAGCAGAACGTCTATAACAGTGTAGTTAGCTGAACCGAGTCCTCCCATCTCCATTTGTGAAATAAAATGCCTGTTCGTGTTGGCTGCCCTTGCTTGTCACTGCAATTTCTCCTGGAAAAGTTTAAATGTAAATATAATGGACCAGACCTGCAAATATAATTTGATTCTTTGCAATGCTGGCAGATGCTTAATTAAAACAGCCATCGATATAGTAATACAAATATACGTTTTCTCCTTTGTGAATGACTGGAACAATTTATTATGGAGATTTTTACAGCATTACTTTTCTTTATTACTTTCCACTGAACGAGATGCCATTTATATTCACATACTTCATTCTGCTCATTATAAATTAAGCCAGAAAATTGCAAATAGGGTAAAAAAGTTAATAGTCCCAAATAAGCTAAAACACATAAAATTTAGGCATTTATGGTAAAATGTAAAACAAGTGAATATATTCCCAATGCAGGAACATTGACCTCTCATATTAAATGGATATTTATAGTAAATAGGTGAAAATCCCAACTATGGGATATCCTTGCACTCGTATATGGAGCCTGGTCATCAATCTTAACTCCAAATATCCATCACTTTTGTACAGTATTACAATAAACCTGAATTAAGAGTGATTTGTTTATTCTTACAGTGACCTCTGTGTCACATTTGCCCTTGGTGTAATGCAGCTCTATATTCATCATATAGGGTTATGGGTGCCATTTACATGTAGGAAATACAGAAGAAAAATTGATCACAAAAGAAATATTTATGTTATTAATTATTATTTAATTAGCATGATTAAACTTCCAGTTATTAGATAGGTGCAGCTCTGTGGGTATCATTACACATGATTGGAGAACATCAGTTAAGACCAAATACTTTTGTAATAATAAAGCAATGATAGTAATTGTTTCTAATCTTTATCTGTAGTTTGTGTTTTAGATTATTTTCGTTGAGCTTCATTTTAGTTAGACTTAATTTATTTGTCAAACTCAGCAAAAAAAGGCACAGTATTTACCTGCCCAGGTCACAAAACCTTATGCACTGACGGGGTGCAGTAAAATCCCTTAATAAAGATGAAAGCAGCACAGATACAAAACACTCATGAGCAAATCACTCACACATGACCAATCCATGGAGGAGGTGACTGCCTAGTGTTAGAATTGCACAGATAAGACTTGTATGGGGCGCTGTTCACACATGTGGGTGCACAATGTCTAGCTTACAGCCTATTAGTTACATTCATACTAACAGATCAGGCAGGCTGCCCAGTACTTTATAAGTGCACCCAACATGGAAAGACACCCTACTTTACAAGGCATGAATTATTGGGCTTGGCTGCATCCTGCATAAAAATGTAATTTGCAAAAAAATACATATCATGTATTGGTTAAAGTTAACCTGTCAACATTTTTTTGCATATAAGTTACAGCCACCACCAGTAAGCCCTTATATACGTCATTTTGAAATACTGTATATAAGATTCCTGACTGAACGGACATGGCAATCTCTCAGTCGAAAGCCTCTGGTAGGGGTGATACACATGTCAGGGAAACAGGGCCTTCTGCCTCTTCTACCTCCTTCTCTTCCTTGTCCTCCTCCTTATGTTCCTGGTCCTGGTGTTATAGGTGATCTAGTAGATCAAGCACTGGATGCCGTTGCAATACAGCCAGGCATACTGCAAGGTGTTCTGAAGTCTGACATTTGGTGCTCCTGGTCCTGGATGGCATAAGGAAAGGGTCACCTCCTGACTGTAAGCTCCCCAGGTCCTCTTCTGGCATCGGAATCCAGCACTGTATACATACCTCACTGCAGATGAGGCCTAATTTGGGTAGCATGGCGGAGCTCCAGGTTACATATGTATTCATCTCTGCATGACACTCTACTTCTGGTTCTGGTGCTGCTGAACCACCTTTTGTCCCTAGGGTTGTGATGAAGATGACCTCCTCCAAATTAAGAAAGGTCTTGTGGGGGATCCATCACCAAACTGTGTAATGCAAGCACATGGTAGCAAGTGAAGCACAGTGTAGCAGAATGTAGCTGGTTTCGACTGCACTAATAGGGCACTGAAACTCTGATCTCTGCAATGATACTTGTTTTGTTTCCCCAGGGGCCTGTCTATTCCAATGCTTGAACAATGTCAGATACAATTAATCACTACAAGATATTACTATTTGCAGAATTTTGTTGCCAAGCTCCATTCTAAAGTAACTCACAAATCCAATTCCAAACTCACTCACAAATTCAATTCCCCATACCACAAGGTGACAACTCAGTTGTGGTTAGGTGCAGTGATTATCGAAGCCTGACATATTTGTAGGAGACATAATGATGAAAACAAATAGCTTTATTTGGGTCACCACTTCATCAATTCATCTGGAATGCAGAATAAGGCTAGTGGGCACTACAGCAATGCAAGGACAACTTCAATATGAATTATACATATAACACAGTTGTGCACATGCCAAAAATCTGTATTGTAAATGTACGGAATGAAAAGAAGTAGTGATTGCACATTTTGAAGACTCACTATCCATAGTGTGGTGTTTCATGAGTGTGAACAGACCTATGAGAACATGTGTGTGAGAAGCATATAATGGCCATATGCTATTTTTATATAAGTTAGTATTACATAACTGTAGAAGAGATAGCCTCACATAGTGAATAATAAAAGCCTCTGCAATAATAAAGTTTGCTCTCCCACTCAAAAAAATAAAATAAAAAAACAATAATAATAATAATAATATTTAAAATAAAAAAATATTTTAACAAATTCTTCGAAAAATATTAAGCTCTCTTAAACAGATGTTTTAAGGACATAGCTTCCTGGACTTCACAGGTCTTGCCACATCTAGCACTGTTTCCAAAATTCACAACCTGCAGATGTCAAAACACCTACAAACTCCTGGAAGCTTAAAAAAATTCAGTTAAAGCTCCAGAAAATTGTGCAGCTTGATGTAAAGTCAGTAGACCCAATAGTGAGGACACTCCTAACTGTTAGGTTAGGTATTGTTCCCAGACAAAAAAACTCACCAAAATGTGCCAGGTAAATACCCATTGCACTTAGCAGCGGCTGCCAGCTCCCCTGGAGGCAACACAGGCGTCTGTATGCCGGTACTCAATCACCTGCAACCCACAGTGGGGGCGGTTGTGGCACCAGCGTCCGGCCATGCTGTCAGGGAGGTGACTGGTGGCATTTAAAGACACGAGGTTACCAAGGGCTCTGCCATTCACGGTGCATGCAAGGCATAGTGTCAGAGCAGCCTATTGGTCACGCCCTTCTATTAGATCAGGCGGGCTGTTCCGCACCGATTACATGCCTCACATAACGACAGACGCCCCCCAGAGGGCTCAGCCTCAAACTGCAGATGAAAAAATGCAATAAAACACTAAAGATGAAAAATGTGAGGTGTTTGTTGGTATTTTGGCCAAAAAACGTAAGCTGGTAACCCACGGTCAAGGGCCCTCACGCTTACCAGTCCTAACCACATGCCTTTAGAGACATGTACAATTTAATTTAGATTGTTCACCGAATGGACTTAAAAACAGACAAAAAAACTCACCAAAATGTGCCAGGTAAATACCCATTGCACTTAGCAGCGGCTGCCAGCTCCCCTGGAGGCAACACAGGCGTCTGTATGCCGGTACTCAATCACCTGCAACCCACAGTGGGGGCGGTTGTGGCACCAGCGTCCGGCCATGCTGTCAGGGAGGTGACTGGTGGCATTTAAAGACACGAGGTTACCAAGGGCTCTGCCATTCACGGTGCATGCAAGGCATAGTGTCAGAGCAGCCTATTGGTCACGCCCTTCTATTAGATCAGGCGGGCTGTTCCGCACCGATTACATGCCTCACATAACGACAGACGCCCCCCAGAGGGCTCAGCCTCAAACTGCAGATGAAAAAATGCAATAAAACACTAAAGATGAAAAATGTGAGGTGTTTGTTGGTATTTTGGCCAAAAAACGTAAGCTGGTAACCCACGGTCAAGGGCCCTCACGCTTACCAGTCCTAACCACATGCCTTTAGAGACATGTACAATTTAATTTAGATTGTTCACCGAATGGACTTAAAAACAGACAAAAAAACTCACCAAAATGTGCCAGGTAAATACCCATTGCACTTAGCAGCGGCTGCCAGCTCCCCTGGAGGCAACACAGTCGTCTGTATGCCGGTACTCAATCACCTGCAACCCACAGTGGGGGCGGTTGTGGCACCAGCGTCCGGCCATGCTGTCAGGGAGGTGACTGGTGGCATTTAAAGACACGAGGTTACCAAGGGCTCTGCCATTCACGGTGCATGCAAGGCATAGTGTCAGAGCAGCCTATTGGTCACGCCCTTCTATTAGATCAGGCGGGCTGTTCAGCACCGATTACATGCCTCACATAACGACAGACGCCCCCAGAGGGCTCAGCCTCAAACTGCAGATGAAAAAATGCAATAAAACACTAAAGATGAAAAATGTGAGGTGTTTGTTGGTATTTTGGCCAAAAAAACGTAAGCTGGTAACCCACGGTCAAGGGCCCTCACGCTTACCAGTCCTAACCACATGCCTTTAGAGACATGTACAATTTAATTTAGATTGTTCACCGAATGGACTTAAAAACAGACAAAAAAAAAACTCACCAAAATGTGCCAGGTAAATACCCATTGCACTTAGCAGCGGCTGCCAGCTCCCCTGGAGGCAACACAGGCGTCTGTATGCCGGTACTCAATCACCTGCAACCCACAGTGGGGGCGGTTGTGGCACCAGCGTCCGGCCATGCTGTCAGGGAGGTGACTGGTGGCATTTAAAGACACGAGGTTACCAAGGGCTCTGCCATTCACGGTGCATGCAAGGCATAGTGTCAGAGCAGCCTATTGGTCACGCCCTTCTATTAGATCAGGCGGGCTGTTCCGCACCGATTACATGCCTCACATAACGACAGACGCCCCCCAGAGGGCTCAGCCTCAAACTGCAGATGAAAAAATGCAATAAAACACTAAAGATGAAAAATGTGAGGTGTTTGTTGGTATTTTGGCCAAAAAACGTAAGCTGGTAACCCACGGTCAAGGGCCCTCACGCTTACCAGTCCTAACCACATGCCTTTAGAGACATGTACAAGGTATTGTTCCCAGCCATCGGGTTTTCCAGCGAGCACTTTGGCACTAAACAGGTAAAGCTTTAGGGATTTAGGGCCATTTTAAATTTCAAACTTTTTTTCCGAGCAAAGCCGCAATCGGCAATTTTTTTGAAAAATGCTTAGCATTTGGATCATGAACTGAATCTGTAATGTTCAAGGCAAATTTGAAATTGGTGAACATGCTTGGGGAAGGTACGGTCATTTTTAGTGAGAACCGGTGCCAGGTAAGGTTTTTTTTTGTGATCCACAAATTTAATACATAAAGAATTCACATAAAACTGCTCATTTTATGAAATTTGACTCAAGCTCGATCTCCCGCAGATCGATCCACCCATCTCTAATAGTTTAGGGGCTTGAAACATGTTTATTCGCGAGCAGGGATTGTATTTTAAAGAAACATACAGAAACAATACATTTTGTGTAATTTAACATAATTTTTATAATCTTTTTTCAAGGTTATTAGGACTCTGCACTTAAAACTTCTATTTCCTTATCTTGCAGAGCAATTATTTTAACTTTCTTGTGTTTGATGTTTTTTTTTGTCCTGTATGCATCTTACCTATATATTTAGTATTCAGCTTTCAAGTTGCAAATTATATTTTAGATTTAACTTAATAACTTTCTAAAAGATTCTAGTTCAAATGCAAATTTCTCTTTTTTTGCTTTACTTTCAACCTAATACATACTTTAATTCCTTGATTATACTAATTGCTGCATCTGAGAAGATGTTCAGATAATCACTAGTCAGTGTCTCATACTGGAGTCATATCTGTTAATGTGACTTTGATATTACTAAGGCGATATGAAGAACTTGAAATGAGTTGGATACATTCCTAGGAGATCTCAGAGTTTTATACATATCATTTTAGGGTAACTGAAGTACATATGGTTCATTTTAAATCAGCTTTTTATGGAAAAAATGTGAACTTGCAAATGAATTACGGTATATCCAAAGTGTATTAATTATAATGGATAACTCAGGAATCAGTTTGCATGAGGCAAATACACAAATGAATTAAGGTTTATCGGTGAGAATATCTGTATTTAACATGTGGTAATTAAGCAAACAAAAGTGCAGCAGAAAATCAAAGTTCATAAACACACAGTGATAATATTAGGATTATACAGGAACACAGGGTTATACCGATAGCAGTACAGTCGTAAACTCATACACACTGGAAAATGCTGTAAAAGAATAGTCTATGAGAAAGTTCACTCAAGAAGATGCTGTAGAAAAAGTCTATACCATAAGTTAACACCCAGGAGACCTGGTAATGAATGTCTCTGAGAAACAAGTCCAGTACTAGATGCAGAGGAGTTTACTAAAGTCCCGAACATTACGATGCTCTATTACTGCATCTATATTGCACAAGGAAGCTATAGAGTGCTTTCAAGCAAAGAAGCTTATGTGGCACAAAGGCAGGTGAGGCAAGAGCCGAAGCAGAGGGAACTGCATGAGCAACTAGGAGCAGAAGACAAATTGGAGGCAGATGAATGAAGCAGAATCTCTGAGGATCAGTCACAGGAGAATCACATAGGTTTTGCAGGTTAAGGCGGAGAACTTAAGATGCAACAAGGAGCAAGTTTCCAGCCAGAATGCTCAAGTGGAGGACTGGAGCCTGGACTGGGGTTTATAAAGACAGAGAGACAGTAAAATACATGAGAGGAACAAAGAAGAGGATGACATTTTGGTAGAGGGTGAGAATGCCCAAAAGGTAATCAGAATATCCAGAGTCTTTACACAAAGACTTGCTCATCTCTAATATGTATGTTACCACAGTCATTGGTAAGAGGCTTCTGGTTTTGCTACTTCTGTTAGGGTTCTGTACATGCGTTGGAAAAGGTCGGGACTCATGATGTTATGCTGGCCCCCATGACTTTTACGAGCACATGCACAGAACCCTCCTAGCTGAGCAAACACAGAAGTCCCAGCCTAGCAATTAAGTCCTCAGAGATTTCAGCTCATCTGACATTGATCTGACGATGCACTGAGAACTGGATGAGTGAAGGTGAGGAGTGGAAGGGCAGAGTGGTGAGTGGTGAAGGGAGTATACAATAGTATTATTCACATAATATGGTTATTATGCTCTGGGGTCTGGAGAGACCCCAAAGCATGATATGGGACATGCAGATCTATGCATTCACATGGAAGAGGAACACTGAATTCTTGCACATCTACTCTTGAGAGTCAAATGAATTCTAGCTGCCTTTTTATAGGGAGCCTTACTGACACATAACTGCAATGTATAGTACAACATCCAATGAAACAACATTTTGTGTTAGTTTTCTTTCAAATTCCTTATGGATCCATAAATTAAATAAATATATTCTTACCCGAGTAATAGAATTAGGGAAATCAGGGTGGCTTGCTCACCTTTTGTGGTTGTGTGACACACAACGAGTAACAAAAGCATTAAACAGCTGCCGCAGAATCCACATGCCAAACGCTGATGCATAGAGACTGGATGTAATGGTGAAAAAGATCTTCGCTGCTGTTGGATAGCTGAAGGACTCAAAAGGTATTTTCGATGCAGGTAGTTTAATTCTACACGTTTCAAAGTTCTCACTTCTTCCTCAGGAATACCACCATGATTCGTGGATTTCCTGAGGAAGAAGTGAGGAATACACATTGAAACGCTTAAAATAAAACCACCTGCATTGAAAATTCCGTTTGAGCCCTTTATCTATCCTCCAGCAATGTGGATTTATTGCACCCTTTTACCTAGTTTCTATTACTTTCTCCAAATGGCAGATCCATTTTCTTAAAAGTATAAGATTAATCACAAATTTATATGTAAGTAAATTCATAGGTAATATAACAGGAATAATCAACATTGAACACCCTAGATTTTGTGCAGTACATTGCTGCTGTCTTCCAATACTCAGGACATTTTATAGTAACTCTCTGTAACTGGAAGCATTTTGTAATGCTGTGATACCAATCTGTTGATTACATGGAACACTTTCTGTACTGTCATTTCATTCTACTTTCAGAACCGTAAAACAGATGGGAGATTGACATTATGATACATTAAGCAATAAAACAATATTCCTGTATACCAGCCCCAGTGTTTCACCACATTATAGCTACTATTACCAGTGAACTGTTGTTGTGCAGATGTACAGATCCTCCTGTTCTTGACTACACCTGTGAATTCCCTTTTAATGACATCCAGCTGCAGTTTTACAGACTGAACTGTTGCTCTTATGTAGGAAATGAGCTTACTGTCTACCTTATGATTACAGTATTTGTAGGGAAAGTCATGTATAATTAGAGCTCTAATTGATATAATTCCCTATATTCTAAATCAAAATATGGCGGTGATCTCTGGCGTGATATTTTTTATTTTATTGACAGCTTATCAAAAACCACAGACAGCCAATTTTATTTATACACATTGGAAAACCGTAATAAATCATTCAGATGTTAAGTGATATATGTCTACAGCCCATAAATCTATTATGAAGACTATCACTGTGAACTATAAAATAATAATCAGAGTCTGAATAAAATCTACAGGCTTCTCCAGCATTAAATAAAATATGGGCTAATATTTTTCTTTCTATTTAATGGATAATTAAAAAAAGTGCCATATCTTTACAGCCTACCTACAAATAGCCGAACGGTTGGCAACCAACCCAGATATGTGGAGAAGCCACATCTAAGTATTCCTGTAAGATTTGGGTTTTTTACTGTCTAACCACAGTTTCCAATATCATGTCCGCTCTCTATCTGAAACTCAAGCTTTCCAAAACTGAACTTCTTCTCCTCCCGCCCTCCACTAACCTTCCTAAATCTGACATCTCTTTCTCAGTGTGCGGCATCACAATAACACCTAGGCAGCAGGCACGCTGTCTGGATGTTATGTTTGACACCGATCTCTCCTTCACCCCATATATACAATCTCTCGCCCGATTTTGTTTTGCTTTCACCTGAAGAACATCTCTAGAATCTGCCCCTTTCTCATCATGGAAACAACAAAAACCCTCACCGTGGCCCTGATCCATTCCCGCCTTGATTATTGCAATTCTCTATTAATTGGCTACTCCCTCACTAGACTTTCCCCTCTTCAGTCCATCCTTAGCCAGAATCAACTATCTAGCTAACCGTTACTCGGACGCTTCTGCTCTGTGCCAGTCATTGCACTGGCTGCCCATACATTATGAATTTCAATTCAAATAGATTGTTCTCACCCACAAAGCTCTTCACAGCGCAACAATTTCCTACCTCTCCATGCTCATCTCTGTCTATCACCCCACCCGTTCTCTTTGCTCTGAAAGCAACTTTAGGCGGCCGTCACACGCTACAATATCGTGAGCGATATCGTTTAAGCGATCTGCTTTTTGATCGCTTAAGCGATATCGTTTGTGCATCGCTGCGTGCGATCAAGCGATTTTACAATGTAAAATCGCTTGATCGTGACATCGCAGATGTGGGAGCCGGAGCTCATATCAAGCGATCATCGCTTGTTCAATCTGCTTCATCGTGGTGTTTGACTCCACGATGAACGATCTCCCAGCGGCAGAGCCTATGCTGGGAGATGGTATCTATGGTAAACGTCGGGTTACTAAGCGCCGCGCGGCGCCTAGTAACCCGATGTGTACCATAGTTACCAGCGATTTCGCTGCCCCACATCGCTGGTGAGTCTGTCTGTGTGACAGCTCATCAACGATGTGAGTGATATTGTTAGCGATCGCGCGTGCACGTGATCGCTTACAATATCGCTCACGATATTGTAGCGTGTGACGGCCGCCTTAGACTAATATCTGTACTAATCCAAACCTCCAACTCCTGGCTTCAAGACTTCTCCAAGCTGCACCAATTCTCTGGAATGCTCTACCCCAAGAAATTAGGACTATCCACAATTTTTATAGTTTTATGTACTCCCTAAAAACACATCTTTTCAGGGCAGCCTATCACATTCCCTAAAAAGTCCTTTATATATAGCCTATTCACTTTTTCTCTTAACATAACTCGCCAAGCTCCACCAAACACAAAAGCTCTACACAGACTGGCTCATGCAGCTTTTATCTATCTCCCATTTCCTCAAGATGGTTGGACCATCATTGTAAATAAACACCTGTACTTTGTATCATCCCTACCTCAATGTGGGTTTTAAGCTCTTACGAGCTGGGTCATCATAAGTTTTTAATTTTGCTGTAATTATTGTATTTATTTTATGTAACTGTTACCTATGTCTGTTTCTATATGAAACTGTGAATTTTAAAGTGCTGCAGAATATGTTGGCACTATATAAATAAAGATTATTATTATTTTCTAAAATCACATTCTAAACTTAAGCAATTCATCATCCATTATAACATTTTTTGGCAAAAAAAGTTTCACTATCTCTTTGCCCTTACAGTAAAGAATGCTGTGTAGGATGCTGGTGAAACCTTCTCTCCTCTAGACCAATGTTTCCCATACTCCAGTCCACAAGACCCCCAACAGATCATGGTTTAAGGATTTCCCTACTATTACACACATGAGAGAACCTGGGACAATTTTTTTTATTCCTTAATAATAATTTAAGCCAATACTTGTGCAATACTGAGGAAATCCTAAAAACAAGGTCTGTTGAGAGCCATGAGGACTGAAGTTTGTGAAACACTGCTCTAGACATAGTAGATGGCACCTTGTCATCGTCACATGCCTAAATGTAAAAACATCATCCAAGTTGGAAAACCTTTCCTGATATTGCAACCCATTCATTGCCTTAAAGGATTTTTCTAAACAATACAAATAGTTACAATTGTAAAGTGCTGGTAAAAAACATCAACTTTGCAATTTACTTTTTATTTAAAAATCCTCACTAAATACAATAGGAGAGGAATTTTATATTTTATCATTTCCATTGACTAGGTCACCAGCTACTTCTGCAGTCTACAGTGGCAGCACGTTTCCTAGACAATGAGCTTTGGACTGGCAAATTGTCCGTTTTTTTACCCTATACTTTTCATCTATTGGCGAGTCAAAGCTAGATTTGCATGTAGCATGGGATAGTGTACAGTTCAGAAAAGCAGCTATCCATGCCACTGTGCAGAAATGTCAATCATCAGAAGTGCACCGCTCCCTGGCAAGCAGAAAGCTGGGAGGCAAAGAAGTTGCATGCTCCTGATTAAGCACAACTCTAGAATACCTGTGGTTATCCTCCTCTAGACATGATTTGGATTAAGTATTAATAATGTAATTGGATCAGGAAGAGAAGGTCTTATGAACATGACTCAAGACAACATTTTTTCACTAAATGCGGTTTACAATTAGGGATCCTTTTTTTCTTTGGGTTTATTATCAGGGTTTCTTTGCTAAAGGAAGGAAAGAGTTAATACCACTGATATACTTACCAGGACCGCGTTCTTTCTTTTTGGTGTGACGCGCAATGCGTCACTTCCGAACTGCCCGTTATATTCTGGCCGTATGTGATTGGCTGTTGGAGCCAGTCACATGACCATTCCCCCAGAAGCCCGGAAGTGATGCCGTGCCCCCGCACACTGGGAACGAATACCGTGGACCCGGTAAGTATAATCACGCTGATTAACAACTCTTTCCTTCTTTTAGCAGAGAAACCACAGACACTATCCCGGGGAAAAAAGGGATGTATGCCCATCCCAATTGACAATTTCAGACTTGTAAAGTTCTATCCTAGGACAAGTATATAACAAGTGTTTTATCCCATATTCCAACTGTACTTGAAATCATTACTGCAAATGTTCTTTCTCTAGAAAACAGATAGAGTATGTCCAGGCTTTGAGTACCGCACAAGCTTCTTGCCCTGTCCCCTTTTATATTTAGGCAACAATACTAATTGAATGCACCATGTTTTGTGAATTATAGACAGAATCCAGCGTGCAGAATTTAAATGAACATGTTAAGGCCGCTTCACACGCTAGGATATCGTTAACAATATCCTTGAAACGTCACGGATTTGTGAACGTTCTAATGATATTGTTTGTGCATCCTTGCATGTAAATGAATGATATAGGAAGAAAAAATCGTTGAATTGTTCATCCAAGATTTGAGATCCTGACCTCAAATCTTTCGTTCATCGTCCAATTAACGCTGCTTGAAGAAGCTACATCATTCAGTGTGACACCTTTTTGAACAATGTTGTTCAAAAATCTCCTATTCCTGCCGCTTTAAAGGATCGTTCAGTCCTTGCTCTCCTATTTAACTGGTGCATTGCCGAATGGGATATCGTTAACGATATCCTTGTGTGTGAGAACGCACTAATGATGTCGGAACGATCACTGTCACGTGATCGTTCTAAGGATACTATCGTGTAATGGCACTTTTAGGCTGCTTTCACACTGCTTTTTTTTTCCTGATCAGGATTCTTCAGGTTTTGTGTGCCAAAACCAGGAGTGAAACTTGCAGAGAAAAACTATAATTGAAAGTTTGACACCTGTTCTGGGATTTGGAGACACTTTTGGTGGGTTTACACGCCGCGATATCGGCGTCCAACTCCGATCCAACTCCGACAAAAAGTCACGTGGTTTGTGAGTTGGACCCGACATCGTTCCTGCATTGTACTGTTTGAAGGTACAATACGATGCAGGAACGATGGTAATCCGATATCGGGGGTCGAATGAGCGTGCTTTTCAACCGCCCGATATCGGATGCCTGTTGGAGTCGGATCGTTGCGTGTAAACATCAAAATCCGATGTGTACGCCAACGCTACCCATTAACTCCCATGTTAAATGGTCGTTACTGGGTTGGTGGGCGTACACATCGTAGGGACGTTGTTTCCCGATATCGCAACGTGTAAACCACCGATGCGATATCGGGAAAAGCGCACTAAAAATGCGCGCTCCCACGCCGTTGTATAGCGATATCGGGACGATATCGCTATGTGTAACCCCACCATTTGGGTTTTGCCACACAAAACCTAATGAATCCTGATTAGGAAAAAACTTCAGTGTGAAAGCAGCCTTGGTAAGTGATTTTGTCAAAATTCATTGCATAATTACAAACAAAAACTGTTTTTCCATTTTTTTCACTGTGAAATGCTTTCCAAGGTGCCAGACTTTTGATGACATAAGAAAATACATTTACTATGTATAACAACAAACTTATATGAATCTCTGAATGACAAAACTTGCCATTTTGTATTTGTAATTATTGCACTGAAAAAAGAATAATCCTGCATCAAAACAGTTATTAAGTAAGGCTAGGGTTACACTTGCAGATTTTACATGCTTTTTTGGAGACCTGCGTTTTTAACAACGCATGTAAAAATGCACCCATAGGCCCCATGCAAAAAACGCATGCCCTAATAGCAAAAACGCATGCCTTAATAGCAAAAACGCATGCCTAAAGTGCCATGCGTTTTTGCACTTATGCGAGGAGCTGCCTTCAAAAACGCCTACAAAAATGCACGGTACATTAGTACCATTTAGTACCATGCAAAAACGCATGCGTTTCCCATGGGGGCCCATGTTAAAAAACGCGTGTGTTTTTAAAACAGCTGCAATAAATGGTGCATGCACTTTTTTTGTGTGCTGATTCAAAAACGCATAGAAAAACGCATGGGTGCCTAAAGGTCCCTGAAAAAATCATGCAGAAATGAAAAAAGCATGCAGAAACGCATGTTTATATTTAAGGCACCAAAAAAACACATGCCAAGTGTGACCCTAGCCTAAGGCTAGGATCACACTTGGCATGTGTTTTTTTAGGCACCCATGAGTATCTGCATGCTTTTTTCCATTTCAGCATGTTTTTTTTTCAGGTGTTTGATAACACCCTGCGTTTTTACATGCATTTTTAAATCAGCACCAAAAAATGGTGCAAGCAGCATTTTTTAGTGCTTTTTCAAAAACGCATGCATTTTTTTAACATGGGCCCCTATGGGAAACGCATGCTTTTTTGAAAGTGTCTAAATGTACTAAATGGTACCATGCGTTTTTGCATGCGTTTTTGAAGGCAGCTCCTCACTTAAATGCAAAAACGCATGGCACTTTAGGCATGCGTTTTTACTATTGGGGCATGCGTTTATGCTATTGGGGCATGTGTTTTTTGCATGGGGGCCTATAGGTGCGTTTTTACATGCGTTTTTGAAAACGCAGGTCTCCAAAAACGCATGTAAAATCTGCAAGTGTGACCCTAGCCTAAGTGGGTATTTTGACCACATCTTTGACAATTTTTAATGTATATTTTCCACCTTTAAGAAGTATAAACTTGAATACTTATTGGATGAAGTATATCAGGTGATGTGTATTTTTGAACTAAAACCTGAAGAAGGCTGTTTGTATATGTCCATAGCCGAACAGCGTTGTATTTGTTATTGATGATTTCTACTACTAAATAAAATTCGAAATTATAAAGTCCCTCGGATCGTTTCTGGAAGCGCTGAACCAACTCCAGATATTTCAACCTGAAATCAATATTCCATTTGTGTGATTTTTTCCCTAAACAATGAATTGAAAAATAAAAATCACTTTCTTCATTTCCACATTGGTGGTGTATCCTTCCAAGAGTGTGGCATTTGCACCTCTGTATTCTACCATGTCTCTCTGGCTTTGCTTTCCATTTTAAAGCATTGGAGATGATTTTAGTTGAACAGCCTATCATTCTCTGCACTTCTTTATACGTTTTTACCCTCTCCCATCAACTTTTTAATCAAAGTACGCTGTTCTTCTGAACAAGGTATCTTGTGACCCATATTTCTTAGGCTTTCAAGGTGAAATGCATGTACAACATGTACTGGCTTCACCTTTGAATAAGGGCCACCTGAGTCACCTCTATTTCTTCGCAGAATGATTGACCTCACTATTGAACTCCACACTGCTATTATTTTGAACAATATTTAAAAGGCAGAAATGCAGGCCACCGGACATTCAAGAACCTAAGTAGCGGCACCAGCAGTGTCAACTGCAGCAGGGCCGAGGGTGCACAGTCTTATAACAGCCTGAGAGGTATAATCACATTGAAGAAAGAGGCACTCACCCGGTGAAAGTTGTTCCTAGTGGATGACTTTAATCAGCATTGAGGTACAGGGTGCTGGGGAGGGGGTGTTGGAGGTGCAGACGACGGCACCGTATCGGATCAACTGATCCTTCGGCTCCAAGATCAGCCGAAGGATCAGTTGATCCGAAACGGTGCCGTCGTCTGCACCTCCAACACCCCCTCCCCAGCACCCTGTACCTCAATGCTGATTAAAGTCATCCATTAGGAACAACTTTCACCGGGTGAGTGCCTCTTTCTTCAATGCTATTATTTTGTTAACACCCTCTTTCAATTAATTATTAAAATACACAGACTCAAAAACATGCAGATCATGAATGCCGAGTCTGTTGGTTTTCTAAGAATCTACTGCACCAAATGGTAAATTGTTTGACATGTGGTAATATAATTTATACCAAAGTCAGTGAATAATCTGGCTAGTCATATTGGACTGCTATTATTTTGAACACTACTGTACCAAGGTATGAGATCCAGGCATCCCCACCATTTGGTGTGGACAGGGATAGCCTAAGGTCCCCAAGTGTGATGGACAGTAAAAAAAAAAAAATGTTCCCCTTGCTTTCCTACAGTCACATCGTGACAAGTGTACATTATGTTGGACTATTGAGCTGCGAAGTGTCCATATACTGTTCTTGCTCAGGGGCCCTGTTCTATCTACTTGATTCCGTAGACTCCCTCTGTCTGCCACCATAGATGCAATGCATTGAGCTGATGCGAAAGATGCAAGTTTGTCATTACATACAAAACAGGAAAACATTTTAATAGCTCTTTAGAATATAACTTCAAAACAACTTGATTTCAATGGTACTCAATAGATATTTAAAAGAATCATGTTAGAGGGGTAAAAAGTAAGGCTGGCTTCACACCACGGTGTGATCCGGTCCGGGGCTGTCCGGGATGATCCTGACAGCCCCGAACCGGATCAGCACACAGAACCGGATGGCCAAATGTGCCCTCCAGTCCTGTATTCAGCCGGATGCTGCTAATTGCAGCCGCAGCTGCTGATTTTTCAAGTCCTGAAACAACAGCGGCGTTCAGCCGCCAGTGTCTGGTTCCCGGATCCTCCCGGTCCGGGGCAATCTGGCCCCATAGGCTCCGATGTTAGGGAGCGCCGGATTGCCCCTGCTCCGGGAGAATCCGAGAGAATCCGGCCGAATCCGGTAAATTGGGGAGATTTTTCTCCCCGGACAAAAAAATGATGCAAGCATCATTTTTGTGTCCGGTGAGAATAATCCGTATTCCCCCGGATTGTCCCGGAGTGATGAAACCGGATGGCAGAGAGCTGTCATCTGGCTCCATCCGGCCCCATAGGCTGCTATGGGGCCAAAAACCGGTCCGGGGCTGTCTGGTTTACACCGGACAGCCCCGGATTAAAAAAAAGTGGTGTGAAGCCAGCCTTGGGCCCTTTCACATCAGCGTTTTTCGTAATTCGCGGCAGATGCGGTGAAAAAAACGCATCTGCCGCGTTTGCCGCATAACCGTTCCACTTGCGGCGCGGTTGCGGTTTTTCCCATACAAAGTATAGGGGGACTTGCGGCAGATGCGGCAAGTGCGGTTTTGCACTTGCGGCAGGTGCGGCAGCAAAAAAAACCGCGGTCAGCCGCTGACCGCGGTTTTTTTCGCTGCCGCACCTGCCGCAAGTGCAAAACCGCACTTGCCGCATCTGCCGCAAGTCCCCCTATACTTTGTATGGGAAAAACCGCAACCGCGCCGCAAGTGGAACGGTTATGCGGCAAACGCGGCAGATGCGTTTTTTTCACCGCATCTGCCGCGAATTACGAAAAACGCTGATGTGAAAGGGCCCTTACACATTTTTATCATACTTCTGAGTTGAGTTTAATGGAAACGTGCCTTTTTTTTTTTACCCCTGATATGTTAATTAAAATATCTTTTTAGCGCCATGAAATTTTAACCATGTTGATTTAAAGGTTTTTCAAAGTTTTATTTTAAGGAGCTGGAACAAGTTTTCATTTTTTTGTATGTGCTGCACATGTATTATCAGAATGAAGTTATGCACTGGGAGCAGTTTTGGACTACATTTAGTGAGCTGGCTACATTTCTTTGTGTCTATTTGTCTTTTGTCTATGCATGTCTTTTAACCCCTTCACATCTTCCGCCATACATATACGGCACTATAAGAAGTGCATTCCCACAAGCCACCCTACATGTGTCATGCTGCAAGTTCCAGTTACCTCACTACATCTTGCATTGACCAAGTTTGGATAGTTACTGTCTCTGACAACAGACCATTGCTGAATGTCACCCAAAGATGCTGTATTTGGGATAGCACCAATCTTAGCAGTCAAAGTGGATAGACTGATTGTGACATCACCACTGTTTGTTAATCCTTTTGAGGCCAATGGCTGATCAATGATTATTGACCAATCATGTGGCAAAAAGGTTAATTTAAAATGCTGATTGCCAGTTTGCACACCATCTTTACCTCAGAGCTGGTGTGCAGAGCAGTTGTAAACTCCCTGTGAGCTGCTGCGATCCTGCTGCATCTCCTGTCACCTGCAGTCTAGTCTTCTGTGCTGTGCTTTGTTGTGTGCTTTCTCTGACCAATCAGTTATCACAGCAGCAACAGTTTACAAATCCCTGTATTAAATTCCTTTAAAGCATACCACACATTCTTGAATTGATAGAATTTGGCTTCATCCTTTTGACTTATTCCCTTTTTTAGTCTGATATACTTGGCACAACTTGCACATACCAACACTTTATTAATATGTGCACCAGTAATTATCATTGCTATAACTATGCCTCTAGATAAATCATTGTGGGGTGTAGTTTCCAAAATTGGGTCACTTGTGTGGGGTTTCCACTGTTTAGGCACATCAGGGTCTCTCCAAATACAGCATGGCACCAACAGACCATTCCATCAAATGTCACTTGTTCTTTTGAAGCGTGGCAGTGTATCCAAACAATGGTATCCCACCACATATGAGGTATCGGCGTACTCAGGAGAATTTTCACAACAAATTATGGGGTATAATTTATCTTTCTACCCTTGTGAAAATGAAATGATTTGGATCTGAAGCAACATGTTTGTGTTTTGGGGGGTTTCCACTTTTTAGGCACATCAAGGGCTCTCCAAATATGACATGACACCAACAGACCATTCCACCACAGTCAACTCTCCAAAACATCACTTTTTTTAGCTTGGCAGGGTGTCCAAACAGTGGTTTCCCACCACATGTGGGTTATTAACATACTCAGCTGGGGGTTCAAGGTGCTGACCACACATCTAGACAATTTCTTTGAGGGTGTTTCCACTGTGTAGTCACATCAGGGGCTCTTTAAATGGGACATAGAGTCTGCTGACAATTCCAGATAATTTTACGTTTCACAAGTGAAATGGCGCTCCTTCCCTTCCGAGCCCTGTCATGTGCAAATTTTTGGAATGGTGTCACTTTTGGGTATTTTCTGTCACATAGACCCCTCAAAGTCTCTTCAAATGCAATATGGTCCCTAAAAAATGATTTTTTTCTAAAGTTTATTGGAAAAATGAGAGACTCTGATAAACGTTTAACTCTTCTAACTGCCTAACAAAGAAACCTAAGTAATCAAAAATTAATTAAACAATCAAGCTGATCTATAATAAAGTGGTAAATGTTATTTATTAAAGGGAATCTGTCACATTGTTTTCCTTCATAATTTGAAGACAAAAAGAGATAGGTGCTGATGCCCACAGTTCAAAGATAAATTATTAATTACCCGGTATGGTGTTGTTTACTTGTAATGAAGAATTTATCACTTGGGATTAACATTGTCTTTCTACATTAACCTGATCACACCTCCTTTTCCTCTGATTAGCACCTGATTAGCACCCCTCTATCTATAGACTTTGTACATAGAGACCCTAGTGTGGGTGAGTTAACTTTTGTAGTTCTGCTGCATTGCTAAACCTAAACAATATGATTGAGTCACAAATGCTGCACCCAGTAAACTAAGTGATACATTGTTGGTTTTAGAGTCACTATGCTTACATCATGCTGCTTTCAGATGAGCTAGCAAAAATCTGCTGAGAGATTCCCTATAACTATTTTGTGTGACGAGATATAATCCTTTAGTTTAAAGTCATAAAAATTAGAAGTTTAAAAATTGCTACATTTTTACCAAAGTTCCGATATTTTCAGAAATGAACACAAAAATGATCATCTTAAATTTACCAATAATATGAAGTACAATTGATCACAAAATAACAATTTAACAATCATTGGGATCTGTTGTAGTGCTCCAGAGTTATTTCATCATGAAGGGACATTGGTCAGAATTGAAAAATGTGGCCCGATAAGCTGGGGGCGATGGAGTTAATGTAGGGAACTGTGGTGTAATATTTGTGACAGTGATCAAAAATAAAGGGATCTATATTTACTTGCATGATAAATTTAACCTCAGAGCGTTTCATATTGTGTACTGAATTTCTACTTAATACAGAGATTAAGGCTGAGAGATGGATGCATGCCTAGATGAAATTAGAGGCTTTAGGCTTTGGGCTTTAAGCAGCTTTCTTGGAAGAACACTGGGAGAAAGAATAGTTGATTAAACACTGTAGGGATCTGTGACTATTTATATGTATTGTTAACCTCTTAGGTCTACAACTATGCTTTTATATAGTGAAACTTTGTTAAGGCATGTAACTTTTGGGTTTGGGGCCGCTTTAGCCTGATCCATCTCACACTTTTCACAGCATGAAAAAAGGTGCAGTGAAATCCGCGGTTTATTTCTGGCATAGACTTTCAACACTGCAAATATGCAACATTTTCATGGTAATTAAACATCCAAAGGATTTTACACGTGGATGTCCATAACTGGAAAGCTGCTACAAATCCCTCTTTTGTGACTTTACCCATAAAGTTTGGATTTCCATAGACTTAGGCCCTTTTCACATCTATGCGCCCCTGGGTTTGCCTGCCCTGTGCTAGCGCAAGCGCAGGTGCTATTACGTGCAAGCGCATTAGTGCATAGATGCACAGCCTTTGCGCTCACCTGCGCTCCCGCTGCCATTACCTTCTATAGCAAGCGCACGGGAGTGAAACCCGGAAGCGCAGGTCTGCAAAGGAGCGCATGAGTCACTCCAGATGCGCCGTAAATGTCACATAACGCGTTTCGGTTGCATCTGGAGAGACGTATGCGCGCTGACTAAGCCCCTCTGCAGACCTGCACTTACGGGTTTCACTCCCGTACGGTTGTCATAGAAGGTAATGGCGGCGGGGGCGCAGGCAAGCGCAAGGGCTGTGCATCTATGCGCTAAAGCTTGTCTCTGATAGCCTCTGTGCTTGCACATGCGCTAGCATGGGGCAGACAAACGCAGGCAAACCCAAAGGCGCATAGATGTGAAAGGGGCCTTTCTATAAAGAGATGTAGAAAACTGCAAGCAAACAACTATGTCAAAGCTGTGACCATGAGGTTCTGTATTGCTAATTAGGCTCTAAATAAATTGTCAATTTATTCCATCATGTTTGTTAAAAGTCACCCAATGGTTAAAGAGCACCTGTCATGTCCTATCCTCTGTGCTCCCCAGGATCACCAGCAGTTGTGTGCACATATCTATAATCCCCGTTTAACAGTCTCCTCATTTATTTGAATACATAAGCAGATCTTTAGAAAAGATATTTGTAAAGTCCATTTACAATATGCTAATTAGGGCTGTGACTAGTCATTTGGGTGTTATCACACATTTGTGGTCGTGATAACTTGCTTAGAAAGTCCTGTGATTTTGCCAGTGCTTTACAAACCTGCCAAGAACATGATTTTGTTCCCCTCATTATTGAGCTTCTCTGAAGCTGGGAGTATGCTCAGTGCACATGTTCAGGAGTGCTCCACACTACTCTGAAGCTAAGTGTATGCGTCCCAGCTTCAGAGAGGAAAAGTGAGCATGACAGGAAGTCCGGCGACATCCCACTATGTGCTATGAGCCTCTCTGAAGCTGGGACACATACACGCAGGTTCAGAGTATTGTGGAGAACTCCTGAACATATGCACTGAGCATACACCTGGCATCAGAGAAGCACAATGATGAGGGGAACAAAGACAAATTTGTGGCTTTGTGTGGAATTGACAAAGATTTTATTTATTATATTGATATGGGCCCACAACTACTGATGTTTCTGGAGGCACAGAGGACTTTACAGGTTATCTTTAACTGATTACAGGGTATCCCACTGCAAACACGCCAGTAGTCAGCTATAATCTTTAAGGTAGTTCCTCTGTAATGCCGCAGGGTAAGGTATTTAAAAGAATCTGTCCGCAGGTTTTTGCTATGTCATCAGAGAGTAACATGATGTAGGCAAAGATATTCTGAAACCAACAATCATTAACTTATAGAAAAAAGGAAATTAGGGCTCACTTATGCTGTGCAATGTCGTATTGGAGACCAAATATCCGCAAACCTTGATGCGTGCAATTACACATACTATGACCAAGGATGTGTGAAATGACTCACCCAGGGGTTTGGGAACTCGGATCCCGGATGAAAGTGCTCCCCGCAGGTGGAGCAGGGTCCCCGGGGCAGATCTCTGTAATAGCGGCAGCTCTGCAGGTGGGAAGGAATGAGACACACATGCAGCTGAGTCTCTGTACGGATTTACTTGTCACTCTCAGCTGGCCTGGGTAGTGACCACTGGATGGGGTGTCCTCCTGCAGCTTTAAATGATGCTCTTTCGGCTTCACCCTCTATCCAAACTTTTGTTGAAGCCTTGACCCATATAGAACCTGCCCTGGCCTCCTGTGTGTCTCTCTGTTTCCTCTGTAATTGTGAACGGGGGTAAAAACCTTCTCTGGATTGCCGCTAACTCCTGATGGATTCCTGTGTGTCCTGGCTCTTAAGTTAGTTGCTGTTACAGGTGACCTGGAGTCTGAAGTCTCCTCGGTAAAACTGGTGTTGACGGCTCAGAGTTTAACTTGACTGCCCCGCACACGAACTGGCACTCCGTTCCATGGACTGTGATCCTCCCAGACCGGTAGGTAGACGGTCTGATGCCGGGTGTTATCTTACACCCTCAGACTCCCCCTTCTCCTCTGGGTCACCTCTCCTTTTAGGAGCCCTCCCTCTGTGTCCCCTGAAGGGTCCTCCTTGACCTCTCACTTCTCTACTCACTCTTCCCGCTCCCCACTACCCACTTATATAACCTTCTACTGGGGCCGGTTACCCTGGTAACAGGTTTAACCAATTGGCCCCCTGAGCTAAGTGTGTGAGTGAAGGATGAAAGCCACATAAGAACCACCCCATTCACTGGTCACTGGGATACCACACACGCTGGTCTGGGTGCAGTACTCCTTCATGGCGCACGGACCAGTGGGGCGCCACAGAAACAACAGAAATGCATCAGTTGTAATTCATGCAATATGACCTGTACCATCTTTTAAAATGAAGAAACAATAAAGCAAGAATCTATTTTATCAAGCCGATGACTGGGAGTGCTCTATTTTTCTTAAAACGTTTTTATATTTTCTCTGGACTAAATAACTTACTCAGATTACTGGGTGCAGCCGGTCTGTCACAATCAAAGCATATGAGTTTTAGACATGTAACAGAACTGAGAGAGCTGCCCCCGCCCACTCCAGGCCCTCAATAGAGATTGGACATTGAAAGGGAAATGTCAATTACAGCAGTGGGCGTGTCAGACTGCTATGTGCATAACAAAGTAGTCCAGTAATGCTAATTGCCAGGTGATAACGCCTTTCGTTTATGTAAACAATAACACAGAATCAGATAAGTGATGCACAGTTAACTTTTGTCTTTTAACCCCCACAGCCTGCTGCCATCAGCTTACATAGCAAAACCCTGCTGACAGATTCCCTTCAATATAATATGGGTTTTCTAAACCAGATAGTGCCTTTAATATCTGCACAGTAACAAAATGTAAATAGGTGCCTCAAAATTGATTTCAAATGTCCTTCAATAACTGGAAGGCGCGTATGGTAATCAGCCATTTTTTCTTAATGGTGATGGACTGATCAATTGGATAGAATAAAGGAAAAAAATATAAACAGTACACTGCTGTCTTTATGCATTGTACATGAACGGATAGTTATATAAAAATGATCTTACATTTAATAATAATAGTAATAAGACATGATTGCAAAGATGGATCTCTTCCACTGATTAATCATTCATTTTCTTAGTACTGTGCTTATCATTGTAACCTGCACAGCTCCAGAAGTTGGTGGAAGGCATTCAGTCTTTTAATCTCATCCTTTTACCAGGCAATTAATTTTTCTTGCCGAGTTGTCGAGATTCAGCAGCCTCTATTTCATGGTATGGAAAGATAATGCATTCATGTTCCACAAAATACCTGAAACAACATCTGGCACAATATTGCCTCCATAAAATCAAGTTCATTAAGGCACTTGCCGTTCTTTTGCTGACACCGTTGGCAAACAATCGTTAACTCTGTGATGAGTGGACGATTATCTTGCTGCCATGTCCTCTAATACTGGCAGCCTGCAGCCCAATAGGAGACCACAAATATGTATTGTAAAGAGATTCCCTCCGGAATCACATGGGTTAATTGACCAAAGGGAATTAGTCTTTTAAGCATCAATAGCGCAGTGTTCAATGAAATTGACATACATTTTAATTAAAATAGGGAAGAGGACTCGTGTGTGGCCACCAATTAGATGCTGTCACTGACCCATGAAAGGTACAATATTAGCTTAAGCGCCATATATTACAGACCGTGAAATAGACTTCTGCAGAGACCTCATTTCTAAGCCTCACTGTGGCCTTGAAGATTCAATTAATCATCACTGACTTTTAACTTGAAGCTACATGAAAAAAATAAAGCGAGATCATCTAGATATAGATATTTTCATGAATAATCACAAAAGAGTATTGTAGTGACAGTATGCAGATTGGCATAGATGATGTTTGCTGCCGCCCCCAAGAAAACTAGATTTATAGAGGTTATAGAGTAAACTCTCACATCCCCTCTGGTCCGCTTCTCCAATTCATTTGTATTCTTTTTTTTATATGGCAATCAGTGTTTGCAATATTTTGCACATTATGAATATTTTCATTATTGAAAATGGTGCAAAGTAGCAAAGCGCAACAAATAAATGTCTGACCTCTAAACAAAGAGAAAAATGGATGTTTACATGAGGTCTAAGGAGTGATGGTACCTGTGGGAGGAATACGCAGGGGTGTACTCATCTTATCAATAGTGATGGGTGAACCTGCCGATATTTGGATTCTGTAGAAAAGCCCAGAACAAGGAATAAAGGGAAATGCAGGAAGAAGGGAGCAGAGGAATCTGAAGAGGCAATGATGACTGATAGCAGAGCTTGGGCCTGGGTAACACCAGCAACTGAGATAGGGTAGTAAATAAACTCTTCAAAGGGAACATGTCCTAAGATGTTTACATAGGCATGCAGGTCATGAAAAAAGAAAGGTAAATTAAGTGATACCTTGATATCAGCAATCAATGTCTTTTTTCAAAAGAAGATAAGTTTCAGCATTTCAGCTCTGACCCAAAATTTACATTTGGATCCTTTAAAGGGAAACTGTCAGTAGGATCAATTCTCCTAAGCCATCTATAAAGGCATGTAGGTCATAAGAAGCTAAATAAAATGATACCTTCATATCTGAGATCCCATGTCAGTGGCTCAGTGGTTAGCCCTACAGCCTTGCAGCACTGAGGTCCTGGGTTCAAATCCACCAGGGAAAACATCTGTAGGAGTTTGTATGTTCTCCCTGTGTTTGTGTGGGTTTCCTCCAAGGTCTCTTGTTTCTTCCCACATTTCAAAGGCATGTAAAATGCTATGAAATTATTAGCGCTATATAATGACTACATTTTATTATTGTGGAGGAATCCATGTTTTTCTTTATATGCAAATGAACTGTTAAATTCTGTGGGCTGGACACTGACTGCATGAGAATCTACCTCCAGTGCCTATTTTTTAATGAAGGTAGGAGTTACCAATGTGATACATGTAGATCAGGAGAGCAGACTGTCAGCCATTACATGTCTCACATTCACCTGTTACATTTAAAATAACCTTGAATCAGATTCTCAGGAAGGTTAGTGTCCAGCTCATAGATCGTAATAGTTCAGTTATGTATTAAAGGTAACCTGTCAGCTTGTTTTTGCCCCAAAACCTATCACTACCTGTCCCTGCACCTTCCTAATACATCCCTAACCATCCCTGTTGAAGCTAAAACTGTCCTATAATGGTTGTGTAAAATGACTTTGTCACTTACATTTTCGTTTGCTAATGAGTCCTCTTGACTACTCTCTAGGTGGTCTCCGGGGTTCCGTCTCTTCCCCTCAATGCTGGTACCACGACATTCTGGGCGTGATAACAGATTTCTCAGGTGCATTCTCAGCTCTTCAATTAAAATATCCCCCTTCTTCCAATGTGCACTCAGCAGCTCAGAATGCTCAGTTTGCATGCTCAGAAACCCTCACTGATGGCACCACATAACGAGCTGTGAGGGCTTCTGAGCATGCATACTGAGCATTATGAAGTTGCTCGGTGTACCACAGAAGTATTCGCAATGTGCAGCTGCATAAATGATGCCGCCATTGTGTTATACCTACAGAAGAGGGACATTTGAATTGAAGATTTAGGTCCATGACTTGACGTGATACCAGCATCAAGGGGGAAATGGACACCTGGAGACTGCCCAGTGTGACTACCGAGAGCAGTCAAGAGAACTCATTAGCATACAAAAATGTAGTGAAAAGCTGGGTTCACACTTGGCCATCAGTTTTTTCTCTTGTCCTCAATAACTGATCTGTTTTTTAGGGTACTTTTTGACCCTCTTGTGCAGCTCTGCATTTTTTTAACTTTGTCATTTTTTCCCTAAACAATGCTCTAAAAAACGGATTTTTTTATGCCTTTTTTTGCAGGATCCGTTTTCCCATAGGGCCCCATGTTAAAAAAGCTGATCCATTTTTTTCCTGCACCCCATAACGCTGCTAGCAGTGTTTTTTTTTTTGGTCCAGTAAATAAACTGACACCATTTCAGTCACACCTGAGTGCAGCATCAGTTTTTAACATCAGTTTTTGGACTTAGAGCAAAAAAGTGCAAAAAAATGATGCCAATAACGGATCGGGTGTGACCCCAGCCAAAAAGTCATTTAGCACAACCATTAATAGGAAAGACAGGGATAGTTAGGTCACACATGCCAATCCGCTTTTTTAAGCCCTTAGAAAAATGAATCAGTTTTATTTAGGGAGCCAATAGTGCCTCCTGAGGTCCTAGACCTTTTTTGGATTTTTTTGGACTTAGTCATTTTTTCACCAAAGACGCATATGCGTTAACGCATGGTGCCTATATGTACCATGCGTTAACGCATGCGTCTCCCATAGGGCCCCATGTTAAAAAAAGCATGCATTTTTTTAATGCACCGAAAAATGCTGGTAGTATTGTCTTTCGGGATGCTGCACAAAAACGCATGCGTTTTTGAAAAACGCAAACACACATGCGTTAACGCGTTAACGCATATGTGTTTTTGGACTTTGAAAAAAACATGACTAATGATCCCAAAAACGGATTTAAGCCAAAAACGGATGGTATGTGTGACCCTGGCCTTAGGGACATATTAGGAAGGTGAAGAGACAAGCAGTGATAGGTTTGGGAGCAAAAACAAGCAGACAGGTTCCCTCTAAGGAAAATATTGATTTCTCCTGAATAAGACATCAAATTGCAGTTATCAAGCTGTTCTTTTATTCCACTTTCTATGACCTATAGATGGTTTTGGGAGGGCTGATTCTACTGACAGATTCCCTTTAAGGGCGGCTTCACACTGCAGCATGATCCGGTTCGGAGCTGTCCGGGATGACCCTGACAGCCACGGACTGGACCAGCACACAGGACTCTGGTCGGTGTGCAGCCGCACGCAGTTCCCACTGCTGATAAGCCAGGACTGCGACGACGCGGTCCTAACCTGTCAACGGCTGCAGCTGCGTGCGCTGCACACCGGACCGGAGGGCATACTAGCCCTCCAGTCCTGTGTGCTGGTCCAGTCCGTGGCTGTCAGGGTCATCCCGGACAGCTCCAAACCGGATCGTGCCGCAGTGTGAAGGCACCCTAAGCTGTTATTCATGTATAAAATATAATAACTTGGCGTAAAGAAAATATTCACCTGATTAACTACAGATTATGTACAACTTCACTGTTGTTTTTAGATTTGTCTTATATTAGCACCAAACTACTTATCAACATGTGTTTCTTAATTTACCATATGCTCATTATCTGCAAATTCAATTCGAAAACTTTGGCTGGGAAATGCATGATAATAAGACGATCACACCATGTCTCTGAGAAGTTGTGTTTTAGAGCTTAAATGATAAGAGTTAATCAATTTACCATTAAAATGAAGTTTGGGGTTTTTGATAAATTGTTATTGTTATTATACTGTATAATAATTTATCAGAACATAATATATAATGGCCTTTAACCTCTAGACGACAGCCTTACGTCTACAGACGTCGGAAAAACAGGGTACTAAAGCCTAGCCGACGTCTGTAGACGTTGGCAGGAAAAAGCCCTGTAGCGCCGCCCCTGGAGCTAATACCTCTAGGGTGTCAGCGTACCGATTGTAGCTGACACCCTAGAGATCAATAATTAGCTCCTTTTGTACCCGCACCTGTAATGTGATGACCGGTAAACACCGTTTACCGATCATCACATTACAAAAGTGAAAGTGCTCTGTAAAAAATGCTTTCACTTTGATCCGACATGAAAACACATGTCGGATCAAAGTGATCTATTAACCCCTAAGGCCCCTAAGACCCCTCGAGCCCCCCCCCCGGGCCTCCCACACCTCCATACACCCCCCCCCCCCCCCCCCCGTACCATTCAAAAATGGCGGCGGTGCGCTGCCTCCCCTGCATCTCCATGCAGCCTGACATGTCACACATGTCAGGCTGCATGGGAATGTCCTCCCCCGGTGCTCACTAGTCCCCTGCAGGGATCCCCCCAGCCTCCGGGATCCCCCAGCCTCCGGGCATCCCCCGGGCACCGGGCACCGGGCACCCCCCGCCCCCCTCCCCTGATACCTTGTGCCCGGTGCCTTTTCCCCAGAGGCCTCGCCGCCTCTAAACTCTTTGTAGGGCCCCCCCCAGCCCCAGTAAAGCCCCCCCTCACCACTCTTACCTACCAACGATCCGGATTCCGGTCCCGCGGTCCTCCGGTCCTGGGGGCTTCTCCTGCCGGCGGCTCCTGCTTCTGTCTCCTGCGGCGCTCGCCTCTTCTGTGCGCGCACCCTGGTGTGCGCGCACGCGTGCACCGCTGTTATCCCCTGCTGTGCGGCCCAGGGAATGACAGGTCATGAACTCAGTGAGTTCATGACCTGTCAGAATCCTCGGGTCACAAGGGGTTAAGTGTGCTTTTCATGGTGGTCTCCACATCAGATCACCATCAGTGGTGATCTATCAGGATCCTGGGATCCCATAGGGATCCTGGGATCCTGGGATCACCACTGATGGTGATCTGATGTGGAGATCACCATGAAGAGCACAGTTAACAAGGGGTTAAGTGTGCTGTTCATGGTGGTCTCCACATCAGATCACCATCAGTGGTGATCTATCAGGATCCTGGGATCCCATAGGGATCCTGGGATCCTGGGATCACCACTGATGGTGATCTGATGTGGAGACCACCATGAACAGCACACTTAACCCCTTGTTAACTGTGCTCTTCATGGTGATCTCCACATCAGATCACCATCAGTGGTGATCCCAGGATCCCAGGATCCCTATGGGATCCCAGGATCCTGATAGATCACCACTGATGGTGATCTGATGTGGAGACCACCATGAACAGCACACTTAACCCCTTGTTAACTGTGCTCTTCATGGTGATCTCCACATCAGATCACCATCAGTGGTGATCCCAGGATCCCTATGGGATCCCAGGATCCTGATAGATCACCACTGATGTTGACCTGATGTGGAGACCGCCATGAAGAGCACAGTTAACCCCTTGTGACCCGAGGATTCTGACAGGTCATGAACTCACTGAGTTCATGACCTGTCATCCTCCTGGCAATAAACCTGCTTTTATAGCATATGGGGGATGCCCCATATGCTATAAAACTGAGAATCGTCGCGGGACCTCCCACTGGACTACGTCGGACCTTCCCACTGGACTACGTCGGACGTCAAAGAATAATAAAGATGGAGTCCAAATAGTGTTTATGTTTCTTTTCTAATAAAAATATTTTTCTCTGTCTTGTGTCTTCTTTACAAATTACTAGAGATTCCTAATGGTCCGGTCTAATATTGGCCAGACGTTATGAATCTCGGGCTTAGTGCCAGCTGCGAAAAAGCTGGCATTAACCCCTTATTACCCAGTCTGCCACCGCTATACGGCAGCTGGAAGAGCTGGATACAGCACCAGCAAATGGCGCTTCTATGAATGCGCCATTTTCTGGGGCGGCTGCGAGCTGCAATTCACAGCGGGGGGGGCCCAGAAAGCTTGGGCCTCCCTACGCTGAGGATTCCAGCCCCCAGCTGCCTAGTTGTACCTGGCTGGCCCAAAAATATGGCGAAGCCCACGCCATTTTTTTTTAAATTATTTCATGAAATAATTTAAAAAAAAAGGGACTTCCCTATATTTTTGGTTTCCAGCCAGGTAAAACTAGGCAGAAGGGGTTGGTGGCAGCCCGTAGCTGCCTGCTGTACCTGGCTGGACCAAAAATATAGCGAAGCCCCACGTCGTTTTTTTTTTAAATTTAATAAAGAAATACAAAAAAAAAAATGCAGGGGAGGAGACGACCAGGACACGGTGTCTCCGTGTCTTGTGCACATGCTCTAAAAGTGAGAAATTGCGTGAAAAAAAGAAAATGTTCAATATGACATTATCAAATTCTGTGAAGTAGCTGTAGGTTCCAAATGCTCACTATACCCCTAGATATAATCCTTGAGGTGTCTAGTTTCCAAAATGGGGTGACTTGTGCGGGAACTCCAATGTGTAGGCACATAGGGGCTCCCCATATGCTGCGACATGGTGTCCGCTAACTATTGGAGCTAATTTTCCATTCAAATTGTTAGCGGACACCATGTCGCATATGGAGAGCCCCTGTGTGACTAAACACTGGAGCTCCCCCACAAGTGACCACAGTTTGGAAACTAGACCCCCAAGGAACTTATCTAGATGCATAGTGAGCACTTTCAACCCCCAGGTGCTTCACAAATTAGTCTGTAAAAAGGAAAAAAAGAAAATTTTTGTGAAAAAAAGTACTTTTTCATTTTTACGGATCAGTTTGTGAAGCACCTGGGGGTTCAAAGTGCTCACTATGCATCTAGATATGTTCCTTGGGGTGTCTAGTTTCCAAAATGAGGTCACTTGTGGGGGAGCTCCAATGTTTAGGCACATATGGGCTCTCCATACGTGACATGGTGTCCACTATGAATTGGAATTGTAAGTGGATACCATGTCGTGTATGGCGAGCCCCTGTGTGTCTAAACATTAGCGCTCCCCCACAAGTGACCCCATTTTGGAAACCAGACCCCCCAAGGAACTTATCTAGATGCATAGAGAGCACTTTGAACCCCAATGTGCTTCACAAATTGATCCGTAAAAATGAAAAAGTACTTTCTTTTCCGCAAAAAGTTTCTTTTTTCATATTTACGGATTCATTTGTGAAGCACCTGGGGGTTCAAAGTGCTCACCACCAATCTAGATAAGTTCCTTGGGAGGTCTCGTTTCCAAAATGGGGTCACTTGTGGGGGAGCTGCAATGTTTAGGCACACAGGGGCTCTCCATACGTGACATGGTGTCCGCTAACAATTGGAGCTAATTTTCCATTCAAATTGTTAGCGGACACCATGTCGCGTATGGAGAGCCCCTGTGTGCCTAAACATTGGGGCTCCCCCACAAGTGACCCCATTTTGGAAACTAGACCCCCCAAGGAACTTATCTAGATGCATAGAGAGCACTTTGAACCCTCTGGGGCTTTACAAATTGATCTGTAAAAATGAAAAAGTACTTTTTTTTCGCAAAAATTTTCTTTTGTCCTCAATTTTTTCATTTTCACATAAGCAACAGGATAAAACGCATCCTAAAATTTGTTTGCCAATTTATCCTGAGTACACCGATACCTCATATGTGGTCATAAACCACTGTTTGGGCGCACGGTAGGGCTCAGAAGAGAAGGAGTGCCATTTCACTTTTTGAATGGTAAATTAGCTCCAAAAGTCAAATTGCGCTCCTTCCCTTCTGAGCCCTGCCGTGCGCCCAAACAGTGGTTTATGACCACATATGAGGTATCAGTGTACTCAGGAGAAATTGGCCAACAAATTTTAGGATGCATTCTATCCTGTTGCCTATGTGAAAATGAAAAAATTGAGGCTAAAAGAACATTTTTGTTGGAAAAATTAAAATGGCCATTTTTTGTTTCCACGTTGCTTTAGTTCCTGTGAAGCACCTGAAGGGTTAATAATCTTCTTGAATGTAGTTTTGAGTAGCTTGAGGGGTGTAGTTTTCGGAATGGTGTCACTTTTGGGTGTTTTCTGTCATGTACACCCCTCAAAGAGACTTCAAATGTGATGTGGTCACTAAAAAAAAGGTTATGTAAATTTTGCTGGAAAAATGAAAAATTACTGATGAACTTTGAACCCTTATAACGTCCTAACCCAAAAATTTTTTTTTTCCAAAATTGTTGCTGATGTAAAGTAGACATGTGGGAAATGTTATTTATTAACTCTTTTGTGTCACATAAAGCTCTGGTTCAACAGAATAAAAATTACAAATTTGAAAATTGTCAAATTTTCAAAATTTTTGCCAATTATTTTATATTTTCACAAATAAACACAAAAATTATCGACCAAAATTTAATACTAACATGAAGCCCAATATGTCACGAAAAAACAATCTCAGAATCGCTAGGATCTGTTGAAGCGTTCCGGAGATATTACCTCATAAAGGGAGAGTGGTCAGAATTGCAAAAAACGGTCTGGTCATTAAGGTGGAAATTGGCTCCGTCACTAAGGGGTTAAGAAAGGGGTTTTTAAATTCCTCCAAGCAGGAAATCAGCTTGTTCCAGTAATAAGTAACAGAGGTGGGATACAATGTTGTGTTCAGAATTCGTAACGGAGAAGAGCCAGTATCTGTGACTTCGCTATAAAGCAGCTTAATTTATAATTTATTGCATCAAAGGATTTTTCCAATGGAGAAACAACTAAGAAAAATCTGGCTATTTGTTACAACCCAGACGCCTGTGGGAATGAGGTAGTGTCTGTCTGTCTGAGCTCTGCCCCCATCACTAAATATTTGACATTTTCCATCATTTTTCTAAATCTGAATTATTTTCAAATCATATTTTGAATGTATAGAAGCATTACAAAAATTAAATATTAACTCAGTCTGGATTTTTTTATGATGTGTGTGGTTAACTCATAAATGCCGATTGGCCCATCACAAGGTATTCTAGCAATCAACAAACCGCACATTGAGCCTCAATCAAATGTTGTGGCCACAGTATTCTGATATCACTGCTAAAAGCATGGTTTTACCACTATATAATGAGAATTTTAACAAAAACATTCTAGTTTATTATAAATTTTGACTATCATAAAAAACAATGCATTTGTACTGTAATATTGGAAAACAGGTCCAAAAAGGAATCTGAGAGTCCTCAGCGGTTAATACCTTTTAATGGCTAACTGAAAAGATGGTAAGAAAAATTAAAGCAAGCTTTCGAGACACTAAGGTCTCTTCGTCAGGCTAGTAATGACACAAATTCTGAATGTACACACGTATAAACACACAAATAGGAGGCTGGATAGGCAGTACATACTGTAGATTAGGTGTGATGATGCATGACATAGTGGAAGACATCATCTGTGGCAGTATCCTCCATAGATAAAAAGCAGACAGTTTCACATTCCTTGATTAATTGTTGGTCCAAGATTTGAAGAGTGGTCTGTGATGGGAATGAGTAGAGGAAAAGTATCTGGCCATAACCCTCATTTTACTGCCAGCTGCAGGTTCTTCCCCCTCCCAACTTACGACTGTATGTTTCACGTCCTCTATGTCATGTATTGCAGTTTCTTTTTAAATTTCAAATCTTAAATCATTCAGAGGCTGAACTCTGGTATTTATTGTCCAGATGCTTTTACTCTATGCCTTCCCATCACAGACCATTCTTCAAATCTTGGACCAACAATTAATCAAGGGACATGAAACTGTCTGCTTTTTATCTATGGACGATACTGCCACAGAGGCGGTCTTCCACCACACCTAATTTATGTACTGCATATCCAGCCTCCTATTTGTGTGTTTATACATGTGTACATTCAGAATTTGTGTCATTACTAGCCTGATGAAGAGACCTTAGTGTCTCGAAAGCTTGCTTTGCTTTTTCTTACCATCTTTTCAAAGGTATCAACCACTGAGAACTCTCAGATTCTAATACTTTGCTATCTACTGGCTAACACGGTACAGACATTTTTTACCTTATCTGTATGTGTGTGGTCCTAAAGGGATCTTGACATTCAGTTCATGCTGAATGAACTACAGGCAGCAAGAATCAGATAAAAACCGATATATAGAGTAGGACTGCCCTATTGAGATTTGCCTAGATGTGGCAGGGTGGGTCAGAGAATTGATCAATTATTTGGCAAAAGTCCCATTTTACGTTGTAGCACAGTTTGGAATGAATATGTGCAATGCACTATTTATATTGCATGATATCCTTGGGTACTGCTGATCCCCTTCATTTATTAGCATGATTTAGAGCCATTCTATGTGATCGCAGCCTTGTAGGTTTTTCTCTCCAGTTGGCCAACAGGTCTTACTTGTGTACAAATACATTGAGAGAGACCTTTCAACCACCTGGAGCCAGCTGGAAGCGGCACCCGACTAGCCTCGTCTCAGTAAATGGTCCTCAGCCAAATAATTAAGCTGTGTTTAAAACCTACCTGGTTGCAGTCATAGAGGGAGACTCTGATTCAGACAGGAGTCACACAAGTGTATGTCATCCATTGAAAGAGCATTGGATGTGATATGCTAATGACCCTTGGCTTTGGCTCTGCTGCAAGTGTAAGATGAGTGTCACGCAACTGTGCACTGAGTTGGTGATGACATCACAGGTGTGGAGATGATGTAGAGATTAAAGGGAACCAACCACCTCAGATCACCCTAATACACAGTTAGTACATGTCCCTGCACCCTAAGGATACCTTTCCAGCACTGTTTTTGTGTAAAATCTTGCATTAGTATAACTCATATAAAGAGTTTATAAACTTACTAGAATGGTGACTTCTGGGCGTATCCCTCCTTCTGTTATACTTCAGGGCTGTGCATTGCATGGCTGCGCTCCCCCTCCCTCCGTGCCTGCTGCCCTGCCCTGATGGGTGTGATTGTTATCTCCTCTGCACAGAGGGAGGGGGAGCACAGCCATGCAATGAATGCACAGCCCTGAAGTATAACAGAAGGAGGGATACGCCCAGAAGTCACCAGGCTAGTAAGTTTATAAACTCTTTATATGAGTTATACTAATGCAAGATTTTACACAAAAACAGTGCTGGAAAGGTATCCTTAGGGTGCAGGGACATGTACTAACTGTGTATTAGGGTGATCTGAGGTGGTTGGTTCCCTTTAATCTCCCCATCTCCTTCATTGCAAATCTCAGCATATATCGCGCTGCACTCAAATGACAATATGACCAATATGACCGATGTCACTTCCAGGTTTGCGTTCTTCAAACCGGATGTTGGGTGATTGCCATAAGAGCCTATACTCACCTGTTCTGAATGATGAGTTACGGCATGTCATGTTTATGTCCTTCGTTCCTGATACTGGATACAAATCTATGCATACTGGACATGTGGATACACAAGTGTTTGATGTTTAAGATTAATTAGCTACAATAGGATCGATAGCTATATAAACACTCCCCTCTAGTGTGAACACAAGGTTCAGTATAGCCTTCCTATACATGACCACTTGCTTGGGCACATTTACCTGATGATTCCAGTTTGGAGGAAATGCATTAGGATGCCAGAAGAGTTTCATAGGGTCAGTTATTTCTAAGGCTAGCAGTGTACTGCCCTGGTAAGAGTGGGAGATTTGAGGGCACGTCAGGTACAGAATTAGTTTGTAAATAGTGAAACAGGGCTCTCTAATATGGGGATGCCTGCCTTCCCCCTGCTAGATTTTAGGAGGATCTGAATCTTTATGTTGGAAAACCATGATGACTACTAATATTAAAGGCTGAGATTATTATTATCTATGATACAATAGCTAAAACTGCTCTTAGGCTGCGTTCACACATTGCGTATTTTGCCGCGTTTTTTTACGCGCGCTTTTCAAAATACGCAATGTGCCTTTTGTCTGCCTGCAAAGTGAATGGGAAATTCACTTTGCAGTGCAGACATTGCGTAAAAATACGCAGTGCGTTTTCCGGGAGAAAACGCAGCTCCGTAAACAATTGATATGTCAATTGTTTACGCAGCTACTACTGCGTATTCTCCCAGAGGGAGGAAGAATCCAGCTTCCTCCTCCCCTCTGTGACAGCTGTGGCCGCCCATTAGACTTCACAGTGTTAATACACACTGTGAAGTCTAAATTAAACAAAAGCAAGTGTGTGAAAAATAAAAAAGAATGAATACATCACCTTCCGACGCCTTCTCCCGGTGTCTGGTGCCTTCTGCCGCTCTCCGGTGTCCGATTCTAAGTCAGATCTCTTCTGACAAGACCTGTGGTGACGTCAGAGGGGGGGTGTTCCCGGGCACTCGCGGTCATGTGATACCACATGACCGCGAGCAGCCAATCAGCGATGGGACCGCCCCGGGAACGCCCCCTATGACATCACCACAGGTCCTGTGAGAACAGACATCTCACTTAGAATCGGACACCGGAGAGTGGCAGAAGGCACCAGACACCGGGAGAAGGCGTCGGAGAGATGAAGTATTAATTCTTTTTTATTTTTCACACACTTGCTTTTGTTTAATTTAGATTTCACAGTGTTTATTAACACACTGTGGAATCTAATGGGGCGGTCACACATGTCACAGAGGGGAGGAGGAAGCAGGATTCTTCCTCCCCTCTGTGACATCACTGCGCTTTCTGGGGGAAAGAAAGCGCAGTGTGTGAAAGCCCCTGCGTATTTTGCTGCGCTTTTTTGCGCGGCCGAGAAACGCGGCAAAAAGCGCGCGCAAAAAAGCGCAGCAAAATACGCAAATGTGTGAACGTAGCCTTAAGCAGTGCACTACAAGTAAAAATTCAGCCTACCCTTTTTTCTACAATCCTCGAAGATCGAAATAGTGGTTCTTGTGTATTTGCATTGGATGTCTTTTTTATATTAATGCACATCAGTTTTGTACTTGTTTCATGTTAAATTATTAAATTCTCACATATTGGTAATTCCAAATTGTCTCCTAGCCATATTATATTCACAACTCAACATATAACAGGTCAAAAGTTAAAAGTTAGACATTTCTCAGTTTATATTGAAAAAAAAACTATTTATGAAATAGATGGCAGCAAAGTATCTCAAAAAAGTTGAGTCAGGGCCATGTGTAAAATTATTTGGCATTTGCTCCTTTCACAACATTCTGTAAACATCAGGAAATTAAGGAGACCCATTGCAGTCGATGTAGGATTCTAGTTGCTTTAGAGCCTTCTTTGCTTGATTCTTCAATTAATAATCCACCAAATGTTTTCCATCTGTAAGCGGCCAGTTCATCATCCTCTCTGCGTGTGAAGTCATCCTGTATTCATGGGTGCAGTATGTGATTTACAATTGTTTTTCTGTAAGATGCAAGGCCTTACCTGTAATAGATGATGTCTGGATGGAGCATATGTTGTTCTCAATATTTATATAATGCTCAACATCGATAGTGTCTTTTAGGATGTGTAAGCCGCCCATGTCACAGTAAGTAATGTATCTCCATACCATTACAAGTGCAGGCATTTGATCTGTGTGCTGATAACAACCTGGATGGAGCATCTGCTCTTGAGTCTACAGGACATCGTGTCCACATTTTCCATAAAGAATCTGGCAACAGAACAGTTTTCTATTTTGCCTCAATCTACAGTACGGACCAAAAGTTTGGACACACCTTCTCATTCAAAGATTTTTCTGTATTTTCATGACTATGAAAATTGTAGATTCACACTGAAGGCGTCAAAACTATGAATTAACACATGTGGAATTATATACTTAACAAAAAAGTGTGAAACAACTGAGAATGTGTCTTATGTCTTAGGTTCTTCAAAGTAGCCACCTTGTGCTTTTGATTACTGCTTTGCACACTCTTGGCATTCTCTTGATGAGCTTCAAGAGGTAGTCACCGGAAATGGTTTTCACTTCACAGGTGGGCCCTGTAAGGTTTAATAAGTGGGATTTCTCGCCTTATAAATGGGGTTGGGACCATCAGTTGTGTTGTGCAGACATCTGGTGGAGACACAGCTGATAGTCCTACTGAATAGACTGTTAGAATTTGTATTATGGCAAGAAAAAAGCAGCTAAGTAAAGAAAAATGAGTGGCCATCATTACTTTAAGAAATGCAGGTCAGTCAGTCTGAAAAATTGGGAAAACTTTGAAAGTGTCCCCAAGTGCAGTTGCAAAAAGTATCAAGTGCTATAAAGAAACTGGCTCACATGAGGACCATCCCAGGAAAGGAAGATCAAGAGTCACCTCTGCTGCGGAGGATAAGTTCATCCGAGTCACCAGCCTCAGAAATTGCAGGTTAACAGCAGCTCAGATTAGAGACCAGGTCAATGCCACACAGAGTTCTAGCAGCAGACACATCTCTACAACAACTGTTAAGAGGAGACTTTGTGTAGCAGGCCTTCATGGTAAAATAGCTGCTAGGAAACCACTGATAAGGACAGGCAACAAGCAGAAGAGACTTGTTTGGGCTAAAGAACACAAGGAATGGACATTAGACCAGTGGTAATCTGTGCTTTGGTCTAATGAGTCCAAATATGAGATCTTTGTTTCCAACCACTGTGTCTTTGTGCGACGCAGAAAAGGTGAACGGATGGACTCTACATGCCTGGTTCCCACAGTGAAGCATGGAGGAGGAGGTGTGATGGTGTGGGGGTGCTTTGCTGCTTTGAAGCTCCTCAAGAGAATGCCAAGAGTGTGCAAAGCAGTAATCAAAGCAGAATGTGGCTACTTTAAAGAACCTAGAATATAAGACATATTTTCAGTTGATTCACACTTTTTTGTTAAGTATATTATTCCACATGTGTTAATTCATAGTTTTGATGCCTTCAGTGTAAATCTACAGTTTTCATAGTCATGAAAATATAGAAAATCTTTGAATGAGAAGGTGGGTCTAAACTTTTAGTCTGTATGTTGAGGACGGCAATGTTTCTGGACTGTTTTGATATGTGGCTTCTTCTTTGCTTGATAGTGCTTTAACATGTATTTGTGTATTGCTCGGTTAACTGTGTTCACAGGCAATAATTTATGGAAATTCGTGAGTCCATGCAGTGATTTGGACAAACAAATCATGCCTGGTTCTAATGCATTGTTACCCGAGGACCCGTAGATCACAAGAATCCAATATTGATCATTACCCTGGTCTGTTGTGCACATGGAGTTCTCCAGAACGTTTTAATCTTTTATTGTTACCTACAGTAGATGGTAGGATATTTATATTCTTGTTCTGAAATTGTTCTACAATTTTTAGATGTAGTTATTCACAGATTGGTGACTTCTGATCATCCTTGCTTCTTAGTGACTCTGCCTCTCCATCAGGGGCGTAACTACAACAGGAGCAGTTTGCTATTGCACCTGGTCCCTGGAGCCAAGGGAGCCCCAAAGGTCCTTTTGGCCTATAGAAAAAGTCTAATGTTATTAAAGATTTGCAGTAATTGGGGACCCCGTTGGAGCTTTCACATCAGGGCCCATGAGTTTCAAGTTACGCCACTACTCTCCATTATGCTCTTTTTATATAATGTCATGTAACTAACATGAGAATTGACCCTTGTGCTGTTTTTTATTAGTGTCACCCACTTTTTCAGTCTTTGGTTAACCCTGTCCCCAACACTTTTTGTGTTGCTACCATCAATTTAAAAATAATTGAAAGTTTCCAAATGAAATGGAAATATAACTATTATCTTCTGATCTCATTTCAATGTTCTGTTGTAAATAATATACAGTTATCATTGCATTCTTGTTTTCTTTCCATTGTACACAAAAGTCCATATTTTTTGGGAATTGAGGATTGTAAAATGAGCTTAAAAAGGACCCAATCATAAAAAGAGATTGACATAGTGCAATAGTTTCTGGGCTCTATCTCTAATTTCTATATGTTATAGTGATAGCCATTGTCAGCACTGAAAAATAATCTGAAAGTATGATCAAGCCCCCCAAACCACGTATATGGGCAGATGTAACTCTGTTCCCAAAAATATCTTCTATCTGTTGTTGCAGTGAGAAATCAGCATTTTCACTCATATACAGATGAATCATTAAGTGCTCAGGGCATGAAAAGCACTTAACGCTGGCTTCAAACTGCGGTCAGGTTCGATCCGGGGCTGTCAGGGGTGAACCTGACAGCCTTGGACCGGATCTGGACACAGAACCAGAGGGCAAATATGCCCTCCGGCCCGGTGTGCAGCTGGAGGCTGCAGAGCTCAGCTGTCCCCTGCAAAGTGATGCTGAACCTCTTCACAGGGGACAGCTCCCTGGTGCTGAAGTTCAGCATAGCTCACACTGAATTTCAGCCACAGGTGTCCAGTTCCTGGATGCTCCAGGATCCTCCCCAAACATGGGAGTCTGGATTGCCCCGGATCCGGGAGAATCTGGGAGGATCTGATTTGGGGAGATTTTTCTCCCCGGACACAAAAATGCAGCATGCTCCGATTTTGTGTCCGGGAGAAAAATCCGATTCCTCCCGGATTCTCCCAGACACATGGAAACCGGATGGCAGAGAGTTGCCATCCGGCTCCATCTGGCCACATAGGGCTGCATGCGGTAAAAATTGGGTCTGGGGCTCACCGGTTTACACCGGACAGCCCCGGATCGGACCTGACCGCAGTGTGAAGCCAGCCTAACAAGTTTCCACCTTCCTAGTTTGTGTTTCACCCAGTGCTGATCTCTTTAGATTGATCAATAGCTCACCATCTGTGATATCAGGCACCAGACAAGAAAATTAAGCAATAATCTATTAATCAAGTTTAATAAACTGACACTGTGAAGGTGAAACCAATTAGGGAGACAGAAGTTAAGTTAAGCCTTGATCACAAGGTCTCATTTACATATGAATGAAAACAATAATTTATCCGGAATGCAGCAACAGGTAAAAGATATAAAGAGGTCATGTATTAGTATTTTAAAGGTCTGCATATATATATATATATATAATATAATATAGTATAATATAATATAATATATAGTTGGTGTGGGTTACTCTTACTGACAGATTGACAGATTTATGTTATCACTATGCTCACTTTCTTTCATGTTTTGTCAGTTGTGATATAGGACTGGAGATGTAAATTGAAACCCCTGTTTTTCACAGCATAATATATAGAAGGGGTCCCCACCTATAGTATTATGTGTCAGTAATAAAGGTAGTGTCATCTCATGTGGTAAAATTTTTGGATAACCTCAGCTACCCTGTAACAGATGCGACTGCTACCTCTGCACCCCTTTCACTAGAACTCTGGTGAAGTAAAATATATAGTTGCATCTCAATATCATGAAAAAGTAAATTTATTTCAGAAACTCAATATATAAAGTGAAATGCATATATTATATAGAGTCATTAAAAACAGAGTGATCTATTGCAAGTGATGATTATGGCTTGCAGCCAATGAAAACCCAAAGGTCAGAAAATTAAAGTAGGGAGGATGAAGGTTTAAAAACCGTGCTGCCCTATTCCATGAGGCATCAAAGGATGAATATAATATTGATTTATTAGACTCCATGACATGCCCTGAAACAGGGCAATATGATGCTGATTTCTACTGAGGAAGGGGTCAGGGAGCCCTGAAACCCATTGACTAATAATTCAATATGATAATCAACCTTTGATATCTCGTAGAATACAGCAGTGTTGTTTTCAACCCTTCATCCTCCCTACTCTATATGTACCACACTGGGGACTGCAGCAGCCGTGATCTGCTTTTATAGTGGTTGTGACTCTCACAACCACACAAGGTGAAGCCTCTGATACCTATTTAGGCAATATTTTATCGCTCAAACTTTTCATCCTTCCTACTTTAATTTTCTGAGATAATGACCTTTGAATTTTCATTGGCTGTAAGCTGTAATCATCAACATTTACAGAAATAAACACCTGAAATAGATCACTCTGTTTGTAATGACTCTACATAACTGATGCGTTTCACTTTACGTACTAAATTACTGAAAAAATCACTTTTTGATGATATAGTAATTCAGTGAGATGCCCCTGTATGTGATATTCAAGTTATGATGAGTACTGTGACTTAGAATAAAAACTTCAAAAAGGAAAATAAAGTCATATCTTCGCCTATTTAGTTTCATTTCAGAACACATATAAAGTCATGGGTAATATCAGTGCTCGTAAATTAGCCTTTTATTATGAAGAAATATTTCCTATTTCGGCTCCGGACAGGTTGTAACTAGTATAATTGCTCCATTGATTTTACAAGGCAGGATGAGCATTCTGCCATCTTGGATTTCACAGTGCAGCTGTCCAAATGTCACACGGGAGCCTTATGAGATCAAGGTTTCCACAGACCACGGCTGTGATTAGCAGTAAGAGCTGTACCTTTGTCATGTCTTCGCTTTCTGAAGTGGTCTTGACAGCAAGTCCCTGAACTGAATTATCTCTCGTTTTATCTTGGTGGACCTCAGTCATACACTTTAACCTGATCTATCTTCCTGACAGTCATGGAATTAGGGCAAGGCACTTGCCTCTCTGGTGGGTATTGATGTGCATCCATCTGGAAGAAATAAATGTCCTATCTAATGTATTTTAATTCCATTCTATGTAGAAATCTATTGCATACATGCATATAAGGACATAAGTGATAATGCAAGTGTTAAATTAATGCTGCTGATTCTTTCTGGATTTAGGATCCAGAATCCATACTTTCCTTATGATGCTTCATATGAGAATGCAGATGTATGGATGTGTTCTAGGAAACAGAAAACAAGCAATTACCGTATGTGGTTGTTATTCATTTTACCTATAATGAATAACTGTAAGTACTTAATATAATTATTTAGCGCGGGAGTGGCAGAATATGTGTACATAAATAGTTAAACTGTGCTAAAAATGCACCTAAAATCAATAGTAAGTAAACTCCTGCCATGAATCCTGCATATACAGTGCTGCTCACCATTATTGGCACCCCCCTCCCTTCATTTTTTTATAAGCTGTACAATATCTTCAGAAATAAATGGAAATGTATCAAAGTTGCACTACCGTTCAAAAGTTTGGAGTCATTTAGGAATGTCCTTCTTTTTGAAAGAAAAGCACATCTTTTTTTCAAAGAAGCTAACATTAAATGAATCAGAAATACACTCTATACATTGTTAATGTGGTAAATGACTATTCTAGCTGCAAACATCTGGTTTTTAATGCAATACTGTATCTACATGGGTGTATAGAGGCCCATTTTTCCAATAATCACCACTCCAGTGTTTTAATGGTACATTGTGTTTGCCAACTGTGTAAGAAGGCTAATGGATGTTTAGAAAACCCTAGAAAACCTTTCCACAAGTATGTTAGCACAGCTGAAAATGGTGTAGCTGATTAGAGAAGCTATAAAACGGACCTTCCTTTGAGCTAGTTCTGGAGAATCTGGAGCATTACGTTTGTTTGTTCTATAAAATTCTCAAAATGGCCAGAAAAAGAGAACTTTCATGTGAAACTCGACAGTCTAGTCTCATTCTTGGAAATGAAGGCTATTCCATGCTAGAGATTGCCAAGAAACTGAAGATTTCCTATAACGATATGTACTACTCCCTTCAGAGGAAAGCACAAACAGGCTCTAAACAGAATAGAAAGAGAAGTGGGAGGCCCCGCTGCACAACTGGGCAACAAGACAAGTACATTAGAGTCTCTAGTTTGAGAAATCGATGCCTCACAGCTCCTCAACTGGCAGCTTTATTAAATAGTACCCGCTAAAGGTCTGCAATGCTGTAATTGCTGCAAAAGGAGCATTCTTTGACAAAAGCAAAATTTGAAGTTTAAAATTATTATTTGAAATAAAAATCATTATTTCTAACCTTGTCAATGTCTGGACTATATTTTCCATTCATTTTGCAACTCATTTGATAAATAACAGTATGAGTATTCATGGAAAACACAATTGTCTGGGTGACCCCAAACTTTTGAACGTTAGTGTATATCCTCAGTAATTATTAATTAGTGTTCCAAAGTAATACAACAATATAACATTGTTTGTCAACTTTCATGTTGCAATTTCAATGAAGAAACAGATTAAACAGCATGTGCAGCAATGAAAGCCTCTAAGTAATATTTGGTTTTACACCCTTTGACATTGATGAAGACATCCAAACATTTCTTTTATCCATCAATAAGCTTCTTGCTTTTCTCAGCTGGTATTTTCTCCCACTCTTCCTTTGTAAATTGTTCAAGCTCTTGAATGTTTGCAAGGTTTTTTTCCCAATGGCAGATTTCAGATCACCCCAAAGATTTTCAATGGGATTGAGGTCAGGGCTCATTTCTGGCCATTTTAAAATAGTCCATCTTTTCTTTTTCAACCATTCCTGTGTACTTTTGGATGTGTACTTTGAGTCATTGTTTAGCTGACGGATACGTGATCTTTGACTCAAACAAAAATTTCTTACACTGGGTAGGGCATATCACTCTAAAATTTCTTAATACCGTAATTCTCTGATTTCATGATTCCTATTATACAATAAAGGCCTCTAGTACCAGATGCAGTAAAGCAATCCCACAGCATTATGGGTCCTACATTTTTGGTAGTAACTGAGTGCTGCAGTGAATTTTTTCTGGTTGTTTGTTCCAGCATCACAGCTTGAAGCAGTTCACACTATATCTTGAGTGCTATGCAGCTTTTTTTCTGTTTATGTCTAATATGTGGAAATTTCTGGCATTTTACACCTGGAGGGTGACCCACGTTTACTGGATCCGCTAAACACTGAGCTGAGTGTGCTGTAATGGCTAGTGTTAACGTCGGGTGCTGACAGGCAACACCCCTGCATAGTAACCCGATGTTTACCTTGGATGCGGCCACACAGGAAGCCCGAGGAACTGCTTTTTACCAGAGTGCACAGGAAAATATTGTTGTCAACGTTTTCCTGTGCCCTCTGCTAAAGCACAGTTCCTAGGGGCTTCCTGTGTGGCCGCATCCAAGGTAAACATCTGGGTTCACAGGCAGCCCCCGACGTTGAAGCTAGCCATTACAGCAGACTCATAGTAACATAGTAACATAGTAACATAGTTTTTAAGGTTGAAGGAAGACTTTAAGTCCATCTAGTTCAACCCATAGCCTAACATGTTGATCCAGAGGAAGGCAAAAAAAAACCCATGTGGCAACACTAAGCTCCACATTGGGGAAAAAATTACTTCCTGACTCCAGATACGGCAATCAGACTAATTCCCTGGATCAACGCCCTATCAAAGAATCTAGTATGTATTACTGGTAATATTATAGTTTTCAAGAAAGGCATCCAGGCCCTTCTTAAATGTTAGTAGTGACTCACTCATTACAACATCATGTGGTAGAGAGTTCCATAGTCTCACTGCTCTTACAGTAAAGAATCTGCGTCTGTGATTATGATTAAACCTTCTTTCCTCCAGACGTATAGGATGCCCCCTTGTCCCAGTCTCAGGCCTAAGAGTAAAGAGATCATTAGAAAGGTCTCTGTACTGTCCCCTCATATATTTATACATCACCCCTAAGCCTTCGTTTTTCCAAGCTAAATAACCCCAAGTTTTATAACCTGTCTTGGTATTGCAGACCCCTTAGTCCTCTAATTACTTTTGTCGCTCTTCTCTGGACCCGCTCTAGTTCAGCTATGTCTTTCTTATACACCGGAGACCAGAATTGTACACAGTATTCTAAGTGTGGTCGCACTAGTGACTTGTATAGAGGTAAAATTACGTTCTCCTCATGAGCATCTATGCTGGCTCAGCGTTTAGTGGATCCAGTAAACATGGGTCACCCTCCAGGTGTAAAAATCTGAAATGTGAGATAATGCGCATAGGGTCTTATCCTTCAGACAGGCAATGGCAATAAAACTTATTGAAAGCTGCTGACCTGATATGGTTGTGCAACCCACAATCAAGTATGATCACTCAAACACAGCTGCTGCACGGTCCGCATCTCCACGGGTAACCATGGTGGAAACTATCAAGATGAAGAACGATGTGCCGCTCGACCTGCGCTGGTGTAAAAGACCACCAGAAACTCGGGATGTCTGGGATAAGATGTTGGTTTAATTCTGACGCGTTTCGGAGCTACTACCGGGCTCTTTCCTCAGGGACAATCCAAATTGTCAGATCCAATTGTCAATCCAGATTGTCCCTGAGGAAGGATCTCGGTAGTAGCTCCAAAACACGTTGGAATTAAACCAACATCTTATCCCAAACATCCCGAGTTTCTGGTGGTCTTTTACAGCAGCGCAGGTCAAGCAGCACTTCATCCTTCATCTTGATACCCTGCAGGTGTGACCCTAGCCCAAGGCTAAGTTCACATCTAAGGGGGGTTGCGTTTGCATTTCATTGGATTTTTGCGCACAATTGCTGTCAAAAACGGATTGCAACCAACAACCAAAACGAAATACAAATCCAGATGTAAAAAGGCCCTAAGACATTTATTCTTTGGGCGGTTTATTAAGAAGCCACCTTCTCTTTATAGTGGAAAGTATTGGCATAAATTACCGGGAACAGAGCGGCTGCAAAAGACTAGGGCAAAACAACCAGTGAAGACACTCCAAGAGAAAGTTGTCTGGCTAGGAAAACCTGAGTGGTGCTGCTGTTTCATATAAATTATAGTTCAATTAACGCACTCGTACAGTGTATTCAGTTGCTTAGGGTGATTTTATTTCAAACAAAGAGGTGTAGATGGTGACTTTAGCAGGATGTTAACATTTCGGCCCACTTTAGGCCTTTATCACAGCCAAGGCACGGACTGTGCTGGCAGACGACCACACCGCTCCTGATAGAATCTATCTTACCCTCCTTTTCCAGGAAGGCTCCCAAAAGTGTAATAGGGATTTATACCAGTGCTATACTCCAAGGAATAAGTGACAATCCTGTACATCACCACAGGGACTCTGTACTAAAACTCCATGACCCATACCAGACCCTAAGTGGAGCACTTAGTATTCTAAACCTTTACAGGACCAAGATATATTCCTATATCCTCCATAACAGTAACTGGATCAATCCCTATAGTTACACGACGGCAGTGACGTTGTGATAAAGGCCTAAAGTGGGCCGAAACGTTAACATCCTGCTAAAGTCACCATCTACACCTCTTTGTTTGAAATAAAATCACCCTAAGCAACTGAATACACTGTGCGAGTGCATTAATTGAACTATAACCTACAGCGTGGGTCATATGACCCTTTTAGTTGCACCGCCAAAAAGATCACGAGAGTGAGTGCTGGTCATTTAACGTTTTGGCTGTTTCATATAAGACATTGTGAGAACAGACTTAGGCTGCCTTCACACTGCATAATTTTCACATCTGTATGGATCCTTGAATTTAAAGGATCACACAGACAGGCACTGATTTGTGCCAACGGATGGCAACTGATGTCTAAGGATCGATTTTTAATGGACCAATCCATGCCCATAGGGATACATGGGAGGCCAAAACTGATCCATGACTATCAGTTTTAAAACTGGTAAACACAGATCAGAAATTATGCATTGTGAAGGAGCCTTAGAATGGTAACAAAACACTACAAAGCCTTGATTCAGAAAAGTATTGATATTAGAAAATTGCAAAAGCTGTAAACCTTTTTAGCAGCATGAAGTTTTGCAAAAATTTTGTGGTTTGGGGAAATTTCTTATCAGTTTGGGCAGAAATGAGGAAGAGCAAGGGTGAGGTGGGGCATGGCTAAACCCGCCTGTACAATTCATGAGAAGTAATGGCATTTCTTACACAAGAAATGTTATTTCAGTTTCAGAATGTTTTTAAAAATATGAACAAAATATAAAAAAATTTAAGATCCCCCTTTTTACCACATTAAGCAATTATGAAATTAAAAAAAATAAAAAATACCGTATATACTCGTGTATAAGCCGACCCGTGTATAAGCCGACCCCCCTACTTTTGCCCCCAAAACCTGGGAAAATCTATTGACTCGCGTATAAGCCGAGGGTGGACCCCAGCACAGGTATACAGCCCCCAGCAGTATGATATACAGCAGCCCCCAGTGGTATATACAGCAGCTCCCAGTGGTATATACAGCAGCCACAGTGGTATATACAGCAGCCCCATTGGTATATACAGCAGCCCCCAGTGGTATATACAGCAGCCCCAGTGGTATTGCAGCCCCAATATACAGCAGCCCCAGTGGTATTGCAGCCCCAGTGGTATTGCAGCCCCAATATACAGCAGCCCCAGTGGTATTGCAGCCCCAGTGGTGTATACAGCAGCCCCTATATACAGCAGCCCCAGTGGTATTGCAGCCCCTAAATACAGCAGCCCCAGTGGTATTGCAGCCCCAGTGGTGTATACAGCAGCCCCTATATACAGCAGCCCCAGTAGTATTGCAGCCCCAGTGGTATTGCAGCCCCTATATACAGCAGCCCCAGTGGTATTGCAGCCCCACAGACTCCACACAAATGCTGGCACATGTCCCCCCCTGTTGTAAGGCCCCCCCTGCTGATTACTTACCATCCCTGGTCTTCAGCAGCACCTCCGCGCCGGTCCTCTGTGCTCCGGTCCACCTTGGTCCCGTCCTCTGTGCTGCCGTCCACGGCTGCATCCGGGGTCCCCGCGCGTCGCAGAAGCGATGACGTCAAATGATACAGCCGGGGAACGGAGCACAGAGGACGGGACCACGGAGGACCGGAGCACAGAGGACCGGCGCGGAGGTGCTGCTGAAGACCAGGGATGGTAAGTATTCAGCAGGGGGGCCTTACAACAGGGGAGGACGTGTGCCAGCAGTTTGGGGGTCATTATCTACCGATATGCACTGCTCCCCCTGGCGCTGATTGACAGGGGGATGCAGTGCATATGTAATGAGCGGGCCCACGTGACGGGCCGCTCAATATACAGTATCCCCACCGCCTCCTCCTGCCTCCCCAGCCCGACACAGCCCCCACCCCACTCACCCTGTATAGTGACTCGTGTATAAGCCCAGGGGGGGACTTTTCAGCCCAATTTTTGGGCTGAAAAACTCGGCTTATACACGAGTATATACGCTACACAAATTTTGTATCACTGTGTACGGGTCATTCCATGTCAAGTGATCCAAAAATGAATATTTTTTTTCCCTGACGTCCTCAGATTTTTTACATTTTTTTTCTATATGAAGATCAACTTTATCTAATTACAAAAAAAAAGTTTTGAATTTTTTTCTTTATCTGTTAATTTTTTACAGATTTTTAAAGTTTTAAAAAAGTGCGAATTTTGGCCTGGTATGGCTTTACATTTTCTATCATATCTCGGGCTAGAAATAAGATAGAGAAACAAAATAAACACCAATCTACTCAGAACTGTCCAGGATTTCATCAGATATGTCACAAGAGGATCTTTGTTAATATTTTACCCATGTGATCGCAAGCGCAAAACTTTAAAACGCATTTCCGAAAAATCGGCGCGCTTTAAATATTTCAAAAACTGCCCATGTGTCTGCTTTGCTCTTAGCCACATCTGTACCAAATTTCAAGTTGGGATCGCAATGGGATCATATTTTAACATATTTTACTAGTAAGAGCGTCAATGGGTCATTCCATATCAAGTGATCTAAATATGAATATTTTTTTTTACCTGACGTCTTTAGATTTTTTTTTTTTTTTCCTTTATGAAGTACTACTTTAGTTAATTACAAATTAAAAGTTTAGAATTTTTTTCTTCATCAGTTAATTTTTTACAGATTTTTAAAGTTTAAAAAAAGGGTGAATTTTGGCCTGGTATGACTTTACATTTTTTTATCTCAGGCTAGAAATAAGATAATGAAGTGGGAGAGGCATCATTTTACTCAGAACGGTAACAGCTTTCATTTGAGATGTTACAAGACTATGTTTCTTTATATCAAATTCAAACTATTGACGGGCAATTGTGAAAAAATGACTGATTGTGTTCTTGGTGATTTTTGAATTGACACTATAATAGTTAAATATTTTGCACTTAGGTCCAATGAATGCGTCCATGGGGTCAAGCTGGGACAGAGTCATCACAAATTAGCCTTATTTGCAGATGACCTGCTACTTTTCATCTCCCAGCCCCTGGTCTCCATCCCTTCGGTCTTAATGGAGTTTGAACGGTTCGGACAATTGAGCAACTTTAAAGTGAATTGCTCCAAAACCGAGGCACTCAATATTTCTTTGCCTGGAGAATTGGTTTCTCATCTATCTAAACAGTTCCCATTTAAATGGAAAGTAGAAGCCATTAAGTACTTGGGAGTCCTTATACCAAAAGATCTTAAACAAATATTCAATTTAAATTATCAACCCCTTTTGACTAATGCGGAATCGGCATTTACCTCCTATAGACAATTAAAGCTATCCTGGTTCGAGAGAATAAACGTAGTCAAGATGGATGTCTTGCCCCGACTCTTATATACTTTTCAGACAGTTCCTGTTCTATTGGATAGAGGCTTCCTCTCCAAAATGCAATCTATGATCCTTAGATTTGTCTGGGGGGGCAAGAGGTCCAGATTGCGAATGAATATCCTATCTTTGCCCAAGACCAGAGGAGGGGTTGGACTACCCAACATACGAGCGTACTTTGTGGCTTCCTCTCTTGTTAGAGCTCTAGATTGGCATTATCATGCGTCCTCCAAGAAATGGGTAGGGGTGGAGCAAGAGGGTTTGGGGATTCCGCTGAAACACCTGCTTTGGATTTCCCCTAAAGACTCCACAGACCTAGTACCTTTGACAGACATGACCAGAAACAACTTGAAGGTATGGCACCTAGTGACGAAAACCCTCCGCTTAAACGACAGACTTAGCCCTTTGACTCCCCTTTTTTCCAACCCATCTTTCCCACCCAGATTTGACAGGCAGAGATTTTTATGTTGGCGGATTGTGGATGACACCCGAGTAGGACAGACTCTGTCCAGTGGTGGTTTGCCCCCGATGGCAGAGCTACAACTCAAAGAACCTACGAGACCTCTTAAGTGATTCGAATTTCTCCAATACAGAGCATACTTATATTCCACTGACCACTCTTGCAGGGTAAGATTGACGCCCAACGTATTGGAGAGGTTATTCCAACTGGAGGCTCCACCGAGGCGCAAAATATCATTTCTATACCAGGCCTTAGGGTCCATGAGAGAGCAGGGCACCCTTTACTTCCAACGTGCTTGGGAGAGGGAATTGGGGTGTAGCATTTCAGAAGCTAATTGGCAGAAATGCTTTATATTTACTCACTCACTAGCTAGCGCTTGTTCTGCACAAGAAAGAAGCTATAAGCTGCTCACTAGATGGTACTTGTGCCCGACGACACTCCGGAACATGTTCCCTTTAACCCCTGATACCTGCTGGCGCTGTGGGGAAGAGAAGGGTACAATGATACACATTTGGTGGAGTTGTGGGGAAATCCGGCGGTTCTGGTCTGAGGTTTTCAATGCATATACCCGGATAACAGGTAAACAAGCCGAATGCTGCCCAGAATCGGCAATGTTATCCATTTTTCCAGGTCCTATTGGGCTACAGAAGAGGGATATTCTCCGCTTTTGCATCTTGGCTGCTCGTGCTGTGATCCCGAGGTTCTGGAAATCAACCCGGGCTCCATCTCTACTTGATTGGTTTAAAGAATTGATGGACATATATCGAATGGAGGAGCTCGCAGCTGATGCATCGGGATCTCGGAACAAATTCTTAGGGATTTGGGTTGAATGGATTCTTTTTCACGACTCTGCAGAATTTAGGAGTATCTTTTCCAGCACAGATAATATGGCTCGACCTCTGGCTGATGGGGAGCCAGTGGGATGAGTACCCTTTCTCCTTCCCATACCTCACCCGTCCCCCGTCCCCCTCCTTTTTTTCTTTTTTTCTTACGTGGCTTTTCTTTCCCAGTATAACTTTTTCTAATGGTTTTTGTTTCTCTTCTCTCTCTCTTCTTTTCTATCTCTCTTTTCTTCCCATCTGATACATTCAGTCTAGGTATTTCCTTTCTACGCCTATACCTTCAGAATTCTAGTGAACATTAGACAGGTATCGAAAACTCTGAGCTGTGAGTAGATCGTTAATATTTCGGCCTTCCTTTCCGGTACACCAGTCGATAGACTATTCCAACTAGGCCTCAACGGGTAATGACCCACTTACGTGGTCAACCTGTTAGAAGGGGCCAAGTAATAAAAATCATTCTGCTGGGGCTGCTTGTCCCCTTGACATCAGAACATCTCAAAACCCTGAGAAAGGTTGTATACTTGAGTGTTTGGAATTATATTTAGATTGTAGTATATATTGCACTAGAGATAAGCGCAAAAGTAAATTTGCAGCTTATCTTAAAGTTACTAATAACTTTGTGAATTCTCTTTTTGTATATTTTATATGTCTCAAGATTTTGTTAAAAGATTGAATGTATGTCTTTCATATGTTTTTTCAAAGTTTAATAAAAATGAGATTAACCATAGTTAAATATTTTAAAATATGATCCCATCACGATCCCAACTTGAAATTTGGTACAGATGTGGCTAAGAGCATAAAAGACACATGGGCAGTTTTGGAAAATTTTTATTAAAATGTTTTTTCGGAAATGCGTTTCAAAATGTTGCGTTTGCATTCGCATTGGTAAAAAATTAAAATTAACAAATATACTCTTGTGACATATCTGGTGAAAGCCTGGACAGTTCTGAGTAGAATGGTGTTTATTTTGTTTCTCTATCTTATTTCTAGCCCGAGATAAAAAATTTTAAAGTCATACCAGGCCAAAATTCACCCTTTTTTTAAACTTTAAAAATCTGTAAAAAATTAACTGATGAAGAAAAAAATTCCAAACTTTTAATTTGTAATTAACTAAAGTAGTACTTCATAAAGGAAAAAAAAATAAAAAATCTAAAGACGTCAGGTAAAAAAAAAATATTCATATTTAGATCACTTGATATGGAATGACCCATTGACGCTATTAATAGTAAAATATGTTAAAATATGATCCCATTGCGATCCCAACTTGAAATTTGGTACAGATGTGGCTAAGAGCATAGCAGACACATGGGCAGTTTTTTAAATATTTAAAGCGCGCCGATTTTTTGGAAATGCGTTTTAAAGTTTTGCGCTTGCGATCACATGGGTAAAATATTAACAAAGATCCTCTTGTGACATATCTGGTGAAAGCCTGTATAGTTCTGAGTAGAATGGTGTTTATTTTGTCTCTCTATCTTATTCCTAGCCTGAGTTATGAGGAGAAACGTAAAGGCAGGCAACAGCGAAATTCACACTTTTTCCGAACTTTGAAAATCATTTAAAAAAAAATAAATTTTTTAAAAAATTTTTCTCTTCACATTTTGCATTGTCTAACATGCTATTATCAAATAACAAAATCTCAAAAGAATTAAAAATATAGAGGTAATAATCATTGGTTCACTTGACATGGAATGACCCGTACAGAAAAATATAAAATAAGTAATAATAAGGCCAGTAAGTAACACATTGCTGGAATCAGTTTCTGCCTCACATTATTCTGCTTTCAGATTAGGTGGCAAAAACCTGGTGACAGATTGCTATTTGATAAAATTTGTGTGTCAACTGTGTATAAAAAAATTAGTAAACATTTTGTTTCCATATAATCTTTATTAAAAAAATAATCTTGCAATTTTCACACTGGCCACTTGGACTTTTTAGACCTTTTTAACCCCTTGCTTGCCTCCCATGCCTCGTTGTAGGTTGAGGTGATTTATTAGCCTGCACCTGGGCTTGCTTCACATAGTCAGCTACATCCTGCAAGTGCATTTGTTTTTTGTTTTTGGCACTGATGGTAAGTTTTTTTCTGATGCTGCTTATTTGTAGCAGTTTTTGTAACCCCTTGCCGACACAGGACGTTGTACAACGTCCTGGGCCGGTAAGGGAGCTTTGATGTGAGCTCCGGCGCGGAGATCACATCAAAGCACCGACATCTCATCAGCTGAGATGTCCGGGTAACAGCGCCTATCGGATCCGGGATCCAATCGGCGCTGTTAACCCCTTGGATCCCGCCGTAATCTCTGACAGCGGGATCCAAGGCGGCCGCGGCGGTGAACGCGATGTTCCCCACTTGCTCCGGAGATCCCAGGCGCTGCCAACCACAACAGGTCCGCGATTCTGGGAGACACAGATGAGCTGCAGCTCATCTGTATCTCCCAGAAGCGATCGGACTGTGCAGGAGGGTGCCTCTCTATGTGTAAAAAAAAGAATGAATTGAGTTTTTAAAAACCTGTAAAAAAAAAACATAAAAGTTTAAATTACCCCTCTTTTCCCCCAATTATAATAAAGTATTAAAATAATAAACAAAATACACGTTTGGTATCGCCGTGTTCAGAATCGCCCGATCTATCATCCTATTAAATCTGTTAATGAGAGCCGTAAACTCCGTAATGGAAAAAATGGTCCAAACGCCAAAATTCCGTTTTTTGGGTCGCCGCAACATTGCTATAAAATGCAATAACGAGCGATCAAAACTGCAGCTCCCCCCAAAAATGGTATCATTAGAAACGGTAGCTCAAGACACAAAAAATAAGCCATCATGTAGTTCCAGATCCAAAAAAATGAGGGCGCTACGGGTCACAGAACATGGCGCAAAAAGTCAGTTTTTGTTTTTTTGCAAACTTCTGAATTTTTTTTCACCACCTAGATACCAATAAAGATATACATGTTGGGTGTCTACAAATTCATATCGACCCGAGGCATCACCCTGTTATGTCAGTTTTACCATATAGTTAACATGGCGACTAAAATACCCAAAAAACAAACGTGTTATTGCACTTTTTTTGCAATTTCACTGCATTTAGAAATTTTTTTGCAATATCCCTGTACACTATATGGTAAAATAAATGATTGCATATGAAAGTACTTCTCGTCCTGCAAAAAAACAAGCCCTCATATGTCTATATTGACGGAAAAATAAAAAAGTTATGGCTCTTGGAAGCAGGGGAGCAAAAAAACAAAAATGAAAAACAGAAAATCGCCCGGGGGTGAATGGGTTAAATATGGTTTTTTAGTCTCCCAACCTATCTTTTTGTATTAAAGCATCTAATGAGTGTAAGCAAATGTCAATGTGAAGGATAGGGAAGCTGTGAAATAACTTAGGCTAGGGTCTGACTAGCATCATGACTGAGCCTGCGTGATCACTCCAGTTTTCATAGGGATACTATACACAGGCGGCACATAGCTTTACATGCTGGTAACGCTATGCGCTGAGCCTGAGGTTTTCTAAGTTTTAAGCACATCTGGCAGGCTGAGGGCTGACGCATGTCAGACCCAAGCTTTATTGTGATTACCGTATATACTCGTGTATAAGCCGACCCGTGTATAAGCCGACCCCCCTACTTTTGCCCCAAAAATCTGGAAAAACCTATTGACTCGTGTATAAGCCGAGGGTGGACCTCAGCACAGGTATACAGCCCCCAGCAGTGTGGTACACAGGCCCCCCCCAGTGGTATACAGGCCTCCCCAGTGGTAGTATACAGCAGCCCCAGTGGTAGTATGTAGCATCCCCAGCAGCCCCAGTGGTAGTATACAGCAGCCCCAGTGGTAGTATATAGGAGCCCCAGCAGCCCCAGTGGTAGTATACAGCAGCCCCAGTGGTAGTATACAGCAGCCCCAATGGTAGTATACAGCAGCAGCTCCAGTAGTATATACAGCCCCAGTGGTAGTATACAGGCAGCCCCAGTAGTATACAGGCAGCACCAGTAGTATATACAGCCCCAGTGGTAGTATACAGGCAGCCCCAGTAGTATACAGGCAGCCCCAGTAGTATATACAGCCCCAGTGGTAGTATACAGGCAGCCCCAGTAGTATATACAGCCCCAGTGGTGTATACAGCCCCAGTGGTAGTATATTGCAGCCCCAGTGGTGTATACAGCCCCAGTGGTAGTATATTGCAGCCCCAGTGGTAGTATACAGCCCCAGTGGTAGCATATTGCAGCCCCAGTGGTAGTATACAGCCCCAGTGGTAGTATATTGCAGCCCCAGCGGTAGTATACAGCAGCCCCCGTAATCCAGGGCCCCCCCAGCCTGACTCCGGTCACCTGTAAAGGAAACTATACTTATCACTGCCCGCTGTCCGCGCCCGCTCGCAGCTGCCGACCGCGATCCTCCATCTTGTGTCTTCTTCCTGTTTCCTGTGCTCGTCGCAGGGAATGACGTCATTGCCCGCGACGAGCACAGAAACAGGAAGAAGACGCAAGATGGAGGATCGCGGTCGGCAGCTGCGAGCGGGCGCGGACAGCGGGCAGTGATAAGTATAGTTTCCTTTATAGGTGACCGGAGTCAGGCTGGGGGGGCCCTGTATTACAGGGGCTGCTGTATACCGATATATACATCGGTATGTACCGACATCGGTATACAGCACTGACTCGCGTATAAGCCGAGGGGGGTACTTTTCAGCCCAATTTTTGGGCTGAAAAACTCGGCTTATACGCGAGTATATACGGTAGTAGATTATGTGCATTCAGCTTTGTCTTGCCTGCAATTTTAACCCTGCCTCTGCTGATAAGGGGTGTTGCTGAAAACTCTTCATGAACGGACAGGAAATATGTGTCTAAATCATCTCCAAAGATATGTACACTATATTGAAAAATGTATATTCTTTGTTTGAGTACAGGGGAAGTGCAGTACACAGACTGCTTGGATATATATCGTGTATAGATCTTTGCTGAGCAGCAGTTAAAAGAAGCTTTTGAAGGAGCTTGAACTGGGCATTAACATAACAAAACTTCACAAAATATAATAATAATAATAATAATAATAATAGATGTAGGGTATAGCATTTCAGTTTGTCTTCTGTAGGTACAAGTAGCAGATTACAGACCTTGGTCAGCTGTGTCTTGCCATTAAAGTGTTCAGAGACTTTAGCATTGTGATGACCAGCATGGGGACAACCTCTTAGAGGAAAACTAATAGTGGTGGTTAGTCTGCTGTAAATGGAAATTTCCACAGTACCAAATGCCCCTCAACAAGACTGATAATAACAGTGCATTAGAGAATTGCTGGTAATACATTTCCCTGATACAACATTTAGCTCTTTGCTTTCCGTCTTTGTTCTTGTGAAGAGATCATTTATTTTCTAAATGGCTTTTATCACCCATTGTGTGTGATTTCAGTGGCTTAAATAGTGGGAAAATATAAGACGATATAGGAAATAAGCCAAAGCCTATTTTGTTGTGCAGTATATAAGGTCACTAAAAGTGCAAGTGCGACTCTTGAGTTTTAGCACATAAAAGAGTTTAGAGGCCTATTATTATTGAACAATAGCTATCCAATTAGTCATGATGATAATTAGGACTTTTCTTACAGTAATTATCTCTGAGCCTCTGAATAAGACCAAAAAATTAATGAGAGCACAAAATAAAAATCCAGGGCTAAATAAGACTGCGCTGATATTCCCCATGTGGTGAAGCTATGGGGGGTGCGGGAATAAGCGGCTTCAAAATGTACAGTGCTGTTATAAATGTGAGCGATGTGCAGAACAGAGAGCACTGAATTATGGATATTGGGGGATTATTGAGATATGAGAACCAAGCAGTTCATAAAATGAGAAAATAGCTTTCTAGGACAAGTTTATACACTTAGGTCCAGAAGTGTTTGGACAGTGACCGGATCTTTGTGATTTGGGCTCTGCTTGTCACTATTTTTTACGTAACATGAAATAACTGAGATGAAGTTAAAGTGTAGACTTTCAGGTTTAATTAATGAGGTTGAACAAAAACATCTTGTGAAACATTTAGGAATTGCAACTATTTTACTACAAAGCCTCCTACTTTTCCGGCTCAAAAGTAATTGGACAAATTAACTTTACTAGAATCAAAATGTTCATAATTTTTAATAGTTTGTGAAATCCTTTGCAGGCAATGATTACCTCAAGTCATGAAACTATGGGCATCACCAAATGCTGGATTTCCTCATGAGATGCTTTCCAGACCTTAATGTAGCTCACTTCATTTGTTGCTTGTTTATGTGTCTTTGTCTTAAGCATGTGAAATGCAGCTTGATGAGGTTGAGATCTGTAATTGACTCGGCCATTGCAAAATATTTCACTTCTTTGCCTTAACAAAAACCCTGGATTACTTTTGCAGAATGTTTTGGGTGAATGTCCATCTGTACTGTGATGCATCATCAAATCCAATTTGCTTCATTTGGTTTAATCTGAGCAGCACAAATCGCCCTGACACTTCATCCAGCTTCTTCTATCATAAGTCACATCTTCAATAAACACTAGTGCCCCAGGGCAGTTGGAAGCCATGCATGGCTGACCATCACTCTGCCTCCACCATGTTTTATCAGAGGATGTGCTGTGTTTGGATCATGAGCCTTCCAAATCTGCTCCCATACTTTCTTCTTCCCTCATTCTGTCACAGGTTGACCTTAGTTTCATCTGTCCAAAGAATGCTTTTCCAGAACTATGTTGGCTACTTAGATGTTTTTTTGGCAAAGTCTAAAATGCCCTTTCCATTTTTAAGGTTTAATAATGGTTTGCACCTTGCTATGAGTTAACCATATGTATTTGCTCTCAAGTCTTCTCTTCATGGTGGACCTATATACTGAAACATCTACTTTCTGGAGGGTGTTCTTCACTTGGGTGGATGTTGTGATGTGGTTTTTCTTCACCATGGAAAGAATTCCATGATAATTCACTAATGTTGTCTTTAGTGGATGTCCAGGCGTTTTTGGCCTCGAAGATCACCAGTGCACTTTCATATTTTTTCAAAATGCATTAAACTGATTGGCCGTTCCTAGATATCAACAATCTCTCTGAAAGATTTTTTTTCAGTCTAATGATGGTCTGTTTCATTTTCATTAAAAGCTCCTTTGATTGCATGTTGTAGGTTCACAGAAACAACTTCCAAATGCAAATACCACACCTGGAATTAGCTCCAGACCTTTCAATTACTTTATTGATGATGGATTAATGAGGAAATAGCCCATGCAGCCCATTAAAGAGCCTTTGGGATAATTGTCTAAATACTTTTGGTCCCTTGAAAATTAGGCCGCTACATACTAAAAAGCTGTAATTACTAAACATTTACTCCAAATAGGATGGGAATATTCTCAAATTAATACTGGATGTCTGCACTCTACACCCATATTGATTATATCACTGTATTTTGAATATGTTTTGGGTAAGCAGCTTAATTGTCAAAACTTGTGTCACTGTCCAAATATTTCTGGACCTAGCTGTAATTAGTAAATAACTTGAGCGATTGAGTTATTATGAATTTAGCTTAAGTTTATACACAAGTAGATTTAATGGGGTTATTTAATTAATGGGAGTCTGACAGCACAATATAACTGTTCAAAGCATGAGCATAGTGACCAGTGCACCTTTGGCAATGCCAATGAGTTCTCCTTCCCACCTACTTGTTTTACATCTATCACCACCCACCTAAGACTCCAGTAAAGCCTTAGTTGACCATAAAGGAAGAAGATGATGGCTATTTTTTAATTTTTAGTCACACCAGGGGTGCACCTAATACCTGTGGTTAGTTTAAACAGTCATTGCTTACTGAATTTCACCATTAATGAAGCAAACAATTTTAATTTTATAAAATTATATTAATATATTGCAATTATTTCCTAAAAAGTAGAATAATTCAATTGCTTAACGCTATTAACAGTTATATTAGCATGGTAAACCTCAGTCATGCCACATTTGTACTATTAAGATGAATTTACAGGTAATATGTCTGGTTTTCTGTACGAAATGGAAAATCAATAATCGTGGAGCTATCAGTCAACATACCATTGACATATAATGAGCACCATTGGGTTCTCTCTTTTTGTTGTTGCGCGGCATGCTATTTTTCCACCAAATATGATAGAATCTTGTTTTGAGGCTCCGACAGGAATATGATCTGAGTCTTACATATTTTTTCTTTCAATGTAGTTATCCAAACACTTAGGTGGTCACCATTGGATTGGCTCCTAGAAGCTTGTTAGCCTACCGTTAGCAACTGGAAAAGCTTTATCCATCAATATATTTCCTCTGCAGTGACCAGTCCATTGAAAATAAGTTATTTTCATGATAAAAGGGTGGATTAGCTTAGGTACAAACTGTTGTTACTTGGCATCTCTGCTCTGGCTCACTGAAGAGCTCCAAACAATATGTCCTTCCATATGGTGGCGTAATGTGGGGTACGGATAGAGTTTAAGACTGTATTATTTAATATAGTTAGTACCAATCATGGCAGATTAAATAAAAAGTCTTTCACTAGATGTGAAAGTCAAGAGGCTATTTTCCCTGCAATTTGTGAATACTGCCAAATTCTAACAACATATAGAAGTTGGAAACAAAACCGGCTTTGCAAAATTTGAAAAAACCTGCATTTTGTTTCCAGAAGCAGACCCTCCCTTGTCCATTTCTTTGTCTTCACTTCAAACCTTCAAATGAAAGTATGCTTGGCTGCCAGGCTAGAGCAATGTTGGAAACTCTGCCTATCAAACATAGCCACAATAATGTTTTATTCGGACTTGGTTAAAAAAAGACTAAATCATCACAAATTTGTTCCTTTAGTGCATTGATGTTTGTACCTTAATATTTGATATTTTGGAATGTAAGTTTCCTATCTGCTTTTTTTCAGTAGATCATTCTAATAAAAAAACACAACTGATTCTGCTGTTTGCAATATCAGTTTGGTACATTTCATCATAATAATGCATATATGTATGAAAGAAGCTGAATTAAAATACATTGCTTAGCGAGCCTATTAAATGAGCAGACTCGTTATGGTTGGAGCCACTCCAACACTCCTTATACTTTTGGATAAATATGTGAATCAGCAATATAATATAAGAAAAAGACATTTATTTGTACAGTGTGTGTTCTATGATGGTCAAAATCACAACTTTTTTTATGCATTATTATGTTTTAGGTTATGTAGAAAACCGGGCACCAACAGGTTATCTGGGTACAAGTTTGAAGCAACCTGGAAGTTCCTCCCGGCAGCGGGCATTGCACGCTTCAATAAAGCACACAATACTAACTCCAATATAGGAAAAAAGAGAAGCGGCACTCACCCTTTTAGATGCCAAATCCTTTATTTTGCCCTTGCTCATCCTAGCATAGACAAATCAGCGGGGAGAGGGAGTGGGGGTCGGCGGACGATGGCTTGCCATTAGCAGCTCTTGCTGGACCTTTGAAGCAGCAAGAGCTGCGAAACGGCAAGCCGTCGTCCGCCGACCCCCACTCCCTCTCCCCGCTGATTTGTCTATGCTAGGATGAGCAAGACAAAATAAAGGATTTGGCATCAAAAGGGTGAGTGCCGCTTCTCTTTTTCGTATATTGGACTTATTATTATGTTTTATTGAAGGCCAAACCTAAAAAAAGAACAATAGACAAAGTCAGACAATTTTGCAAAATGTATAAAATATAATATCAAGCGACTAATTATCTTTTTCTCTTATTTACCAGGGAAATCTGTGCATTTAAGATCCATGGTCAGGACACTCCTTTTGAGGCAGTTGTACTAAACAGAACTTCTGGGGAAGGTCGACTAAAAGCTAAAGGACCAATTGACTGTGAACTACAAAAGGAGTACACCTTCATCATCCAGGCATATGACTGTGGGGCTGGTCCAAGTGGAGCCAACTGGAAGAAGTCTCACAAGTAAGTTATTCAGTGTCCTGATAGACTCTTTAAGTTAACTCTTGAGTCCATCAGTTTCTGAAAAGAAAACAATTACATAAGTTCCCAGCACTCTTAGGCTATATTCAGACGAGCGCGTATTTGCTGTGTTTTTTACATGCGAAATATGCATCAAAAACAAATATGCATATTGGTTTCCATTAAAGTCTATGACATTTTGAGAGTGCTGTACCATCATAGCATAATTTTGTAGAGCATTTTGGGTTCACATTAACGATGCAGAAAAGTAAGCATCACGTCAATTGTTTGTATTTTCCAAAGACCCCATTATAATCTTTAAAATGCACATCACATACGCATATTATTGTTCACACAGTGCATATGTATATGTGCAATTTGCCCATGATTGCCACGGGAAATGAAAAATACACGCATAAAAAATGTGTCAAATATGTGTCAACAAAGCAACACACACCAGGCAAATGGATGCAGATTATCCACTGAAATTTTCCGCATGCAATACGTTCTCGTCTGTACATAACCTTGGTGATCTGCAGATAAAATATTGGTAATAGGGGAATTGAGAAGAGGTCGTTAATTGACTGCACCTGTGCTGATGCTCCCTCTAAGGCCCCCTTCACATCACGTTTTTTGCCTGGCCATCTGGATCTTGTAATGTGCATTATTAGACGACCGGAAGCAATGTGTGCAAAAATATGGTAATTATGCCTCCGATTCAGTTTTTTGAAGGATTATTTTTACACCGAATTCGTGCTGCAAGCCCTGCAGCCATAGGAAATAATGGTAATGTCAGTACAAGAGAGAGAGTGAGAGAGAGAGACTTCCTTGACAGAATACAAGCTTGTAAGCACTTCTACATTGCTTCTGAGCATGCGCAATACAAATAAAACGATCCTTCTTCTTCTCAGATCTGGCTCCATAGACCCCCATGTTGTGTGCTCTGGACCGCACCGGATTCATTTCTGTCCGTTTTTGTCTCTGATTTTGCGGTATGGGAAAAAACAGGACAAAAAAAAACGAATCCCGAACTGAATTCAAGAACGGATGGCCATGTATGACCAATCCAGCACCATAGGGATACATGGGAGGCCAAAACGGATGCAGGTCTATCCATTTCAAAACGGATACACTCGGATCCCCAAAATCGTAGTGTGATGCCAGCCTAACTACAATCTCTCTTTACAGATATTTTTAAAGTATTTAATTCACAATGGAATAGAAAGAAATACTTCCAGCTCTTCCATGTGAAGGATTTTTTATTTAAAGTATTTTAGTGCAAAACATAGATAATGAGCATGATTTAATTCACAACCCCATTTCCAAAAAACTGTGAAAAATGTAAAGAAAACAAGAATGCAATGATCTGGAAATCTGTTATAATCATATTTTATTCACAATGGAACATAGATGACATATTAGAAGTTGAAAGTTAGTGCACACATTGATTTGCAACACTTATTCATGCGCGTTTAATATAGTGCTACCTGAGGGCTTATAGAGAGGGAGCATCCATATTTACAGTTGGCCTTGTTCAAAAGAATTTTTCCAGAATATCTGAATCCTGTGATGCTAGTATGTACAGTAGATGGCAGTATATTGAGTGTTTTTAATATTTTTGTCACGTGTTGATTGCTTTGCAATCCATGAGCGCTGCTGCTGTGTTTAAATTGGGTTTTTTCCTTAGCCTATTCTGTGCAGGTGGAGGAGTGAGTCATAGCATTTGGGTAGAGGTGGAGTTGTATGTCTTAATACTCAGATCTCCTCTCCCCCGGCCTTGAAATAGCTCCACTTCCCTCCACTAAGTGTGGCAGATAGAGCTCATTTCTACTTGGACTCCGTGCTGTGAGGTTGTGATGTGCTGAGTGGTGTTCTTGCTGCTGTTGTCTTCCCTTGTAGCTGCTGGGTTTTCCCAGTCCGTGGGTGGAGGTAGGGGTTCTTAGCTTAGGACTGATCAGAAGCAAAGGGCTAAGGTGGCGGCTTAAACCTCCTCCGCTTCAAAGATACTTTTGGGAACAAGGCTAGTCAGGAAGCCCCAAGTCCAGGGCCAGACTAGATCCTCTGAAGCCCTTGCACACCTTACAATCTTGCCTCCTGTTCCCTATCTGTTATACCATTCCATGACCATTTCATGTTGAGGAACATTTTTATGCAATTGTTCCAAAATTTTTTAGATCCATTTGTTCACAGATTGGTAAACCTCTGACAATCTTCACTTTGGAGAGACTTTGCCTCTGTAACTCGATTTTTATACATGCTCGAGTTTCATTGGTACCAATTACTTTTCCAGTTTTTGTTAATTCTGTCTCAACTTTTTTTTTTAGATATGTTGCTGCCATAATTTTTAAATTAGGTAATTTTACCAAATGAAATGGAAAAATGTCTGTTTTGATTTGTATTCTATGTTCTGTTGTGAAGAAAATACATGTACAAGAGATTCCAGAATCATTGCATTCTTGATTACATAGTTTTAGTCTTCCTAGCAAAATATTTCACACAAAATATGTTCTAAACTATTGCCCATTATTTTGCTGTTAACAATTTATTGCTGTACAATGTTCATATCAAATATAATATGCTGGTGTCACTGGATTAGCCAACATTTTAACATGTGTGTAACCCTTACAATAAGAGAATGAAACATCTTTTTGAATTTCAAAAGCTGATCCTTGTTCTTCTGAAAGATAACTTGCTGCCAAAGTACTCTGGTGGCTCCTTTCTCTTAAGGTACCGTCACACGCTGCCATATGGCCTCCATATCGCGGCAATTTGACGTTAGCGCGCGCGTTTCGGGCAGTTTTTTCAGATCGCTGTGGAACTGTCACACATAGCGATTTTGTGTGCGATCTTCGGAGATCCTGCGTTCTGGAAATCACCTGTAGAAGACAGGAAGCGATCTTTCCTTCACACATCGCCGCATCACATGCCACAATCGTAGCATTGATGTGGGCATACTGTTTCGATAGAGGCTTGCTAGAGTGTGTTTCACCATGCCCCTATCACTGCGATTGGTGGACGCAACTGCGTTCCCATTGGTCAGCCTTGCGTTAATGCACGGGTCATTAAATAAGACGCCTCAGACAATCGGAACACAGTATCACCCATCAATCGCCGCAGATGCGGTGCTAAAAATACCCATCCCAGCACACCTACAGGATTGATTTCAGGATCGCTGTGCACGTCGCTATCGCCCTCTCACACGGCACAATCCCCTGAAATCGCTAGGTGATGTCGCCTGATTTTCCTGCAGTGCAGGGCAATCAGGCGACGCTCCACCAGAGATTTCTCGCTGTAGAATTGCCCAGTCATACCCCACTACGTACAGGCGATGTGTTTTCCACATCGCCAAATTCGGAAGTTGCCAGCCATCTCACTGGTGATATGGAGGCATGTGACGGTACATACAGGACCACTCAGCCAGGCTGAGCATTCCAATTCATGGAGAAGTCAGGAGATGTAGCTCTCAGCCAAATGATTAATCATCCAAGATATATCTAATATATATGGAGGCCTTCAAAGAGTTGTCCACTAGTTGGACAACACTTCTCATCCCCCATGTGTGCCCTAATAAAAAGAAATAACCTATACTAAGCTACGGTGCCACACACTTCTAGCAGTGTTGGAACCTGCATTCCCGGGGCCTATGAGCCATCGTTATGACATGCAAGCCCCAAGCCCTATCACCACCGTTTTTCTTCTCCCCATCTTCAGACAGTTATGTAATTAACAGAAAGTGAGCGCTGTGGCTGCCATTCATTCATGTTAATTGCTCCTGCATCTGAAGGTGAGGTGCAGGAAGCCAGCAATAATTTGTTGTGGCTTACAAATAAAAGATGAATATTCCGCACAACCTAGTGGGACATTAACAGGTATATTGAAATACAGCAATGGGTACTTTCAGCATTACGAGTGATAAATGGCAATTGGTGGTGCTCACTAAAGATGAACGTATCATGCTTCAGAATGGAAAAAGATTAAGTGGCACTCACCAATTTTGCCTAAAGTGAGTCCTTTATTGTAGATCCATAAAATCCAGGTAGGTACAGAATTACGTTGCAACTTGGAGAGAGGATAACAGCTGTTTCATCCAGGCTTTGCACTTCAAAAATCCTATGCTATGCTATTGGTATAGGATCCGTTGAAGTGGTAATCCCACATTAAACAGCTATATCATCTCTCCAAGCTGTAATGGCATTCTGTACGTCCCTGGATTTCATGGCTCTTCAATAAAGGACTTGTTTCAGGCAAAATTGTGCTGCTTATTCCTTTTCTATTCTGGGTAATATGTTGTGTGGCTCGCATATCATAATGTTGTCACATATACCCTGGAAATGCGATTTCAGGCATTTCTGGAACTATGTCGGCTGATAAGTATAAAGGGCCCGCTACACACTTACATGTCCCATGGGGCATCGTTAGCTGATCGCTGTTTAGCTGTCACATAGGCAGACTCACCAGCGATCAGGACAAGCCTGAACGCTGGTATCCAAGATAAACAGCGGGTAACTAAGCACTTGCGTCGCTTAGTTATCCGCTGTTTACCTTACTTTACCAGCTTCAGTCTTGCTGTGCGCGCTGGGATCTCGCTAATCGTTCGTCTCCCACTGTCACACGCAGCGATGCTGCGCGTCCAGCGGACGGCCGACCAACGATAGATTTATGGACAGACCATGAATCTCCGATCAACGATCAATGACTTATTGTTGATAGGATGTCACACACAACGGTGTCATTTCGACATCGCTGCAACGTCACCAAAATGGTGATGTTGCAATGATATCGTTCACGATATCGTTGTGCGTAACGGACCCTTAAGCTTTTTTATTTTCATGGGGGTGCACATGGGGAATTATATATAAAATGGATAACCCCATTAAGATTTAATGCCAAGCAATATGTTATTTATTAGTGTTATGATGATTAACAAATTCTACTATACACTTTTGGCTAGTAATTTGACCATGAACATACAGCACTCCTGGTGCTGTGTCTGCCTTCCTAATTTTCCATTCATTTGCTAACATTCTATTTGTTACCTTGTAAATGCATTCACAGTTATCGCTTATAAGTGGTATATGTCATATAAAATTGTCCTGAAATAGTAAGACATGCTGTCTTAGTAAAATAATGATTGTATGTAAGTTAAACACGCAAACAACTAATGTGAATTTTATCCTGAAAATTCTAAAAAAAAATGTAAAATTTAGACTTTCTAATAACTTGTTAATTATGTCCCTCCATATAACCTTACTCTCAAATGTGAACAATAAAGGGAAATTTAGTAAATTTGCAATCCTAAATCTAAGAGTTATGATCATTTTCTTGCCATTTTGCCTTTATAAGCGTAAGGTTATTGCATTCATTAATGCAAAGCACTGCATGAAATATGTATAGTTATATTAACGCAGCATCCATTCAACACAGCAGCAGCTTGCACATAATTTTCATAATTAATATGAGATATTTTTAACTTAGTTTTCATATAAAGAACAGACACAGTAGAAGCACATTAGCCATACACAAACACACACATGTTTTATGATCATATTTAAAGGCAACCTTTCAGAAATGTTTTAGTGAGGCAGCTAGAGATAGTGCTGTGAAAGGGATTGTTCAATAATTAACCACGTCATGACCTTTGACAAACCGTTAGATTATAAGTGGGTTGTACTTACCGGCCTATGACATTTAGGTACGTCATGGCGATTTTGCGGGCACAGAGGCTTTTATATTATTATTATTATTATATTATTATTATTATTATTATTATATTATTATTTATAGAGCACCATTGATTTCATGGTGCTGTACATGAGAAAGGGTTACATACAAACAAATTAAAAATACTATGAACAAACTTAGGTCCTTTCACATCAGCGTTTTTCACTGATCGCGGCAGTTGCGGTGAAAAAAACCGCAACTGCCGCGATTACCGCATAACGCCGCACTTGCGGTTCACTTGCGACAAGCCCCATACAATATCTATGCCGAAACCGCACTTGGATGCCGCAAGCCCTATAGACATTGTATGGGGCTTGCCGCAAGTGTGCCGTGATCACGGCCGTTATGCGGTAATCGCGGCAGTTGCGGGTTTTTTCACCGCAACTGCCGCGATCAGCAAAAAACGCTGATGTGTAAGGACCCTAACAGTGGCAAATCGATACAGAGGGGAGAGAGGACCCCATCCTTGCAGGCTTACATTCTACAGGGCAGAGGGGAGAGAGACAGTAGGTAGGCTCTGCTCTGGTGGTGGTGGATTCTAGCACAGGTCCATGTGGTGGTGAGGTGGGATGGCACTGGTCATTGCAGGCTGTAGGCTGTTCTGAAGAGATGGGTTTTAAGGTTTCGCTTGAAGGTTCCGAGTGTGGGGGACAGTCGGACGTTTTGGGATGCAGAATTCCAGAGAATGGGGGATACTCGGGCAAAGTCTTGCAGGTGGTTAGATGAGGAAGGAACAAGTGTGGAGGAGAGGAAGAGGTCTTGGGAGGATCGAAGGTTACAAGTTGGATGATATCAGGAGATTAGTTCAGAGATATATGAGGGGGACAGATTGTGGACGGCTTTGTAAATCAGTGTTAGGTCAGTGTTAGTAGCTTGAATCGGATCCATTGGTGAATTGGCAGGCAGTGGAGGAATTTGCAGAGGGGAGAAGTGGAGGAATAGCAAGAAGAGAGGTGGATTAGTCGGGCCGCAGGGTAAAGACAGATCAGAGTGGTGCAAGAGTGTTAGTAGGGAGGCCGCAGAGGAGGAGGTTGCAGTAGAGATGGGAGATTATGAGGGCATGCACTAGTAGTTTAGTAGATTGAGGATTGAGAAAGGAACGGATTATGAAAATACTTTTGAGTTGGAGGTGGCAGGAAGTGGCAAGGGCTTGGATGTGCGGTTTGAAGGACAGGGCAGAACCAAGGGTTTCTCTGAGGCTACGGACTTCAGGTACAGGGAAAAGTGTGATGTAATTTATTGTGATAGATAGATCTGCTAAGGAAGGTGTGTGAGATGGAGGAAAGATGATGAGTTTGGTTTTGTCTACATTGAGTTTTAGGAAGCGAGAGGAGAAGAAAGAGGATACGGCTGATAGACACTCTTGGATTCTTGACAGTAGAGAGGTGACATCTGGGCCAGAGAGATAGATCTGAGTGTCATCAGCATACAGGTGATACTGGAAGCCATGGGACTTTATGAGTTGTCTGAGACCAAGGGTATAGATTGAAAAAAGGAGGGGCCCAAGGACAGAGCCTTGATGGAATCCAACAGAGAGGGGATGGGGCGAGGATGTTGTGTGGGAGTGGGAGACGCTAAATCTGCTGTTGAAGAGGTAATGTGAATATATAACCTTAGGGCTGTAGGTCTAGAGGGGATAATGAACCAACAGGCGCAGACCTAAGTGTAGAGATATTAGACTTGTATGTAATAATATAGGCAAGTGCAGTCACCTATGGTATATCTTTGTAAAAATCACATCGATCACTAACGATCTGGTAAGGGTCCTTTGGTATGCTGCTCCAGTCCAGGGAAACAGATCTCTCAGCCAAGAGTCTGTGAGTAAGCTTCAGAGGTAATTATCCGGGCAGGTGAGCGCTCCCGCATTAGGAACCATAGAATAGGCTTCAGTTTCTTTTCCTTCTCAGGTTTATTCATAAAAATCAAATCAATAGTTCACAAATATTCATAAAACAACACGATTTGGCCACAATTGTTAAAATGAAAAGGCCGTCATCAGGCCTACCAGCAGTACAATGAATTAATACCTGCAAATGAAGAAGATGTATTGTCAGATCAGGACATGACAGCATTGGGAAATGTATACCAGATATTACATCTCTGGAATATCTCTGCAGCCCACTTATTGAAATCCCACTTTTTGAAATCACACAGTCCATACTCACTGGTTTTGATCCATTGCCTCTTCTATGTTTGCGATCTTATGTTTTTCACACAGTGTCCTCCATTGTGTCTTTCACTCATGCACTTCTTTCTGCCCTGCTAAGGACAAAACAAAGTACTGTAATGTGCAGGCACATGGAAAGGTTAAAAATTGCCCACACATGCATACTACATGAGTATTCCTGCGCTTGCACATTACCGTACTTTGGGAAGAAAGAAGTGTGCATGCCAGGAGACTTATATAAAGTATTCTAGAATAAGACAGTCCAGTAAGAGAGAGAAAAAGGGGCACCACTGTAGCTATCGCTGGGATTCCCACTTGGGAGCTGGAAATTGCATGTGAGGGGGAGACACAGGGCCGTCTGTGGTGCCAATACATTAATAAGCTGTGATAAAGTTCAGAAGAAAAAAATCGGCACTCACCAGATCGGCAAATTGCGGAATTCTCTTTTATTCAATCAGGGAACGGCATACATGGGGTGCAGGGAGGGGGCGCCAGGGTGTGTGCACCCCATGTATGCCGATTTTTTTCTTCTGAATTCTAGAATAAGAGCTTGCTGGTGGTGGCTGCAGTTTATATGGGGAAGACCTGGTAGCAGGTTCCATTTAATTATTGTTTGGCCAGTGTGTCAGTTTATACTGTCAGTATTTCATCAGTAATATTATAGTATGAAAAAAAATCAACATGTTTACCCATTACAATGTTAAAATGAATAGTGCACATTTGCAATGGTGTCCATGTGCTGTCAGTCACGTGCTGTCATCTATGTGCTGTTTGTAATTTTCCCAGAATTTAAACTTGCATGTATAAAATCTAAATGACATGTAAATGACATAAATCCCTATATATATATTGATAAAAATAAGAATTTTTCTCCAATAAAGTAATGGATCAGGAAGATATTCATATTGCTTTAAATGTTGAATAGTGACTTACCGTATATACTCGTGTATAAGCCGAGTTTTTCAGCCCAAAATTTGGGCTGAAAAGTCTCCCCCTCGGCTTATACACGGGTCTATACGGGGGCCCATGGTGTGGTGGCTGTGGTGGGGGCTGTGGAAGCTGCAGGAGGCGGGGGGGGCTGCTGTATGAGCGGCCCCGTCACGTGGGGCCGCTCATTAAATATGCACTGCTTCCCCCTGTCAATCAGCGGCAGGGGGAAGCAGTGCATATAGCCCCCAAATGCTGGCACTCGCCCCCCCTTGTAAGGGCCCCCCCCGCTGCGTATCTTACCATCCCGGTCTTCTGATCAGCGCCGCTCCTCGGTGCTCCTCGGTGCTCCGTCCGTCCGTCCTGCTGCATCCGGGATCTCCGGCCGTCGCAGGCATATGACGTCATCGCCCGACGGCCGGGGATCCCGGATGTAGCCGGACGGGAGCAGAGAGGACGGAGCGCCGAGGAGCAGCGCTGATCAGAAGACCGGGATGGTAAGAGAAGCGGGGGGGCCCTTGCAAGGGGGGGCGAGTACCAGCATTTGGGGCTGCTGGGGACCCCCAGGGTGCTGCTGGGTACCCCCTGGGGGCCGCTGTGTACCCCCAGGGGGCTGCTGTGTACCCCCAGGGGGCTGCTGGGTACCCCCTGGAGGCTGCTGGGGGCCCCCAGGGGGCTGCTGGGGACCCCCTGGGGGCTGCTGTGTACCCCCAGGGGGCTGCTGTGTACCCCCAGGGGGCTGCTGGGGACCCCCAGGGGGCTGCTGGGTACCCCTGGGGGCCTGCTGTATACCACTGGGGCTGCTGTATACTACCACTGGGGCTGCTGGGGCTGCTATATACTACCACTGGGGCTGCTGTATACTACCACTGGGGCTGCTATATACTACCACTGGGGCTGCTATATACTACCACTGGGGCTGCTATATACTACCACTGGGGCTGCTATATACTACCACTGGGGCTGCTGTATACTACCACTGGAGCTGCTATATACTACCACTGGGGCTGCTATATACTACCACTGGGGTTGCTATATACTACCACTGGGGCTGCTGTATACTACCACTGGGGCTGCTGTATACTACCACTGGGGCTGCTATATACTACCACTGGGGCTGCTATATACTACCACTGGGGCTGCTATATACTACCACTGGGGCTGCTGTATACTACCACTGGGGCTGCTGTATACTACCACTGGGGCTGCTATATACTACCACTGGGGCTGCTGTATACTACCACTGGGGCTGCTGTATACTACCACTGGGGCTGCTTTATACTACCACTGGGGCTGCTGTATACTACCACTGGGGCTGCTATATACTACCACTGGGGCTGCTACATACTACCACTGGGGCTGCTATATACTACCACTGGGGCTGCTGTATACTACCACTGGGGCTGCTGTATACTACCACTGGGGCTGCTTTATACTACCACTGGGGCTGCTGTATACTACCACTGGGGCTGCTGTATACTACCACTGGGGCTGCTGTATACTACCACTGGGGCTGCTGTATACTACCACTGGGGCTGCTATATACTACCACTGGGGCTGCTATATACTACCACTGGGGCTGCTGTATACTGCCACTGGGGCTGCTGTATACTACCACTGGGGAGGCCTGTATACCACTGGGGGGCCTGTATACCACACTGCTGGGGGCTGTATACCTGTGCTGGGGTCCACCCTCGGCTTATACACGAGTCAATAGGTTTTTCCAGATTTTTGGGGCAAAAGTAGGGGGTCGGCTTATACACGGGTCGGCTTATACACGAGTATATACGGTATATGACTGTATCCTGTTAGCGCAGCAAGGCCGAGGCCATTGCGATCCTACACTTCGATCGTGGTAATCCATAAAAGGTAAGGGACTTGACGGCAGGTCGGCAATGTGCGGTTTGCAGGTGCAAATAATAAAATTATAATAATATTTGAGATTTATTTGAAAATATTAATAAAAAAATAAAAATATAGACACCGATGCATTTGCATCGGGCTCACAGCTAGTTAGTTATAAGAGCATCAGGTTATAATATTTTCAACATATTTCAACCCTTAATAATAACACAATTACAAAGAGCTGGGTCATTGTGAAGTGTAAAGGAAACAAGAATGCAATGATTTGAATATCTCATTTAAAAGAATTTATTCACAAGAGAACCTGGTACTCATATCACAAGGTGAAAGTTAAAAATGTTTCCATTTCAGTTAAAAAAAAATATATATTATTTAGAAGTTGATAGCAGTGACATATCTAAAAAAAATGAGGCATGGAAAGGTCTACAAATGTGTAACGTCGCCACTTCTTTTTACAGTAGTCTGTAAATGCCTTGGAAATGAGAGACTTCATGTTGTAGATTGGGGAAAGAGATGTTGCTTTGTTTGTGTCTGGTTTAGAATTCTCCCTTCTTAACAGTCCTGGGTCATCTTTACAAGATTTTTAATTTTATAATGCGCCAAATGTTTTCTATGGGTGAATGGTCTAGACTGCAGGCAACCGGTTTATCACCCAAATGTTTCCTCTGCAAAGCAATGCTGTCGTGATGGATGCAGTATTGGGTTTAACATTGTTTCACTGAAAAAATGCAAGGCCTTCTGTGAAATATACATTGTCTAGAAGGACCATATGTTGTTTTAAAACCTCTATAAAATACTCAGCATGATATTGCCTTTCAAGATGTTTAAACTGCCCATGCCATAGGCAACTAACACAACCCCATACCATTATGGCCGCTTTACACGTCGCAATATCGTTCTGATATTACATACGATCTCACGGAGCGCGCAAGTTTTTGGCACTTGTCCAAGATCGCATAGTAGATGTCACACAGGGAGATATTGGCAGGCAACGCAACTAAGATATCGGCAGGCAACGCAACTACAATGATGTACGCCCCTTCTTTGCGCTGGGTATGAGCAACCCAGGGAACGACCATTTAACATTGGAGTGAATAGGGGAAGTTGCGCTCCAAATCGTAGTTGCGCTGTCACACAGCACGATCCTGGCACATCGCCAATACAATATCATACGGTTGAAGGGCTTGCACAATCTTCCTGCAATATCGTAGTTAAGTTTGTTTTCGCATCGCATTGCTCATTTATACGACACTGTGGACAGATAACATGCATGATGGTCTTCTCCTCTTGCGCCCACAGAACATGGCATCCATGTGTTCCAAAAAGAACTTTAAACTTTGTTTCCTATAACCAAAGAAAATTTTCCCATTTGCCTCAGTCCTTTTTAATTAGCTTTGGCTCAATGAAGACAGGATTGTTTCTGGATTAATTTAAATTATTGGTTCTTCTTTGTGTGATAAAACTTTAACTTTTGTGGAATGCACAGCAAATTGTGTTCACAGACAATGATGCCTGTTTTTAATGCAATGCCACCTGAGGGGCCATAGATCATGACCATCTAATATACATTATTTCCTTTTCGCACACATTTTGCAGAATTGATGGGTTACACGTTGCTATCGAGTCATTCAATGAAAAGTCACGTGTCAATCTGACGAATGTTCGCTTATGTGAACGTCCATACTGCAAATTCATGATATCGGGATTGATGAGAGTGTATCAATGCTCGATATTGAAGGAATTGAGCGATCTGTGTGTGGAGCGTATTAGTGCACGTTCTCCGCTCGCATCGGTTAGACCTGCATATGAAACAACGTCCGTCATGTTCGCCCAACCGGATCGAACATTACATGAGTGAATGGTGCGTTTAAATCGATGTATTGGCTGTCAACAGCACATCGCTCCACTCTCAATATCGGCATGATAGCACCCCAATCCTATCGCATGAAATTCCTGCATCGTATTGTTCACCATACAACGCGACGATTCGGCTCACGTTGAACCACGTACTTCATTGAAATTGAACCCGATTCGAACGGTAACCCCCATGAATCTTTTGTGAATAGTTTGTAAAGGTGTGATACTGAAATCTTGCCATTTAATGTTCATTTTGAAGCGTTCTCACTTTATGATTATTCACAGATTGGTCTCCTAACATTCTTGTTTGAGCATCTGCCATTTACAGCCTTTTCACAGTCATTTACTTGACATATCCAGAAAATAATCAGTCATATTTACCAGAACACACTAATAATACACTGTAGGATGCAGCATGCCCCAATGATAAAGGTGGATGCAGCATTAGTTAAAAAAAACTGATGAAACCACCTACAGTGGTGTGAAAAGTGTTTGCCCCCTTCCTGATTTTTTTCCTGTTGCCTGTTTGTAACACTTAAATGTTTTAGATCATCAAACAAATAAAATTTTTAGAAAAAGATGACACAAAGTGCAGTTTTTAAATTTGTAGTCTTTATTATTAAGGAATAAGAAATCCAAACACTACAGGGCCCTGGGTTAAAAAAGTGATTGCACCCCCACCCCTTTAAACATTAAGTGTGGTTTATTCAATTGTTCAATTTCCACAAGTAGCTATTATTCACAAATGGCTAAAATATGAGGCAGTGGTGAACCATCCCAGGAGTTGCCAGCCAAACAAATTTTGCCCAAGAGCCAGCGACGACTCATTCAAGAGGCCACAAAAGATCTCACAATAACATCAAAGATCTCAGGCCTCACTGTCTCAGTTAAGGTCAGTGTTCATGACTTTACTATAAGAAAGAGACTGGGCAAAGATCACCTGCATGGCATAGTTTCCAAGATGAAAACCTATGCTAAGCAAGAAGAGCATAAAGGCTCATCTCAGTTTTGCCAGCAACATCTTGATTCTTTTGGGAGAATACTCTGTAAACTAACAAGATAAAAGTTGAACTTTTGAAAGGTGTTTGCCACATTACATCTGGCGTAAAAGTAACACAACATTTCAGAAAAGGAACATCATACCAGCAGTAAAATATGGTGTTGGTAGTGTGATGGTCTGGGGTTGTTTTGCTGCTTTGGACCTGGAAGAATTTCTGTGTCAAATGGAGCCATGAATTCTGCTGTCAACAAAAAAATTCTGAAGGAGAATATCCAGCCATCTTGCCACAAGGACAGATACCCCAATTCTTCAAGGCAACACTAATGGGCCTTTCAGCACCCTGGAAAAAAGGGTAATAAAAAAGATATAAAAAAAGCATTAGGTATTTGTGGATATTTTGGTCAAAATACGCACGTTTGCAACCTACGTCAAGGGTCCTCATCGTGTTGATAGTCCCTACGCTAAAAGTCAAACAAATCACCAAATAGAATGTAAACTTCAAAAACATCACATAAAAAACTGCTGTATTTACTAACAACTGTAAAGAATATTAATGCCCTACAGCATTTTACAGCCATTTAGCTTTTATGACTCACAACTGTAACTGGGTAGTCTCCTCCAATACAAAGCTTTTTACATTTGTAAACTTTCCACATTTCTACTGCTTGCACAAACCACAGTAGTCCGTATTCTTCAGCTAATGCTGTGTCCCTTGGTATGATTTCTGACAGTCTTTTTTTGGTGACACTAATCTGGTACTATGCACATTTACACAGAGCATCATAATAAGGTCCCTTAGACTTACGGATAGTCAGAAGTGCGGTGACGTCACTCAGAAGAGGAGTAGAATGGAACTTGATCCTTGAGAACTGGATACTGGAGAAGGCTGTGGTAGTTGAGTATATTAATACACTACATTAATATTACATTCACATGTACACAGATTTATTAATAGGAAAACTCATGGGAGTATATCTTAGGGCCCTTTCACATTAGCGTTTTTGAAATTCGCGGCAGATGCGGTGAAAAAACCGCATCTGCCGCGTTTGCCGCATAACCGTTACACTTGTGGCGCGGTTGCGGTAATCCCATAGAAAGTATAGGGGCTTGCGGCAGGTGCGCAAGTGCGGTTTTGCACTTGCGGCAAGTGCGGCCCGAAAAAAACCGCAGTCAGCCGTGGTTTTTTTCGCGGCCGCACCTGCCGCAAGTGCAAAACCGCACTTGCCGCACCTGCCACAAGTCCCCCTATACTTTCTATGGGGATTACCGCAACCGCGCCGCAAGTGTAACGGTTATGCGGCAAACGCGGCAGATGCGGTTTTTTCACCGCATCTGCCGCGAATTTCAAAAAACGCTGATGTGAAAGGGCCCTTAAATTGTGAAAAACATTTCAGGTCACAAAAATATGTTCATGGTCATCCTTTTATTTCATATTCTAGAATATTTTCTTGAGTTCAATACTTTATGCTGAATAAAGCATTCTTCAACAAATACTAAAGCCTTGTTAAAGAAAATGTTTTAAGAAGCAATTGAATATTGGCTTTTGTGCAGTGTTAGCATACATATTCTCTTCTCCAGTCTTCCAATGCCCATTATTGTACTTCACAAAACTTTCACTTCCCATTCTTACTGAAGTAATTGCTAAGATGTCTGTAAACTTAGTAAACTCTGTATTTCTCATCTCTTGCTGCTTTTGTCCCTTCATGATGAACTATATCCCCTTTGAGAGAAGAGAAGAATTACTTTTGCCATTACTCATTAAAGAAAACCCACATTGCCTCTCACAGCTATGCCTGGTGAATGTAAACTTTTAATGCTAAAATCTGGGTTCTTTGTTTTCGGTAAAATGATCAGAATGAACTATTGACAGGGACAGAGATGCGGCGGATAAGTGCTTCCCATCAGATCCCGGGATGCTATATCACAGATCAGGGGACTCATGGCTTGCTAATGGCTTCTAATACAAGCCAGCCTGTTGAGTTGAGAAGAGCTCTTCAATGCAGTCAAAATCAAAGGGTGTGGTTTTCTCATGGGCCTGTAAGGATTGCTTGCCCCCTGACCAAGCTTGTTTGCGATGTTGTAATGTCATTTTAGTGTTTATACGCTACCTGGGTGACTTACCTCTGAGATCTATGTCTTATTTTTCAAAGCTTGTCTGTGACAGTAAAATCTTCACTACTGTCTCATTGGCATTTTACAGATAAGCTACATGTTGTATCTCCCTTATTGCCTACTACATCCCACTAGTATTGCTCTCCCTCATACTCCCTCAACAGTTTACCACTTCCTTAAACTTTAGCACTTTTATTTCCCACATGCCTTGATAGCCTGATAACAGTATTAAGCTGTCAGCTGCAGACATTACTTCATTAGGTCCCCTTAGCATGCCCTGTTCCTTAGCTTGTGGAGGCACATATGAAATAGGAGTAAGGACAGAGATAGACTATGCAAGTTACATGTGAGATACTTGCATAAGTCTTGCATAACTCACTCGGAATGACTCCTGCCCCTCTGAACGGAAACACATCAAATGCTTGTATTTTTAATGTAGCCACACCCTTTCATCCAGAAAGGCAGGGGCCATTCTGGTGAGTAATGTGAAACTCATGCGAGTATCCCGTATAAATCTCGCATAGTGTGTCTGTGCCCTATCAAGAGCAGTTGCAGCTTGAAGGAGACTATTTAAGGGTAGTGAGAGGAGGAAATGCAGTGATGTTAGGTACGAATGGATTATAAGCGAGATACAACCTACAGCTGCACAGATTATCTGTAAAATGCCAAGGAGGGATGCTATGAAGAAATAGTCATAGAAAACAGGGGGAGTCACAAAGGCAAAGCACATATAGTAGAATAACAAGATATCAGGAATGGTCAGGTACCTGGCTTGAAATGAAAAAGATATACAACCATGATCTGTGACCGCGTTGAGCAGCTTATATCAGGAAGCTGGCTGGTATTAGAAGTGTTTAGCAAGCCACGTTACCTGATCGGTGATTTACGGTCCCAGAAGAGAAGGGCACTCAGCAGCTGCATCTTCATCACATTAAATTGTTCCGAATAGTACAGATAGTAACATTTAAAAATACTCCTATGAGCTTTATAGTTTTTGAACTCTTCACAATGTTAATATTATTTTATCTCCCTGAAGTACAGTTTGATTCATCTGAAAACATGTTTAATTTAGGAGCTTCAAAATGTCATATAACTACTACTACTACTACTACTACTAATAATAATAATAATAATAATAATAGAGTCTAAAAGTCTGAAGATTTTCATTACCTCTGCATTCTTGGTTAACTCAGAGTTTAAACTTAATTCTTTGTGTTGCACATAATTCATATTGCTACCACATATATTTCCAAAATAGAGCCTCTATTTTGTGTTCTAGATTTGGTTCTCACATTGTATTCCTAATCATTTTGTAATCAATTATAAAATGTACAATAATCTAAATAACATCCTAAAAACATCATTTCTATTCCAAGCAAATTGAAATGTCATTTTTAAAATGCAACAAATTTACCATCAACAAAGTAAGATTTGCTGAAAATGAAGATTAAGTTAAATAGAACTTATCAGGCAACATACATTACAATTAGAAATGAGCGAACTCATGGATGTTTGGGTTCACTAGCTTTGACTGGACTTTAGTAAAAAGTTTAGTGGGTACCCAAACTTGACCAGAACTTGACCCCAAACCCCATATAAGTCAATAGAGACCATAAGTTTAGTTCTGTTACCTGGATTTAAAATGGTCACAGTAAGGGATAGGAGGCTGCAAAGGATAGAAAAATAAGGATATTACCTTTCAAACAAATGTTGATAGGGAATAAATACATTTAAAAAATGATGTGCAGTCCCACGTATTTTTGATTGCCAGCTAAGGTAAAGCAGACAGCTGGGGGTTGGTATTTTCAGCCTAGGAAGACCCATGGTTATTTGGCCCTTTACAGCCTAAATATGTCAACATGCAGCTGCCCCAGATTTACCGTGTCACATTAGAATTAGATAAGTCAATTCTGATGCTTCGCCTCGGCTCTTCCCGATTTGCCTGGTGCATTTGCATTTGGAATAATGGTTTTTTGGGTCGATGTCAGTTTTGAATTGAAAGCTGGAATCAAGCCCAGTAGTTATTAATGGAGAGGGGTCTATCAGGTACCCTCATTAGTAACATGGTAAGTGCAGCTTTCAAAAACAGACACATTGGAAAAAATGGTTTATTTGAATAAAAATTTCCTTACATTGCCTCATTTACCAATTTATTATTTAAAAAAACATCTTTGAAGTTGCAACATAATCCAATGATGTAATGTCCCACAACATCCCTCAAATGCTAAGGACCTTATTTCTGAAAACAAGGCTCTATAAATCCTCTGGGAAATATGCAAATTGTCACTTCAGCAGATGAACTCTAGTGCCTCCTATTAAAGTTTGCAATCTTTTAAGTCATAAATGACTCTTTAACAAACCTTTTAATTTGATTTAGGATTGATGCCAGATCAGAACCCCAAACTGCAGATGCTGTGTTTCGGAATGATTGCCCCTCATCAGTGCAGTGTGTGGGATTCTGATCTGACTGATGAGGGGCAATCACCCCGAAACACAGCATCTGCAGTTTAGGGCTCTGATCTGGCACAATTTATAACTCATATTAAAAGGCTTGTTAAGAAGTCAATTGTGTCTTTTAAGATTGCTACCTTCAATCGGTGGCAAGAGAGTTCATCTACTTCCTCACTGAAGGGACAATTTGCATATTCCCCAGAGGATCATTGCGGCTATAAGTTTCATTAGCCAGCAGGCAGATTGATCTCCGTAAGGAGAATAACTTTTCCCCAAGATCTCGTCTTAGCCTTTCATACAGCCAGATCAGAATCCTATGCACTGCACTGATGAGGGGCAGTCACCCCAAAGTGCAGTGTCTGCAGATAGGATCTGTGATAGATCAGACCCCCAAAGTCATCGTAAAAGGCTTGTTAAAGAGTCAATTATGAGTTTTAGGATTGCTTCCTTTAATAGGTGACTGTAGAGTTCGTCTACTTCCTCACTGAAGTGACAATTTCCTATGCGACACAGTCAGTATGAGAGCAGGAAGACACTATGCAAGATGCATGCAGAACACATGCATGAGTCTCGCATGACTCACACCAAACAGCTGCCACCTCTCTGACTGGGAGTGCATCTACTGCTTGTGTTTCTATGGAGCTGACATGCTCCCATTCAGAGAGGCAGGGGACATTCCAAATGAGTCATGCGAGACTCATGCAAGAATCTCACATGCATCTCGCACAGTGTGTCTCTGCCGTGAATCAGTGATCTGCACATAATTGTCTGCCAGAGCACAAATGACTAGGAGGTATAACTTTTGGTCGATTTTTTATTTAAAAAAAACATGAAGGTCCCAATTCTTTGAATATTTTTAAGTCACCCAGTTTTTTTGTCTTGTTTTTTAAATGCAATCTTGAATCATTCCTGCTGTTCTATAGTACCAAAAGTTGCACATTTTACAAACATTGTTCTAAAGTACTGATGTACTCAAAAATAAACCACGGAAAAGGACGTGGAGTTGCTGCAAATTTTACATACTTTTTAAAATATTTCAATTGATGAATCAAGCAAAAACATCTGGAACTGTAAACTCTGTCTACAAAGCAAAAAAAGTTGAGCTTATATAAAGTAAACTTTAAAAGTTGGATAATGAATGATGATTCGGGGATAAAAGTCTGTCAGTGTACAATGCATATCAGTGTTATTAAATGAGCTTTTGATTAATACCGTGTTACATCTGTATGTATGGTGAGGTCACTGACAATACAATGGCGATGTTTAACAGATTGATAGGATTTAGGTACAGTGATAGGACGCCTCAGAGTATTAGGGCCCGTTCTCACACTGATTGTTGGTGCAGATCTTTGACTTACAAAATCTGCACTAGTATCATAAATATGTACCCAAACCATCCCTGTCTGCACGGTGCATTTTGTATCTGCTCCAGATACAGTGCTTTTTGCCATTGACTTCTCTATGACTCATTTTAGTGGTCAAATCTGCAGCGTATCTACATGAAGAATTGATATGCTGGAAATTTTCTGCACTGAAATTAGCAGTGTATCTGCAGCAGAAATAAAAGGCACCATGCGGACAGGACTTCTCAAATCCCATTGACTTTGCTCGGAAAACACACATCTGCAAACTTAGTGTGGATCTGCAGTGAATCCGCACCAAATTCGCAACGAAATATGCATCATGCAGAACGGGCCCTTAGGATATGTTTCAATGCTGCTTTTTTATATAACAGAAAGTTCAACTCACCCTTTGTGCTTTCCTGAAGAGCAGGATCCAGGATCTCTGCATGGAGTCTTGGCGGTAAATATCCAAGCATAGAAGTAGAAAACCAGACTCTTTATTCTTTCATATTAAAAATATACAGTACAAGCAGTGGATATCCCAGAGCAGGGAGGCCACCTATGTGTTTTGACTTCTATCAACTCCTGTAGAGTCTTAACCATGATTAAGACTCTATAGGATTCGAAACACATAGGATTGCCTCCCTGCTCAGGGGTATCCACTGCCTGTACTGTATAATTTTAATATGAAAGAATGAAAAGTCTGGCTTTATCCTCTTCTCCTGGATTCAATGGAGGATTTCTGCTTCTTTGCTGATTTTATGGTGCTGAAATTTTCTGTACCAAGAACTACACTCTGTGGCAGGAAGACACAACACAAAACACATGCTTTTTGGTGTGTTTTTGTTGTGTGTTAGGTGCAGATTGTGGTCACGCATTTTTTCTACTATAGTCAAAACATCACCCTAAAACACCCCAAGAATTGACATGCTCATTCTTTTGTCTTCACCACAATTTGCACCTAATTTGCAAGGAACAAATTAGCATTGTGGGCACAACACTTCAAAATTATCATAAACGTTTCTGGGGTAAGGATAAGCATGCAGATTTGTGACAAAAGGTGACGCAAAAAAGCTGCAAAAGCACTGCAAAAAACACAACACTGCGTCGTCACACAGCCCAACATACATTGTTTCAGGGCAATTAGAGTTGATAATCTTTAATTGTAGTTTATTAAAAAATAATTTGCAATCCACCTTCCTTCTTGTAACATGTAAAATCATTATTGTACAGTTTGTATTTTCTATGTTATCAGCATTGTCAGACCCTGCAGGGAGCTCCTTGATTAGTCCTCTCCATTATAACAACAAGGAATAGTCCTGTGCTGAATAAACTGTCATGTAATTATGCACTCCCTCTCAGCAGCTCTCTCCTCCCTCCTCCTTTTGCTAACAGTGCAGTGTCAGGTTTCAGTAGCTTCTATTCTGATGAAGACAAGGAGGGAGAGAGCTATGGCCAATCTGCCTTATCTAGACTCCATCTGTTTCTGTAAGCAGATATCCTGCTGTGACAGTTTCTGTGTTGTATTTCACCTCTTTATTGGATGTGGACACAGAGAGGAGAATACAGCCCCCCTCCAGTGATCTCCTGTGCAGTGATGTGGTGTGAGTATGTGACATGCATATTCATGCTTATGGGAAGTGGACAGCAGATAGCTAAGTGGATCATTCACTGTGATTGACAGATGGGATGAATCTCTTTATTTGAATTCTAGAGAGGATAGGAGGGAATTTAAAAACAAAATTAATACACCAATAGAGAACTTAGAGCAAGAAATTAGAAAATGATAGCAGTTACCAGTTACATATGATTTTTGACCTGACAGATTTCCTTTAAATTGACATTTGTTTAAATCTTGCAATCAAAAGACAATCAATCTTTAGATTGCAGATACATTTTACAGTCATGTGCATTTCTATAAGATACTCTGCTGAATAAAGTATGTGCGTGATTATTCTGCTCTGCAAATGACCTATGTTTGTGTCCTTTGTGACAAAATGTCACCTTCATTGTCCGATTTCAGGTAACAAATCCTAAATAGAATTGTGAAAACTAGACAGGATGTTCCAATACTTGCCTGTCAGTCTAAAGGCATGACAGTTGTCAGCCTTATTAATGAGAGCTATGTATACTATAAATGGGTCATGTAAGACAAGCTGGAGATACATTCACCTTAAATAGATGAAGATGCCAAGAAATAATTACAAGGTCCATCTCCAGACCTATGAATAGTCTTAAATAACCTTCCAATTTCTAAATCTGTTTGACATATAACTGAAGATGCAAATAAGTATTAATATACACATTTTTAATCTCTGATATTTTAATGAATAAATATAATGTTTATTTCCAATGAAACATGACCTCTTGGGGAACTATTCTATGTAGAATATACACATGTCCATTCTTAAATGGAAGGTGGAATCCCAAAAATATTTTATTAACAAATGCAAAAATGTAAAGTATAGAAGTTTTCATTTGTTTTCCAATATTATCATTCATTTTTAATGGAGAAAATATGAAATATAATTTAAAAGTTTGATAAATTCCACTTTTAAACAATAGGGGAAGCAGCTGCTGAAGTTTGCCATGAAAACTTAAGCCCCCTTCACACTAAAGGCCCCGTTACACGGCATGACATTGTTAACGATATCGCTTAAACATCACGAGTTATAATTAGGATGTCGTAGCGTGTGACTCTGCGTTGTTGTAACGATAAATCTTGGATCGAGGATCGCAGATTGAGAACGTGTTCTCAAATCACATGATCAACGATCAGCCAACCTGCTATATCGTTGTGTGTGACACTGCAATAAGGATGTCGTTTACGACTTCACCCATTCACAGCAATGAGCAGGTATCGTTCGCTGGGTTGTGCGAACGATAGTTGCTCACTACATCGTTGGTGAGTCATCCACGATATATAGATGTGTGACATCTCACCAACGTTGTCAAGACGATGTCGGAAACGACAGCGCTCCCGCGAAATCGTTGCCGACATCATTTCAACGTTGTGCAGTGTAACGGAACCTTAAGCGAGATCGCTAGCGAGATCGCTGCTGAGTCATACGTTTTGTGACACAACAACAACCTCAGCAGCGATCTTGCTACGTTTGACACGTAGCAGCGATCAGGCCCCTGCTGTAAGATCGCTGATTGTTACAAACCGTTGCGGACCATTTTTTGGTCGTCGCGCTCCCGCTGGGCACATGCATCGCTGTCTTTGACAGGGACAGTGACCAACGACCTCAATACTACGCCCGAGAGTGATAGGTTCCCAACGACCGCCATATAGTTGTTGAGTCGATGGTGAGATCTGACTGTTTGACATATCACCAGCGACCACCTAGTGACGCACTAGCGATCGCTACCAGGTCGTATCATTGTCATACCATATTCTTAAAAAGATCTCCTGCGATACTGTAGGTGTTATATATTACGCTAAATGCCCATGTTCAAAAATTTACGTGGGCTTAATGACACGAGCCTTCAAGATTCGTGTACGCGAGCATGTCTTGGCTATTGAGGCGGCAAAAGGTTGTGAAGATCCTAAAACCCTTAAGACATTACCAAGGCATTTTTTTGAGTGTCACCAATCTCGTGGTGACCTCTTGAAGGTGAGAGGGATTGACCCCGTGGATCTGGGAATTTGTGGTGGGCCACTGGCTAAGTTGCCATGTTGGAAACTAAGTGGATTTGGTTACTCGGCACTCTGCGCCCTAATGGACTAAATGAAAATATTAGTTTCTCTCCATATCTTTGATCTGCACTGTCCTGTTTCGCTTTGGTCACCTGTAATTAATCAGGTTTTTAATTTCATGTTTTTATATAGGCATGCCGGACTTTGTCTGCATCTGCTGAGGATTTAGAATCATATATACTATATATTTCGTTTGGAGTGTGCAAATCATGGATTGACATCTGGACTTGCACTTTACCCAAGCAATACAGAAAAAACTTGATATATTTCATTAAATATGATCTATCTATGTATTAAATAACTTGGTATAATGTTACCATTGTCATTTGACCTTTATATACTGGTATCCATCTTTATGCTTTGGTATGTGCCTATAAATTTCTATGGATCCATGTACCTGCTGACAAAGGATTGATTTATCTCTTACAATTTAACTGTATGGTTTCTACGTTCTCTGTTGTTGCAGACCATCGCTCTATTTTCGGAGCATGACACTCTGCTTCGTTTGCAGGTCTACAATAAGTAAACACACTTATCACATGATCTGCTGTGACGCGCTGTGCTGTTGCTGGGGAACGAGTAAGCGGTGTTACGTGCCGCCGCTACGTTCTTTGGTCGCAACCACGTATTGCACGTTGGCTGCGCCCGTAGACATGGCGGCGCTTCCGCTTCCCGTTCCCGTCGCAATAGCTGCGCGTCATTTAAGATACAGCTGATCTTGATGATTATTAGTGCCGGCCGGCCGTTTTAAAAGCCCCACCCCACATGCGACTCAGTACCCCCTGACGAAGGTCTCGAAATGGCCATCGGGGTCCGTGTCTCCCGTTACTGAGCACCATTGGTGAGATCTCTATTGATGTAGTACTTGCGATCTAGTTTTAACAGTCTCTGTCCTGCTTCCGTCAGATCGTTAGTTCTCTGCCTACAATCGTTTTAGTAGAGATGGTAATTACTATCTTGGTTACTGAAAACCATCTGTTACATCAACTATTTAACTCTATGTTTTGTCCATACCATGCATCCCTTAGGGGTCGATCTGATTGCTAGTTGTGCGCACTCCTGTCCTTGTATATTTACAGTCATGCATTTGTACATGTAGGTTATCCACTGTGATATGCTAAATACTATAAGTTGACATTATGCATGTACTTTATGTATTTTGTCGTAACATAAATGTTTAAATCCTTTGGACATAGGATACTCACTACTGTGACAGTTTTCTGTGTAAATATGATCCATGTAAAAATATTTTGTACTTTAATGCATCAAAATTTGTAATGGGAGACACCCCCTTTTGGGTTGTCTGTTCTTTGTTGTGTTTGTTGCCTCCTTGTTTAATCTGTTAATAAATTGTTACATTTGCTATCAGATGTTTAGTTGCTTTTCTCTTGGTTAACCAGTACAGGAGATACTGTACATAATGTACGTAAAGTATCAGCCACTGTCCTTGGTCCTGTAACCATTAACATTAGGTCTATAGGGGTGCGCTGCCCATAGACCTAATGTTAATGGTTACAGGACTATACATACATTACGTGCAGTATCTACTCTACAGTCAGGAGCCACGGCTTCATTCATAAATTTGTATAAAGCTGACAATAGCTGGCGTACTGTAAATGGCTTATTAACCCCTAACATGCTGAGAGGAGTGTACAGCATGTCTCTAGGGGGGATGGGCACCCCCTAGAGACATGTTGCACACAGCTAATATTAATAATTAATGTTTTAATACACATTAAACACTTTGTTCATCCCTGCGGCAGCAGGGATGAACAAAGTGGACGGTAACCGCATTGCTCAGGATTAGGCTAGGGTCACACTTGCAGTTTTTTCATGCTTTTTTGGAGACCTGCGTTTTTAAAACATGTAAAAACGCACCCATAGGCCCCCATGTTAAAAAATGCATGCCCTAATAGCAAAAAAGTTTTTGGCATGAGTTTTTGCACTTATGTGAGTAGCTGACATAAAAAACGCATGCGTTAGTACCATTTAGTACCATCCAAAAAAGCATGCGTTTTCCATAGGGGCCCATGTTAAAAAAAACTCATGTGTTTTCTAAAAAAACACATGCGTTTGTAAAACAGCACCAAATAATGGTGCATGAACTTTTTTTGGGTGCTGATTTAAAAAGGCATGGAAAAACGCAGGGTGCCATCAGACACCTTAAAAAATGCATGCTGGCATGAAAAAAGCATGCAGAAATGCATGCTTTTTTTTAAGGCACTAAAAAACTCATGCCAAGTGTGACCTTAGCCTTACACATCCGTAGCAATCCTTTTACCGAATTTCAGTTTCCAGCACACATTTTTCCTAAAAAATGTGTGTGAAGGCAATTGCGGTTACCACATCCGGAAGTTTAGGATCTCAGATTGGAGCCATTTTGTTGCAGACATAAAGTGATAGTGACACAAAACTGCATGCAATTCCTTATGCCAACAGAGTCAATAAGAATCCTGACGGTTTGTGCACATGCTGCTTTCTTCCCTTGCAGATTTAGTGCAGAAATCAATGTGCAGCATGTCAATTATTGAAGTATTTTTCCACCCCAAATATATAGAAAAAAAAACATCAAAAACACATTGCGTTTTTCTGGCAGTTGATGCAGATTTGGTGCAGAAATTTCTGCACCCAAAGGATATGTTCACACAGGGAGTTTTTTTTTTTTTTTTTTTTTTTTTTTTTTTTTAAAGAAAACCTGATGTGTTAGCAGTAAGGTCATGTGCACACATTCAGTATTTGCTGAGTTTTTTACCTCAGGATTTGTAGCCAAAACCAGGAGTGGAGCAATCAGAGGAAAAGTCTAATAGAAACACCTGCACCACTTCTGTATTTAATCACCCACTCCTGGTTTTGTCTACAAATCCTGAGGTAAAAAACTCACCAAATTCTCAGCGTGTGCACGTGGCCTACGAAAAAAAAGCCATTCTTGCTGCATTTTTTCTCTCTTCATTGTTTTAAATGGTTGAAAAAAGAAGCAAAAATGCTGAAAGAACTGACATGCAGCTTCTTTTAAAAACAGCAAAAACCAAGCTCTTTTCAATTTGTCAGGAAAAAAAAGTAGGTGGGTCTATGTGCCAGAGATTTCTGGAATTTGATATGTTTTACTGGTACTGTAAAAAGCAACTTATTATTATCATGTGATGTTCATTTTTCCATGTCAAAGGCTAGGGTCACACTTGGCATGAGTTTTTTTTAGTGCCTTAAAAAAAGCATGCGTTTCTGCATGCTTTTTTCCATTTCAGCATGCGTTTTTTAAGGTGTCTGATGGCACCCTGTGTTTTTGCATGCGTTTTTAAATCAGCACCCAAAAAAAGTTCATGAATTATTTTTTGGTGCTGTTTTAAAAACGCATGCGTTTTTTAACATTGGCCCCTACGGAAAACGCATGCGTTTTTGGATGGTACTAAATGGTACTAATGTACCATGCATTTTTGCATGCGTTTTTGAAGGCAGCTACTCACATAAGTGCAAAAATCCATGGCACTTTAGGCATGCGTTTTTGCTATTAAGACATGCGTTTTTGCTATTAGGGCATGTGTTTTTTAACATGGGAGCCTATGGGTGCGTTTTTACATGCTTTTTTTTAAAAACGCAGGTCTCCAAAAAAGCATAAAAAAGCTGCAAGTGTAACCCTAGCCATAGAGACACGTTCATAGGCATACTAATTACACACAATAGGGATCTTCACACCTCCATGTATTTCCAATGAATGTGTATCCGAGTGACTCACGTGGAGACAAGTCAGTTTTTTATCGGCAGCACTGATGCCATGCAGACCACTTATGGATGTTATCCATGTGACATCCGTGTGACACATACTGTAAAAAAATACTAAAATAGATGGCTTTAATTATGTGTAAAAGATGTGCAAAGATTGTTAAAGGAGGATAAAGAGAAAGATAGAGATATGTTTAGATAGAAAAAGAATAGATGGTAGAAGGAATAGATAGATGCAGGGGCATAACAACCGCTGTTTCAGGGGTCATGGCTGCAACCAGTAATACAGGGGCCCACCGACCCTAGCTCCTGATTTAGTCGGATTTGCGTCCTTGGTGATTTTTTTTTCTTAAATTATGATTTAAAAAAACTTGGGGTCCCCCCAAATTAGATCACAAGTCAAGGTGAAGATGACAGCTGGGGTCAGGTATTCTCAGGTTTGGAAGGGCTCTGGTCATTGGCCCTCCCTAGCCAAGACTAAAAATAGCAGGTCACAGTGGCCACAGAACTGGCGCCTCTGTATGATACACCAACCCTGGTGCTTTGCCCTGGCTCTTTCCGCTGCCCTGGTGCATTGGTAAATGGGATAATGGTATTTGGTGTTGATGCCAGCTGTGTAATGTTATGCCTCCTGCAGCCTCCAGCTTGTCACCTGTGTGCCTGTCATAAGTAAAGTCCTTTCCAAAGACCTACAACATTGAGTACATCCTATATTTTCTTCTTGTGATTACTAAAATAATCTCCCTTGTTTGCGGTCTCCCCATGTACTCTGTCTCTCCCACCCTATGTGCTCTCTCTCTCCCTCCCTCCCTTCCTCTCTTCCTCACAATATGTGCTCATTCTCACTTCCCATGTGCACATTTTCCCTCTCTCTTCTCATGTGCGCTCTCTCTCCCACCTCATGAGTGCACCCATAAAAGAGTGTGTAGTATTCCTGTGGCTGAGGAATTGGGATGCTGCATAAAGGACCCTTATGACATGCATCCACACACACCCTAGGTAGGGGACCGTGTGTGGATCCGCTGTAGGGGGGACCCAGTTCCATGGGAGGAGTGACAGTGTAAAAAAGTGTGTGGGTGGGAGGAGAGTTAGTGAGTGGAAGAGCTCCGTTGGGGAGCTAGGAGTATGCAATGGCTGAGGAGCTGTCAGGGCAAAAAGGGACCCTGGGGGCACCAGGTGTTGCGGTGAACCCGAATCCGGACCCGATACGACTACCGACCGGAGGGGTTCAGTCAGAGAATGGAGGACTGGCTCTGAGAGCGAGTGTTCACCCCCGAGCTGCCGAACCGGAGGCCCGAGCTTCTTTAGGAAGTTTTGGTCGACACCCGGAAGACCTAGAAAAAGGCACTGTATAGGGTTCCGAGGACTTGGAGAGGAGTCGCTCAGAGAGAAGATCTGTGGGAGCTGGCTTCAAACTCTGCGCGGGAGTACTGAGGGAGGCAGGAGAGCGCGCAGGAGGGGACCAGACAGGAACAGCAGGCATTACACCGAGGAACCCAAGTTATAGCCGTCATTCTCCATACACAGTGCAGTGAGGAACCCAAGTGCGACATCCTGATTTCCAGTGATTACCCAGGCCAGGCAGACCCGAAAAGACTGTGTTATTTGCCTGCGTCTGAGGAGCCGTCGACCGCAGCATGAGAAGGTCAAATGACAAGCCCTGGTGTAGCTGCATCTCTGAGTAAATAAAAGACTGTTAAACAACTCCCAACATCCACTACTGCTTCAGGGATCCCGCTCCACCTACAGGGAGTGAAACCATCCTGCTACTCCACCATTTCCTCAGGGGTCTGTCCCACAGTTTCTTTGTAGTGCTTGATGGTTTTTGCAACTGCACTTGGGGACAGGCCACTGATGAGATTTAAAATAGAGGAGGTAGGTCATTCACAGACCGGAGGCAGACTGGGGAATCACAGGAAGGAAAGAGAAGACTCAGTGTACTGTCCAGCCCCTGTGCACCAAAATATAATTAGTGATAAACTTCAAATGTTGATTAAAGTGAGCCTGTCATATTCTGCACAACTGTCTCTAATGCTGAGCAGCTGTCAATCAGTTTGGGGGGTGAAGTTATAGCCGTCATTCTCCATACACAGTGCAGTGAAAAAATCCATGTCAGCGCCTATCCCATGACTGAAACCTGAATGCTTTTGGGAAGATTATAGATAATTTGCTCCTGGCATCGGGGTTCAATGTGTAGATGCTGGGCAGATTCCAAAAGCTATTAACTTGTAGATTAACTTCATATCTGCAGGTTAATAGCATTTTTACATGTGACATATTCCTATTAAGGAAGAACCCCAAAGCGTATTATTTAACTAAAAGTAGCAATTTAGTTAGCTGTACTTTACATTACAATATCATGCTGATGGGTTTAAAAGTGTTAGCCACAAAAAATATGTTTAAAAGTGTTTGAAATGTAAATAGAACTTACTAATAACATTGTATTAGTAACTGCCCACGAGGCACTCATGGATGAGGGCTTCACACTCCCCGCCCCTGCTTGCTGCAGACAATTGGTGTGTGTTAGAGTTGTTACTTTAAGTACCTTTAAGCTGGTCCTGTTGTTCGCTTTATTAGGTCTAAAGGGAACCCAGGCAAGAACGACAAAGACATTCTTAACAAAAAGGCAGACTTTACTGGGCACAACACTTGTGAACAGGATGCAGCAAACAGCACGATTCATTTTATCTTCCGCACCACATAGAGGCTCAAACATGGTGGTTACTTATGATGGCACTTTCTTGTGAATGGTTCACTGGCTGGGAAAAAATAAATTAGTCCTCTTTAATTTAATGGCATCAGAACCCACAATCATCATTCATTTCCCACTACCACGGACAATAATTCCTTACGCGGGTTGCTTGTACAGTTGCTTTTTCTTCTCTATGTACTCACCTGGGCAGCACCCTCACTTCTCAATGTTCCCATGCCTGATAAACACTAAACTCACTTAGGCTGGGGTTACACATGAGCCCTTGGTCCGTTTTTGGCTTCATTTTTGTTAATTTTTTTTTCTAAGTCCAAAAACTGACAGAAAACGGATTGGATGTAATAAACACCCTGTCCGTTTTTTTCTGGACCTCAAAACCTTGCTCTGTCCGTTTTTGAGCCAAAAACGTTGCTAGCAACGTTTTTGGCATCAGTTAAAAAACGCATGCGTTTTTTTTAACATGGGGCCCTTTGGGAAACGCATGCGTTAACGCATGGCATATATAGGCACTTGCATTAACGCATGCGTTAACGCACATGCGTTTTTAAGAAAAAATAATGGAAAAATGACTAAGTCCAAAAACGTTCAGAGGTGCAGGAGGCTCAAAAAGCACCCTATAAAAAACGGATTGGTGATGAAAATCACTTCCAAAAACGGACTTCTATGTGTAACCCCAGCCTTAGTTCTGTGCTTTCTTCTTGATTCAGGTCTCCTCCAAGCTGCCCATCTCTGTGAGCACTGCCACCTGAATCAGTTTCCTTCTCTAAGTTCTTGCTGCTTTTGGGTATGTGCACATCAGTCGTTTTGTGGGCTGCTTTTTACCGGTTTCCGTCGGCGTTTTCCGCTCAGTTTTATGTTAATTTATGTTAATCCTAGCCACCGGCTGGATTAACATGATACTAAATGGAGTTTAGAAAACTCTGTCTTCATTAGAACGTTTTTTTTCTGGTCGTTTTCAGTTTTTCCACCGGTTTTCCACCGGTTTTCAAAAATAGAGCAAGTGACTTCTTTTGGTCGTTTTTCCAGCGGTTCCAGCATAACAAGTGCAGCAGAGACCAGTCTGAAAAACCGCCGAGAAAACCGCCGAGAAAAACGCTGTAAAACCGGGCGAAAAACGTGGAAAAATCGCTAGAAAAACGAGGAACAAAACTGAGCACAGAAAACTCAGTTTCTGCTAATCTACACCGGTTTTTGGACGTTCTGCAGAGATGCACAAACGTCAGATGTGCACATAGCCTTTCCCTTCTAGTTTTCCCACATCATCACACAACTCACAGACTCTCCTTTGCTGATGCACACTAGAACCAGACTGCCTACCCAGGAAGTTTTTTTTAACTCATCCTAACACTCCTTCCTCTGTGGACTAAACCCAATATTAAAGAGGTTGTCCAGGCTTTTTATAAAATCTCTTTGTGTATCTAAGCTACAAAGTACTGACAGTTTAGAATTTACACCCTGTCAGCATTTTGCAGGATTACCTAGATATCATCTTTCTGCCTTTGTGAGGGCTACCAAGCAGAGCCATGCTTGTTTTGGAGCTTGGCTGTAAACGTTAGTACTTGTCATTTACACCCACTCTCCTACAAGCATGCACCAGACTCCAGCCTGCCCGTCTCCTCAGTCTCCAATATGCCCAGCCGCCCCAGACTCCTACAAGCCCTCCTCATACTGCAACAAGCCCCCCCCAGCCTAAAGTATGCCCCCTTCCCCAGTCTCCAGCATGTCTGTCCACTCCAGACTGCATTCACCTAAGCAAACTGATAGAACCGAATTGAACTGAGTGGTCATCTCCTTCTCTGAAACACTGTGCCAAATCCGCAGCTCTTAGAAGGAGATGACCACTCTCAGAGTTGCAGGGTGTGTGCTTAGCTCCTCTCCTGAGTTCTCGCTGATGCAAACCTCACAGCCACCCCACTCCTTTTGTGCAGTGAGTGGTTTATTCATTGTGCTTCACAGAGGGGGCAAGTTGGATGTGAAGTTTGCATCACTTGAGATCACATCAGCGAGGGCAAAGGGGCAGGAGGTGAGCACACACACCGCAGCACTGAGTGCAGTTGTAGTCACATTACAACTGTACAACTGTAACCAGTTGTAATCTCATGAAAGAGCTGCTGCAGAAATCCACATGCCAAGAGGCAATCAGGAGCATAGGAAACTGGATATAGGAAGTGGATAAAAGTCCTCACTTCTTTTTTAGGAAACCAACCAATTATTGCCAGGGTCACACATACAAATTTTTTAAGCCCTTGGAAAAACGGATCCATTTTTTTAAGGGTGCCAATAGAGTCCCCTGAGGTCCAGGACGTTTTTTGGAATTTTTGGGACTTAGTCACTTTTTCTCAAACGCATGCATTAATGCATGCGTTTATGCATGGTTAACGCATGGTACCTATAAGTACCATGCGTTAATATAGAGACCCATGTTAAAAAAACGCATGCGTTTTTTGAAAGGACCCCAAAAATGATAAAAATGATTCTAGCAGCATCTTTGGGATGCTGCATAAAAACGCATTCGTTTTTTTTAAAAACTGACATGCACATGCGTTGACGCGTTTTTGGACTTTGAAAAAAAAATGTCCAAAATGTTCCCAAAAATGGATTTTAGGCAAAAACAGATTTTAAGTGTGACCCTGGCCTATGCCTGTGTGTTTAGGGGTGGCAAAAGTTGTCTATAATAATGACCATCCCCATTTGAACCAGCCTCTTTTTCTGTCTTTACCTGTGTACCCCCTCATACTCGGTCTTTAGACATCATTGAGTCAATTCAGTCTACTGCTGCTATTGGGTAGTGTACTTTTCCTGGAAAAGAAAGCAACCAATATATGATTAACTTTCAGTCTTTTGCTACCACCTGTTTATTCATTCAGCTCAGCCACTCAAAGAAACCACTGAAAATGTCCTTACACTGAGGAGAATATCTATGAGGCTCACCCATGGAACTTTGATGAAGAAGCAAGAGGAATTTGCATAGCACTGCCCACTAGGAGGTTCAGCTTATTTATCACAATGAGCCAGTCAGCCCCCTTCAAACACAGCACTGGTCAGATGCTAGAAAAATGAGCGGCAGACCAGTATACTGTAAGTCTTCACTTTTATTCATGCCAGGTTACAGGCAGCATGGTAAGGGGAGGGAGTGGGGAGTACAGGTGACGACGGGCACCGTTTTGCAGCAATAAGCCGCATCTTCCGGTCAAGTCTTATTGCTGCGAAACGGTGCCCGTGAAGACTTATACCGGTGAGTGCCGCTCATTTTTCTACTGATTGAACTCTTTAATGAACTTTTTTAGCGTGCACCACCAATCCAGAGTGCATACACCCGGTCCATATCAGGATCCATATATGGCAATAGCCTGTAGCGGTACCGCAGTGCCCCACGCTTCTCTCCCAATATATATTCTATATATTTACATTTGAAACACATTTGACTATATTTTGTTTTCAGGATGATTTCCCCATTATTGTATATGATTATCATTGAGTACATACAGGTTTTTGCAATAATTAAGTGCTTAAAGTTATTTGTGAATTAAAAATATATAGCCTGTTGCAACAAGTGATAAGCTAATATTAGTTTAACGAGTACATTTTTTATCTGGATCCCTTTGAACTATTATTGTGCCGGAACTTGAGGATCATCTGGAACGGTTGCATTTCAACCCTACTTTTAACATAAGGCTTGTGCTCCACATCTGAGATTTCATCTATGATACATTATTCAAATGATGATAGTAGTTATAGGATACCACTAAAATGTACTGTATTAAAATCGTATTACTTACTGTAAATATGAATTCCGCATAAAAGACCCTGTTTTTGTTTTGGGTCTGCTGTCTTGACCATTGACTCCTTGCATCACATGTTATTTGATGCATTCTGAGAATTTATTCTCTTCTGTTCTTGATTTCCTTCCCATAGGGCTGTGGTGCATATTCAAGTAAATGATGTAAATGAATTCGCTCCAGTATTCAAGGAAAATACATACCGAGCAACCGTTACAGAGGGAAAAATCTATGATAGTATTCTGCAAGTTGAAGCAATGGATGAAGATTGCTCGCCCCAATACAGCCAGATCTGCAATTATGAGATTGTTACCAGCGATGTACCATTTGCAATAGACAGAAATGGTAAGTGTATTTAATGCATGTAATTTTATGGCTTTTGCCCTTTAAAAAATAACTACTATAAGAGAGTAATAGCTCATTTTTTTAAAAATAGCACACTTATTTCTAAAGTTTCAATAAAAAGAAATGTCTAGGGAAAAAGAAAGTTATAGAAGACACATGGACCCACATTTACTACTATTTTACTATTAAAGGAGACAGAGTGATTAGCAGCAAATTTATTAAATAAATTTGGCCCATTTTCACATGACAGGCAGAAGATGTTGTCTTGCAGAACTGGAAATCTGGCTGTCTGCTAATTGGATCTATCCAGCTTCAGATCCCCTGCACTTCCTCGATGCCACAGAGGCAAAGGTCACTTTACTAGCAGCTTTGAAGAGCGCAGTTGGAACCATCATCAAAACCCTGTTGCTCATCCTAAGGTCAAGCGCAAATGCCTGTAGACTCTTTTACCAAAGAGAATTGGGCCGATTATGCTAACTACACTCTGATCGCATTCTGATCAGAGTTTCATATGAGTGTCAGCTTAGTGTATCCAATTCTCACTGATATGAGAATCTTAGCACACTGTGAGAAGTTGCAGAACAAAATTTCTCAATTTTTTCCATTCTGTGAGCCTAGGGTCACATTTGGGACCTTGCATCCGTTGGAAGGATGCATTAAAGGATCCTTTTTTTCCCCTTGCCATTTTTATGGCATGTTTTTTCATTTTTAGCGCATGCGTTCCCCATAGACTCCCATGTTAAAAAATGCATGCATTTTCGCAAAAGCACCAAAAAACGCTGCATACAGGGAGTCTATGAGAAACGTATACACACATATGTACCATGCATTACCGCAGGCGTTAATGCTAGGTACCAACATGTACTCAGCGTTAACGCTAGTGTTAAAAGAGGCAACAACTATGCACAATGCCATGAAAATGGCAAGTGAACAAAACGCAGCCTTTAACGCATCCTGCAAACGGATGCAGCCTCCCAAGAGTGACCCTTGCCTATGGGTGCGTTAACGCATGCGTTTTTCAAGATTTGCATATGAAAATAGCGCATGCATTTAGCAAATGCATGACGCAAGTCTGACCCTAGCCTGAGTCCACAGAAATCTGACTGTGCTCAGATGTCTTCTAAGTACAGTCCAATGATTTCCACAGACTCATTGACTTACATTGCAGAGTGTGAGATCAAATCCAGCATGTAGTAATTTTTTTTTCCTATGAAAGACACTGTAGAGATAGGAGATAAGTGCAGTCTGATAGGGCACCAGGAAATATAGGGAAAGGAAAAGTTAGAAGACGTTTACCAAACCTTTTTTTTCTTAAAACGTCATCACAATGGCTAGGGTTACACATGACAGTCCGTTTTTCTGCCTTTCCAAAAACTGATACCGTTTTTAGAAAATGCTATGTTTGCATCCCAAAAAGTTATGCGTTAACGCATGGTACGAATATGTACCATGCGTTAACAGATCTGTTTCCCATAGGGCCCCATGTTAAAAAAAACGCTATGCGTTTTTTTTACAGCACCCAAAAATGCTGCTAGCAGTGTTTTTTGATGCAGTTTCAAAAACCCATAGCGTTTTTTCAGTGCACTTTTCACACTGTGTTTTTTGCATTGGAGCCTATGGATCCATTAACGCAGCTGTTTTTCACAAAATTCTAAGTTGAAAAACAGATGCTTTTAACAGATCCAGGACTCATGTGTGACCCTAGCCAATGCGATTTGGCGGTTTTACCACCTTCATCAGGTAATTACATCTGACATAATCAAACATTACTCCAAGTGCAATCCAACCTTTGGTTGGATTGCTCTCGGACTAAATGACCTAACTGGCAGTCAACCACACAGAAGATGGACACAAACAATATTGAGATTCCTGGACACATTAGCAATCTACATTTTTTCTAAATAGCCCCCTTTGCTGCGATTTTGAGTCTCTGTACCTGAAAAATAAGTTCTGACAAATGTAAAGCATATTATACAGTTATCCAGAACAGACATGTGGAGTTAATAATTACCTGATCTTAAAATGTGGACAGTCATTTAGGATTTTGGAAAAGCAGATCTCCATTCTAGGGGTGTCTTCACGAGGGATTGTTTTGTATTAGAATAATCCCATGTGTATTTCCAGTAGTGTCCAGGTTAAGGTCCTCAGTGGACTGTTAGGTTTTTACTGTGGATTTGTTGTTTGAACCCTTACGGATGGACATGTGGATTGGCTCCATTTCATTTTGGCTAGTCTGCATATGGCTACGCAACAAGGTTTTTGAGCTGCTTCAGTTAGTGAGATGATTCTCAGAATAGAAAAAAGATTAAACTGTTTATAAAAAAGTAAATGAAAAGGTTAAAAAAGATGCCATAACTTTGTGTGTCATACAGCCCTTTAAAAAATGTTTGCACATTTACATAAAAAAGACTATGCATAGTGAAGTAAGGAATATTTATACTGTGTTAGCCAGTAGATAGGAAAATATATTGCAATCTGAGAGTCCTTAGTGGTTCACACCTTTTAATGGCTAACTGAAAAGATAGCAAGGATAGCAAGCTTTCAGGACACTAAGTACACATGAATAGAGGACTTGTTATACCTAATGATATTTTGGCTAAGGAAACCCCATGTGTGTTCTGAATACTAATATGCGCTGTAAAAACAATGTGTTTTCTACCCATTTTCTTGGATATCTCTGTATTACACACAATAGATTCTGTTTAAGTGAACAATAGTATATTCAAAGACCCATATACAGCAGCAACCTTTCTACCGAGTAGATATTATTGTACTAAATACGAGAAAAAAAATTGACATTATTAAAAAACACTCAAAATGGGTCGCAAAGATAAAAGAACACAGAACTGAAGCCCCCCAGCATGTTGCATTAGACTCTTACACAAGCTATCAACCATGGTCTGCTGAGTAAAAGAGGCGGGTATGTGAGATACACAGGGAAATTTCTCTCAAATGAGAATTGAATTGTCTTTATAAACAAGCGTCTGTCATAAAGAGCGGCTGGGGAACGAAAGATAATGTTCTGGCAGAAACCAAATGGAATAAAAAGCTGGGAATCGGCTTGTCTTCTAGACAACAGCAGTTTTTTGGCGTTCAGTAATTTGGATATTTGAAGAAGAATGTTATGTTGATGAATTTGTTTGGGCTCCATATCGAAAGCCTTTCTGCCAACCAAATCCATCCCTGGCTAATGCACTTATCGCGAGTGAGCCAGATCTGTAACCTTTCACTAAATAAAAGGGTTTTCAGTATTTGCATAACGAATGATTTGAAATTTGGACCGTGCAGAATAGTCGGAAAATACCATGAAATGCTAATTCTTCAAATTGTGTGTTGAGGAGGATGAATAAGATTGATAGGAAGCCAATGAACTTCCAGTGGTGTGGAAGAAACTTGGAAATTGTCTCTTTAGACTTTACTCATAATACCTTTTCTCAACTAGAAAAGAAGTTAGCCAGGCACAAAAGATGTAAGGCTTAATAAGAGCTGAGCTTGTTTTAATCAAAAGTGAGATCTCCGCTCTTGTTTCAGATATAACACGCACATTTGTGTGCGGAGATTAGATGTTTCCCAAGTCTTCTAATAAGGCATTGAAGAAAAGCCATTTTTGTGAGCTGCAATTAGTAAGAACAGGATAAATAAGCTTACCATAATTGTTACTGAATCTATAGGCCATGTATACAGAGTTATTTCGATTTATTTGGTCATGTAATTGGATAGTAGAACAATGTAAATGGTAATAACCTTAAACTAAAGACTGAATATTGAATGTTACAGAATAAAATATCTTACTGTCTTATAAGTCACATTACTGTAAAAAAAAAGGTAGGGAAAATACTTTGTTTCCCTTATGATAGCATTATTCCTACTATATATAGCATTAAGGTCCTAATTAAAAACTAGCTATAGGAACATTTGCCTCTTTTATCCCCAGCTGCCAGTGATAGCTCAGCTTTTAGTTTTTTAAATCCTTCTGGTAAAATGAATAATAAACTTAACCTGGCTCATCTTCCAATTAGTGTCCTCCATGCGACGTTATGAAGAAATTGCACCACAATGTTGAATTTGTGCCAAGACTATTAATTGGTTAGGTAGATGGAGGCTAACAGGGCACTCATCCACCGATCCAGTGTAGCTTAAATCAGGGAACTGCAAACATTTTTGCTCAACTGTACTAAGTTTTCTGAAAAAAATATTCTAGTCTAGTTGGACAGGCGAGTCCACAACCGCTGCCCTGGATTGGTAAGTCTCTGCATATACACTGCAGCGTTTTACAGTTAAACATACCTGGCTGAGATCTTACCGCAAGTGCCTGATATATGCTGCCCATGGATCAGGCAGCATGTATCAGCATTCAGGTTTATTTTCAAAGTTACACGAGATATGGTGAAGATTGTAAACATTACAATGTGCCTAAAATCTAGACTTTTTAATACTGTTTATGAATATTGTTTGAATTATACAGTATTGAAATAAAAACATAATGTGAGACTAAAGAAAGCAAAAGAGTTATAAAAACAAAACAAAAAATAAACATTTCTTGCTTTACTAGATAAATCTTAGATATTCTATTTTGATGAACTTATCTCCCATTCCCCATCCACATAGATCATTGGAAGGTCACATCCATTTACACATCTATGTACAATAGTTTGATAGGATGATACGTGCAAATATGTTTATTCAAACAAAAAAATTATTATTATTATTATAATGTAGACACAAACTACAAAAGACTTTTGTCCTAAAGTTTTTCTCAAGGGCCATTAACAGGATATTCTAAGACTAGGGTCACACTTGAGGCTGCTGTACCCGTTAAAATCTTTGAAATTCTGTTCCAGCGCATACCAGTAACGCTATAGCACTGCCTGTGGAACGCAGCCCCATAGCAACCCGGTGTTTACCTTAGTAGCAGTCACACACCAAGCGCTTAGCAGAGCGAACAGGAAAACACTGTCTGCAGCATTTTCCTGTGTGCTCTGCTAAATTGCACGTCCTGCAGCTTGGTGGGTGACCGCTACTAAGGTAAACACCGGGTTGCTATGGGGCTGTATCCCACAGGCAGCGCTATAACGTTACTGCTATGCGCTGCAGCAGAATTTCAAAGATTTAGCAGGTCCAGCAGCCTCAAGTGTGACCCTAGCCTAACATTCATGTGGATTATTTCATCTTGCAATATTTTGTGAAGGGAACGCAAGTCTGACCCTAACCTTATACATTGGTCAGAATAAGCCCTAACTCTCAGGTTAATTGTGGATCCAAGAGGATCTGTCACCAACCATACATGTTGAGCTAAGGGCAGCACTGCATGCAGCATGTCTGCTGCATTCAGGCAAGGGGTCACCCATGTCTAATGGCAGCTGGTACACCGAGATAATAGTTTAGTAAAACTTACAAGCTGGTGCCAAGTAGGCTGTCCCTGGTGCGGCAGCCTGTGTCTCTGTTCCGCCTCCCTGCTGCCAATCACGTTCTCCTCGCTCTGTCTGTGCTGGTGATGCAGTAGGTAACGTTATCTCAGCTTCCGGCTGCCTGTCCCGCCTCCTGCTGTGACATCAAATCATTTCACCCAGCTGCATGTTATGCTATGGAGCTGGGCGGGGAAATGCTCTGACATCACAGCGGGAGGCGGGACAACCAGCCGGAGGCGGGGATAAGCATTACCTCGCTCTGCCTGCGTCACCAGCACAGGGAGCAGAGACAGAGTGAGGAGGACGTTATTGGCAGCAGAGAGGAGGCACAGAGACACAGGCTGCCGCACCAGGGACAGCCTACTTTGTTCCAGCTTGTAAGTTTTACTAAACCATTATCTCGGGGTACCAGCCGACATCAGACATGGGGGACCCCTTACCTGAATACAGCAGACATGCTGCATTCAGTGCTACCCTCAACTTCCTGTCCATGGGGGAAGGTGACAGGTCCTCTTTAAAGGAAATTTGTCATACCCTCAAACACTATGATCTAAAAAAAAATTGTGGAAAAGTTTACATTGTATGAATAAAGGTGAAAAGCATTTGGGGACATGTAAGGTTCCCTTTAAGATAAATTAAAGAAAATAATGTTTTGGCATCATGTTATACCTATATAATGCTTCAGAACAAGTTAACACTATAACATTAATAGGAACTATTAATAACTACTACAGTATTAGGCAAATTATTAAAAATATTTTTTTCAACAATTTAAACAATGCTAGCATCGAATCATAAACCTGCTATCAACATTGATTTTACACGTCTTCTAGGCAGTACATCGTCTGAAGTGTTAAACTGTAAATATCAAGGCATTGTTCCTCTCTAACAAAACAGCATAACAACCTCTCATTGACTCGGCTAATCAGAGAATCAGCAATGGCACATTAGCTTGAAGCGGTGTGCTCCAGTGAAGCTATTCAAGGATGAGTTTCATTCTCGTGGGCTTTGACCCTCACAGCCTCAGAAAAATTGTGCTTTCAAGAGGACGTTGTGATGGCAGAATCATCCCAATTTATTTGATCCTTTGTCTATTTTTATGCAAAGCAGCATTATTGATGGTGGTCACCTCCAGGTTATAGTTGTAATGCGTGCACCAGTTATGAGAATATGGGTGATATTAAAATTTATAAAGAGTCTAGAAAATGTTAAATTTCTTAAAGCAAATTATTTCGGATATACAGTACATTACCACATCTAACATGCTCACGGTTCAAAACCAATAACCAATGATAGGTAACAATAATACGGAGTAGGGTTGCTAACCGTTCTAGATTTCTTTTTTTATTTTTCTAACATATAGTACATCTCATCCCTGCTCAAGGTGTTTAAGTACGGTACTTGTTATGTAACTGCTCATAGGCAATTTGCACAATTACAGTTACGAGCTTACTAGCTGCTATTGCTAATTCACTTAGTATTCAGTGCAAAACTACAGCTACAACTTCAGTTAGAGAAGCAGGGAAAAGTGTTTGTTGTCATGTGACTGTGAGGCTGGGGTCACACATAGAAGTCTGTTTTTGGAAGTGATTTTCATCACCAATCCGTTTTTTATAGGGTGCTTTTTGAGCCTCCTGCACCCCTGAACGTTTTTGGACTTAGTCATTTTTGCATTAAAAACACATGTGCGTTAACGCATGAGTTAACGCAAGTGCCTATATGTGCCATGCGTTAACGCATGCGTTTCCCATAGGGCCCCATGTTAAAAAAACGCATGCGTTTTTTAACTGATGCTCAAAAACGGACAGAGCAATGTTTTGAGGTCCAGAAAAAAACGGACAGGGTGTTTATTACATCCAATCCGTTTTTCTGTCAGTTTTTGGACTTAGAAAAAAAAAATGACAAAAATGAAGCCAAAAACGGACCAAGGGCTTATGTATGACCCTAGCCTAAGCATTAAAATCTCATATGTTGCGATAACGTCTGGAACTAGCAAGCAGAGATGAGTGCTGACAGTGAGTGCATTCCACACTGTTCAGATTGGGCATGATACAGTGTTTAATTCGATAACTTAAAGAGTTGTCAAGATTTATTATGAAAGCCTGCAGTTACTCTACATGTCAGTACACTTCTAAATTCTCACAGCACGCATTGCACACTGTCAGGATTCTCCTTTGCCAGCAGCACGAGTGGACAATCATATGAGTTCAAGTATAAAATTGTATACTTTTGGACACATTCTAACTAGATGTGTCCTGCCTAAATTAGTTCACTGGCATTGAGTGAGGCCGCACGTCTAGTCGGTTTGTGTCTACATTTATGCAACTCTTGACTTGCAGTTTCATAACCTTACACTTTTTCACAGGCACTGAGTGGTTCATGCATGAAGTACTCAAATTATTGATTTGTTTTCCTCTACTCAGATTTTTGTTACAATTTTGGCAGATTACATGCGTTGGGTAATACTTTGCAATTTGTAAAAAGGCCCAGGCTAGGCAAGCCTTAGCGTTCATGTGAACTGCAGAACTGCAGTAAGTGGGATCTAAAACCTCATCATCACCCTCTGTCTTGTCAGACTCCTCACCCTCAGAGCCACACTCTTCCTGCTTGAGCCAAAGTCAAGAACGTGTTCCTCAGGTATCTGTCTCATTGTCATCAGCATTATTATCTCCACCACATCAGGGCTTAAGGCTAGGGTCTAAATAGCATCAGCCCTCAGGCTGATGAATCCATTTAAAACTTAGTTTCTGGCAGGCTGCGCGCATAGCTTTAAAGGAATGTAACACTATGCGTCGACTGTGTATTGCATCACTATGGATACCTGATGCTTAGCGCAGCTTCTGGCTCCACAGACAAGGACCGGATATGCGCTTTTGCTTAGCGCACAGGAAAAAGCTGCAAACCACATTTCCTGTGCGCTCTGCAATAGTGCATATCTGGTCCTTGTGTGTGGAGCAAGCGGCTGTGCTAAGCATCAGGTATCCATAGTGATGCGCATAGTGGGCACATAGCGTTACATTCCGTTAATGCTATGCGCTCAGCCTACCAAAAACTAAGTTTTAGACGGATTTGTCAGCCTGAGGGCTGACGCTAATTAGACCCTAGCGTAATACAGCAGACCACATTTGGCAAACCCTGATACTATGCACAAAAAAAGTATGTAGCTATATTTGGGCAGATTTCCCCAACACTGCTTTTATGGCCTGAAATTTTGGGGATGTAAATTGAGCACTGCAGCAAACCATATTTGGCAAACCCTTTGGCAAAACCTTTTTGGTAGATATAGCAAACAATGCTTTTAAGCACCAACAATCTGGGGATGTGAATAGAGCAGTTTTGCAAATCACTGCTTCTATGGCCAAATACAGTATAGGGCTATATTTATGGAGATTTAGCCAACACTGATTTTAAGCTGTATAAAGGGCTATTTTAGGAAGGAGTCACTAAACCTACAATCTATCAATCTATCTACCAAGAAATTGAGTCACTAGCTATCTCGATATGTAGTGCACACAGTGGCAGCAGTGGTAACACTACTGTCCCTAAGCTAATGCTAGACATGTCCATTATAAATCTCTAGTAAATAGTAAATAATTTACAACACAGACAAAATATTTGAACAAAAAACACAAACACATACCACAATTCTGTCTTTATTACTCCCACATAATCCTCCTCAATCCTCTGTGACGACCATTCACACTGGGAACAGAAACTTACTGATTTTCAGCTACCACTGTGAGTGGGTTGATATTACAGTTAGGTATAACTGAGTTCAGATACAGCTTTAAACTTTGGTGACCTTTTCTGTTGGAAAATTCACCTCTGATTAGAGAGTTGCGTCATTCGAGATGAACTCAGGTGACCCAGACCGTGACATCACAACTTTCACAGCAGAAGCCGAAAGTCAATCAGTTTCAGGTCCCAGTGTGAATGGTCACTCAGAGGATCATGGAGGGTTATGTGGGAGTACTAAACATGAAAATGAGGAATGGGTTTGTGTTTTTTGTTCAAATAAAATTATTTTTGTCTGGTTTATGTATTATTTAATATTTACTAGGCTTAGTGCCAGCTGGCAATATTCAGCTGGCATTAACCCCTTTATTACCCAGCCACCCACCCCAGAAAATGGCGCGTTCATAGAATCGCCATCTTCTGGCGCTGTACCAGTCTCATCCAGGGCCTCGGTGCGGTGGCTCACTGGGTAATAAAGGGTTAGGTCCAGATTTGTATTATCAGCTTGCCCTAAGCCCGAAATTCATGAGGTCACGCCAATATTAGACATGACCGCCATGAAGTTCTAATAAAATATTAAAGAAAAACAACAGAGAAAAAATATTTTATTAGAAATAAAACAAAAAAACACTTAGAGACTCCATCTTTATTCAAAAAACAATCAGTCTGACGTAGTCCAAACGAGAAGCAATGTCAGCTCTGCATCGCTCTGCATAGACGACACATGTCTATGCAGAGCAAGAACAGGCTGAAACTGACTGTGTGTGTAATAGCTGAGGCCATGACCGCGTGTGAACCCTGGAGTCACAGCCCGAACACTGCCGAGCGCCGGCCGGAAAAAGCCAAGTGCAGACAGTGCAGTAAATAATCCTGGAAGCTAATGAGCTGCCCCGGAAGTAGAAGTGGCCGTGATAGGAGACGGGAGGACGCATCGCTGGAAAGGTAAGTATAATTATGTTTTTTATTTTATTGTTTTACAGCCCCTGGCTTGAACTGGCCCAAACTATAACACGGGTTTCCCATGGAAATCCATGTTCGGGGCCTTGTCACCGAATAGTATGTATTCGGTACAGGTCCAGAACTTTACAGTTCGGGTTCGCCCATCCCTAGCAATGACCAAAAATATAGCAAAGCCCCATGTCAACAGCATAAAATATACTCACAGAATACACAGGAAATACTCGACAAATGTGCACTGTGTGTACACTGCTGCATATCTGCTGCGTATTTAGGAGCTAACATTGAGGTCTGTAGGTGAAAATCACAGCAAAATATGCTGCAAGATTTGATATTCTGCAGATTTTCCGGCAATAAAGATTACAGCATTTCTGCCACGTGAAAACCTGCAGCATGAGCACAGTAGTACAGAAGCATTAGTGCAAATGCACTAATGCTTTTTGTCTTCCGAACTCTTACGGATGACAAAATGGTGACTGCTGCTGATTTTTTTCTCCTTTTTATGAAGTACCGATAGCATGGTGAGTTCTCTTTTGTTCTAAATCCAATTTTTTTTATCTTAAATTGCTATAATTTACACCATAGGATCAGAAAATTAGACTGAATGGCGAACTTGCCAAACAGGATATGTAAGGGAGTTTTTTTTATAGTTGATTGTCTTTGGGGAAACTCTTGCCATTCTTGCCTCTGAGTGTCAAATGGGAAAAATGACAGTGTAAGGTTTAATGTAGAGTCAGAAACCATTTTGGCGCATGTCCTAACACCATCTCTTCACATCACATTTCTCAGTCCATGCTGCCTCCACCGAATAGTTCACTTCCTCCACCTCCTCACTCGGTCAACGTAACATGTGCTTGACCCACCTACTTACAGTCAGGACAAAACAACTGGAGCCTATTCTCAGACTTATGTGTTTGGAATTGAAATCACCCACCACACCAGAGCTTTGGAGGGACTATGTATGAGCATTTTTAAAAGTGTTCTTGGAGTGGTAATCTTAACATTTTTCCTGTGAGGGTCAAGTCTGAAAAGACACTCTTTGGTGGACTTTTTATAAGTGTTTCTTGGACAAGGTGTACTTTGGTGGGCTTTTTAAAATTGCTTTTCCAGGGGCAAGTCTGAAGTCTGACTACACAATCTTTGGGCCTTTTTCAAATTGTTATTTGGGGCCAATTTTTACATTTTGGCTGTGGAGGTAAACTCTATCTAGATGCTCTCTGAGTCTTTTTAAAATTGGTTTTCTAGGGGTAAAATCCTTAAACCAAAGCTGTGGAGTTGAAATCTGACTAGATGTTTTTTATGGGCCTTTTTGAAATGGGCTTTCTGGAGTAGGGGGGATATTTAAATTTTACACAATACACCTTCCATTGATAACAGCTTGTCATTGCCTCTGAGCGCCTGGCTAACTTGAGCAAATACTGCATTCTTGCCATTCAGATGTTCATTTTCTATCTCTGTACATATCTTTTGGTAATAAAGTAGTTTGTCTGCTCGAATGCCTCTTTTTATTCTTTTTCTGACGTTGTCTGCATCCTGCTGTTTTCCTTTTGCTTTTGCCATTCTTATTTCTTCAATGATCTTTAGGGTCACTTCTGTTAACTGTAGCTGCAGGGTCCCTTCTGCCTGGTGTTTATTGTCTTTCTGGCTTTTTCAGTAATGATTGTCTATATATTTGTCCAGTGATTTAAATCGATTGTGCAGATCATTTTTATAACTTCAGGTACGTTACTGAAATTGAAGAAAGGAATGACCTTTTGTCTAGTCCATTTACACAACGTAACTAATATTTGCTGTCAAAAGTTCATGATCAGTTCGTGGCCTTGTTTTTGTGGTAATGATCGATTACATTCATCTGTCGATTATACATAGTCAATCTTATTTTTATTAGCACCACTTGGTGTTGTACATGTGTAGAGTCTCTGTGATTTTGGAAGAAGGCTTTTATGCTGGACAGTTGATGTGTCATACAAAAGTCAATGAATCTTTTTCCAGCCTCGTTACTTTCACCAAGTCTAAAGTATACAACAACAGTCCTATTTTGCTTTTAGCCCACTATTGGCGTTCATGTCTCCCATGATAATGTGAAAATTTTACAAAGCTAAATGTGCAATTTTTTGAGATAGCGCACAAGTCCAACAGCCAGGCACAGACTATCCTTTTAGTAATGCTTCCTTATTTAACAAATGTGTCTCTCGCAATATGTTTCGGTGGGTCAGTGCCTTCATCAGGTGCGACCACAGTATGGTACAGACATTTCTTATAAAGGTTAAACAATTAAAAAACATTTAAAACAATTAGCAACCATTGAGTACAGGTGAAAAATTAATTATCTATTGTCCATCTTAGGATACCTGAACATCCATTCCCTGAGATAGACTATATACTTTCTGGCTAATAACTGAAACACTAGAACAATAAAAATAAAAAATAGCATAATCTAATTAAAAAGAGGTATAATATACTAATTGCTATGTATATGTATATAAAAAAAATCAATATAAAAACATAAAATTGCTCTAAAACAGCTGTTTAATGTATGATTTTTTCTCCTTTATTCCCCTTTTTTTCTTATCTTTTTGAATGTATGATTTTTTTAGAGCAACACAGAAATCAAAATAAATACACACAAAAAAACAACAACAAAAGGCAAAAATCACAAAAAGGTAAAAACCAGACAATTGGAACAAGGGGCTATACTAAAAAAATGCACATTTACCTTTGTACTATTGAAATCCCTTTCGTATCGGTAGAAGCTTCAGCTTACAACGCAGGAGCATTGAGAGTGAAGGACCTGTGGTGACATCACATCCCACGAGACTGACCCAGTCTGAATGCTGAAGTGCAGTTACACTCCAAAGGCCCACAGTGTGGTGGTGCCGAGGTGCACAAACACGAAAAGGTGATGGCTCTCACAACCCCCATCTCTTAAAATCCTCTCTAGACCACCAGGTACACAAAAGGGCCCCTCTCTGTATGTTTTATCTTAAATGTGAAAATGTTGGCATCTTGTTGATTTCTTCTTGAACTTGATCGTAGAATAGTTCAACATCCTCCTTCTTGGTTATCTTTTGTTGTTGTAAAGGAGTCCAAGTTTTCCATGGAGCTTTCTGTGTATCTTTGCCGTCATCCATGATGGTGTCTGTTGGTTCGTCATGAGCTTGAACTTCCTGTAATTTCTGCCTATTTAAGTCCCAGTCCTGGATTTATTCCCAGCCTGAGTATTTTATGCTGTTTGGCTACTAAAGTCACTCCAGACTGGACTCTTCTGACTTCTCTGCTGTTCAGACCTTCTGCTACTCCAGCTTCTCCTGAGGTCTGGGTCTTCCCTAGCTTTACCACGGCTCCCTGTAATCAGTTGTGCATCATCCGTGTCCTGGCTGTTTGCATTCATCCACCAAGACTTCTATAATGAGAAATTTTCAACTAGCCTGTTAACTTTCATGGTCTGTAAGACTCTTCACTTTAGTTACTAGTGTTCGTTACCAAGGATTGTAGGCTCAGGGCAGGCTGCACTTGTGGACTTGTTCAAGACTTATTTTCAGCCCAAGTGTACACTGGTTAACCCTTTGTTTGCTGCTCACATATCTGCTTTGAGACTGTTGTCTAGGACTATCACTTTTACTGTGCCAGCAGTGCTCTGCATTTAATTTCTGGACATTGTCTAGTTTGTTTCCACTTAAAGACATGTTTGCCTTGCTTCATTGCTTGTTTGCACCCTCACCTCAACTTGTTTGCTGCATGTGTGTGAATTCAGACTTAAACGCAAAGCCTTGTCTCTGTCTTATCTAGTCCCATGCCATCAGATTTCTCAAGGTGTCCACTTAATTGTTACAGTTGCTGAGTAAATTTGTATAATTGTGAAATGTATCGGTGCTCATTGTAGTTGTATCAAGGTGACTCTATCACTGACTGCATTGTACTTCAGGAATGTGGCGGCCAACTTTCAGTTGATAATAAACGCAAAACCATTTCTTTTTCAAATATCATTTCAAGAATAGTAGAAATGTCCGGATTGAGTCTATTTTAGTTCATTAATTCCGAGTTAGTCAAGTTCTGTTCTGTTTATTTCTGTTTTGACAATGTCAGGTTTGCCTTGGTTCATGCTTCATACATTACAATTTCCGAACTTTATGACATCTCTGCAGCTTTTGATCTTCTAGTTCGTGATATTACAGTGTGATATTACAGTGCAGAAATTATTCAAACAGTGATGACAGAGTGTGACATCATACAAGAATAATGCACAAAGTAATATAATAAAACTGGAATAATCAACATAGGGATCCTACACTACATGCTTAGCAGGTGCTATTATAAGAAAAGGATTTGCACATGGCAAATGTTAAAGTATGAGAGTTATGTGTAAATAACAAAAGTAATGTTTTATAAGTGAATTAGTAATTATAGTAGTCAGTGATAACAAATGGCTCAGGAACAAAGTGAACAAGTACAATAGACCCTGACAGTTTGTATTTGACACAGGTGCCATTGTGCCCGCAAATCATTAGAGCACAGGTTCAAGGAAATCCACTTCACTCCCTATAGTCATTCCACTGCTCTTGCACATTTGCTTTTTACTGAAACAAATGCAAATGCATTATACAATTTAATGACAATTAAGGTACCGTTACACGCTTCAATGTTGTAACGATATCACCAACGATCTCATGGGCGCACGGTCGTTAGGACATCTTTTTGACATCGCTGTTGAGATGTCACACATCTAAATATCATGGACGACGCACCAGCGATGTAGTGAGCAGCTATCCTTTGCACAACTCAGCGAACGATACTTGTTCACTGATGTGAATAGGCGAAGTCTTTAACAACATTTTTATCACGGTGTCACACACAACGATGCAGCAGGTTGGCTGATCGAGGATCATTTGATTTGAGAACATGTTCTCAAATCTGCAATCAGCAATCCAACGAGTTATCATAGTGGTATCTCGGTGTTACACGCAACATCCTAGCGATGTCGTTTAAACGACTCCAAACCCGTGACATTTACACGATATCGTTCACGATATTGAACCGTGTAACGGGGCCTTTAGACATTGGGAAGTTCCAAGTGAGAGATAGAAGTAAAAGAGTTCATTTGTTTTACGCAATGTAGAAAATATGCTGATTCATATTATTTCGTGGAGTTCACATCAATCATTTTGACATCTTTTTATTCCAGCCTGAAATGGCTACGCTCTCTACAACTGGATAGTTATAACTTTAACAGATTCGCTTTTCTCTAATTTGAAGTTTCAGTGAACACAAAAGATTGTCTGTTTTTTTTACCTAGCATTATTTTACCTGCACGACTGCTCACAGTGCCTTCAGTTTTACCGTAATATAGGAATCTTAAAAACTTTCCTATAGTGTCAGGTTTCAAGTTAAAGATAATCTGATATCTCGGAAAATGCTACTTACTTGCATATATAGGGTCAATCAACGGACATGTAGCATTACTTACTAGCTGCCCTTCTGAAAGTGTGACTACTGGGAGAAAATGAAGTTATATCTTCCTGGGAGTTGTTGGCTTTAAGTCATGGTGGTGTGCACAGATCAGCTACAGTCATCTCTCACTATACTGTGAACAGCGGCTGTAAGCATGAACCGGCACTGTGAATACCTTATTGCTCCGCACAGATTCGCTACAGAGCGAGCTGTCAATCAAGGTGTTGGGCCGTGCTTATAGCCACCACTCACAGTATGGTGAGCTGTGCTGTGAGGAGTGATCAAAGCCAGTCCTACAGATTAACCCTGTCAGGTCCCTGCAGGTCAATAGCATTTTTATGAAATGACGAGCTTCTTTTTACATCTAAGTGTATTAAGTTTGCTTGATTGCATGTGCTTACATTCCTACACGTTCATAGAACAGACAAAATATACACAAAGTAGGGACCAATATGATATTTTTTCCTGAGTTACTAAATACAGAAAGGATAATGATTACTCTATTAGATACTACTACAAATGATCTATGACATGAATGTTTGTTTTGAAATGAAAATTAATATTGAAATTATAATTGGAGAGATAATAAAATTGTAGTAAAACAAGGGTACAAGAGCACAATGTGTGAAACCTGGTGGTCTAAGGGGTTAATGGATTGCACGCCAATTGGCCACTCACCCGGGGGTTGTGCAGTCGTGCACAACA